>OZ038478.1:84708649-84728649 GCA_964036315.1 Acanthosepion esculentum
TTAGGTGCCTAACTGTGAAATGTATAATATCATATAATAATATATAATAGGATATATATAATAACAAACGCCGTTTTTATTATCCATTAATTTTTTTACGGATTTTATGCTTAAATATTTCTATCAAGTGTTCCAAGAAATAAGACCAGATAAGGATAGACTTTTCAAATTATGATCAGGAATTGGAATGAAAACAGTGATAGCACCTACATTGATTCAATCATAACATTAAACATGTGGAAATAATAAATATTAAGCATTTCGGTATATGGATCGGTTAAAACAAATTTATTGTCGGAGATAAGGAAATTGAACGTAGATTAGATAGTTATAGTTTTTCCCAACACAGCCAGTTGCTACAAAGTCAAAACATTAACCCAGAAAAACTAGTGCTGTTCTTAAATACACTCGTCCTACCGAGATTCCATATTGATGTCATGCCTTGCATCAAACGCTTACAAAAATAGCAATACTGTCAGTTACAACCGCCTTCTCAGATCAGTGCTTAAAAATGACAGAGTCGGTGAAGCCTTGGGGTCTTAGCAAAATACATCTCTCTTAGAACCTTTTGGTCAGACGCTACATAATCACAAACTAAGAATTGAACTAGATAAAAGAAACTAAATCATTTGAGGACTTTCAACAATAGCAAAAAATAAAATCTATATCACATATCCATGTTTAAGCACACGTCAAGTCACACAATTCTTTTTCATAGTCATTCCCAGTTTCTTCATGTTTTCCTGATTACGATCAGATTTACGCTTCCTTCTAAAGACAATTTCACGTCTGAAATTTGATCTACTATTTTTTCTCTCCCAACAATTGGAATAGATAGGTTTGCCTATAGTACGGTTAACACTCCTTCATGGTCTTATGAACAGGAAGGTACTTTCAACTCTTCTTCACTATTTTGAATCGGGTTTCCGGTTCCTTTCACTCCATGTAGCCCCATGCGCCTTAGTGCTTAGTGTCGTTATCACGTTGCTTATATATATATATATATATATATATATATATATATATATATATATATATATATATATATATATATATATATAATATATAATCATTTATTTAAATATTATAACATAAATATGTTATAAAATCACTACAAAAATAGCCATTTTGTTTCAACACTCCCAGTGTCTTATCAAGTGATGATGTTGAATGTAGAATAAATGTTTTTTATTCAACATATCTGCTCTACACTGTATTGAGCACTCTTTAAAGAATAATAATTGTGGGTTATTGGAATTTACTCCGAATATACCAATCCCACACTTGGAAATATATATATATATATATATATATATATATATATATATATATATATATATATATATATATATATATATATATAAAACAGTAATTAATAATAAGCTCAACATCTAAATAGAAGCAATGTCTCGGGATCTATATATTGTTTCTGAACATTTCATCACACAAAATGATAATCCCCTAAGCTGCAAGGGATTACTGAGACTGAATGTGAATTAAAAGATTATAGTGAGAAGAAACTAAAATAACCTTGTCCAAGATGGCGACTGGTTTCATCCTCCCCTGTCACATAACACAACACATCATATTGCAAAAGACAATATATGCACAAACGGACTGTAATACACAAACACATAGAATTATATATATATATATATATATATATATATATATATATATATATATATATATATATATATATATATATATATGCAAAAAAACGTAGAAAACAGGAAATCATATAAAAGCGATCATACACACTTCATTAATAAAGACACACACATATACACACCTACAAAGATTCAAGTTTGAACGTGTTAGTAAACGAATTCAAACAGACTATTAAAATATTACTAACATGGGCAAAGATATATAGAAAAAAGAGTGTTAGGAAGATAACATTTTAGAGGGGTAGAATAGAAAAACAAATATTGGGCAATGAAAAACACAAAGAAAAATATATAGAAATGGACAGAATAATAAACATATACGCTTACACACACATAAAAAAACATCAAATTCAAATGTCCAGACACAATGCAATACTTAAAATAAAATAAAACCATCTACTATATAAAAAAACACATAAACACACAAATATATATAAATATCTCATATGAGTACACATACGCGAGTACAAATATATAACAATATATATAAATATACATACACATGTATGTGTACACACATCATCACTGCAAATAGATATATACATAAATATACATACACACACATACATATACATATATATATATATATATATATATATATATATATATATATATATATATACATATACATATACATACATACACACATACATACACATATGCATATATACACACACAGAAATAAATAAAAAATATATCAAACTACACAGTAACATAATCATATATATAAAAGGCAGAATGTGTGTGTGTGCGCGCGCGTGTTCGTTTACGTGTTTGATCGGATCTCCTACATTTTCAACCGATTTCAACCAAATTTGACATTTACTGCAAATGGTCCAGCGGAGGTTTTGATGGCGCCAAAAATTGATTTAAGCCAATATTTAAATCAATATTATCGATTTTTCATATTTGATTTGACGCATGCGTGTGTAATTATGTGCTTTCACTGCACACAAGCAGATATGGACACTTTTCATGTCAGAATTAGTAGCGGTAGCATAATTAGAAAAAAGTCGGATTTAAGTGCTTATATGGGAATAAGGAAGGACAAGAATGGCCATATTTTGGTTTCGGATGCAAAAATTATCACAATGAAGGATTTCTGTCGCAGCCAAACTTCGCGCTCCAAAAGCCAATCGGATTAGTGTTATTAGTCACGCGTGGCTCGCGCGATGCTTGCTGTTGATTGGCCAATTCACGCTCCGGGGCCATGCGAGGTCATGTGTGAATGGAGGGGGGCGTCACGCTTGTGTGCATCAAGCATCCCGAATGGGGTAGAGGTTTAAGGTAGGCTAATTTTATTTCAGGAGCTAACGCTCAACCATGTTTTTTTAAAAAAAGTTTAATGTTTCAATGCATGCATGCATTACTTTCCATGTTTTCTGCATTTGCACAGTAAAGTAAACGTCAAGGCTATTTTAAAAGGGATTTACAGAGCTACATGTCTAATTTTACCAGAAAAAACAGTAAAAACAAGGTGAAACTGCTACGTATTAGGTGTTTGTAGCCCATTTAGCCTATTAAATCATAGTATTGAATTTAGTGAGCAATCACTAACACATTTCATGCCACCTCACGCCATCACTTTTAAGCCTAGTGGACAGAATTGGCTCCCCACAATTGTCCAATTTGTCGTATTTTTCACATTTGATTGCATTTTTTTCATTCGAGAAGACACCGGGGGACTGTTATGTATTTTCATTCCGTTTACGTGTAACAAAAGACACCTACTCGCTATAATTTTACTACTGCGCATCGCTGCCCAAGAAAGTTCTCGCACGTTTTCATCTAAATTCGTGCTACTTAAATGCCTTCATCATCCATCAGTAAACGAAATTAACATTGCTTCAAATTTTGTTCGTAAGAAGTGTGAAAACGCCCGTATTTTCAACTTTTGATCAATAAAACTACCCCATATTTCCTGGCTGCTCAAAATTTTCAAAGGAAAATGAAGCTTGAAAATAACATTTTCTGATTGTCTGACTTTGAGAGACGACGCTACATCGGTGAAGACGTAAATAAAAAAGGCAATGGAACTTCATAGCTTTCATATTTATCAATAAACAAACCGATACAATAAAGTCACCAGATACTATTTTGAAACGTCATCCGCCACTGTGCACTGCTTTGACTAAACCGGCTGTAGGTTAACCCATCGCGTCAACTGTTCAAGGTTGCTGCGAGCTCATTGACACGGTTGCAAGAGTTTAACCTTGAGCCCATCCAATCATACGCGCGAGCATTTCTCATACGCACGCGTGTGCACGTGCGTACGTACGTCACCTTAGTATGTGCGCTCAAGGTCAACGTGCCCACAGCCTCTTTATACCATAACTCGCACATATGTTCACACTTCTGCGATTAATGTCCTGCTCACTTTATTCGCTTCTTACGGAAACCGCAATCTGTTGATTACGTATCCAAACTGTTATTTTACTCCTTAGTTATAACTACACCCGTTTCTGCGTTTATAGAATTTACTTCCCAAATTACCTACTACCGTTTTAGCTTTAATTGGATTTTTTAAACTTCCCTTTTTTTGTCTTCGATCCCCTTTTGATACAGTTACATACATTTTTGGATCCCTCCAAATTGCCTACGTTTAGACTACATGTATATTTTGCACTCAAAAAACCTACATACTTTTTATTACGTTTGCCTTTTAAAATTGTGTTAAAAATTTTGTTAAAATGCCGCTTAAGAGAAGAAAACTTCATGGACGGCGCACAGTTGCTGCCTCCGCTACAAGAACAGCAAGGGCAAGTGAAACCACAGAGCAAAATTCGTTGCGCCTTTCTCAGATAGCCTCGCGATCTGCTGCCCGCATTTCCACGGAAAGTACCGCAGAACGGACTGAATGGGTGGTATCAGAATCAGTTATGTCATCATGACGCGCTAGACATTCAACTGAATAGCTTTTAGTACAGAATTCACTGGACGCAGTACGCGTTTCTAGGGCCAGGGCTTCCGAGTCCACAACACAGACAATCCTTCGGCGTTTAAGGAATGCCAGCGCTACAGCATGCTCTGGAGCTTTAGAAAGCCCTTAACTAACCACTTCGCGTCGTCGTAGTAATGCTAGGGATACAGCATCTTCCAGAGTTTCGGAACAACCTCAACAAACCGCTATTCGTCGTTTAAGAAATGCCAGCGCAACTGCGTCTGCCAGAGCTTTAGAAAGTCCTGCGCAGACCGCTAATATTCGTTTGAGAAATCCCGGATCGACTGCGTCTGCCAGAGCTTCAGAAAGCCCTTGAGTATGGCGACCACGGCTCAACAACAATGGCCAAATCGCAATGACATACGCTCAGCGTCTCGGGTCTGAATTTAGATGAACAGTGTTTCGCCTATGGACAGCTTTACGTAGGCTGCTCTCGAGTCGGGAGTAAGGAAATAACGTTTACATTTACTCTCCAAAAAACAAAGCTAAACATATTACCTACGCAGAAGTCTTATAGCCCATGGTCGGTCACGTTTAAACGCAATTTACACACTTTATGTCAGCTGCATCGTAGGTTCATTCATTTTTGAACCCGGTTTATTTAAAGGTGGTCATAGTATGCACTTGCTATTACTAAGACATTTCATTAAAGTTGTCTTGCTCACCAGATTCTCCCTTATCACTTAAAACCCACCGTAGCTGCATTCGCACTTACATGTCGACCACGTAACCATATTCAGTTGCAACACAAAACCAATACGTGGGAAGGTGGATTCGTTTGTCAGAGAAGTCGAGTGCGTTCACGCAATTCAGACCTAAGCAAAAAGAAGTGGGATATAAAAAGAATAGCTCTATGCAGAGTTATAATATGCATTCTCTGCCGTACACCGTTGGTTTGTTTCTCCTCTTACCTGCTGCTTTAGGTAACTCTGCGTGCGCTTAATGCTCGCCTCAACTGGCTATTAAAAACTACAAAAAAAATTGTGCCACTTACAAGAAGTCGTGCCGGCATCTTCCCATACTTCTGTTATGTGGTTCTATTTGCGGTAATGGCAGCGCCGTCTTTTTGGCAAAAGAAGTGTCTACTTACACGCTATTGTGTTTTACTACGTTGCAACTGACACAAGGCTTAATGTAATGTCTTGCACTAAGGGATAATAAAACCATCCCATTGGAATACAAAGCCATCTGCCACAACTGACCAAAAATTCCTATGGCTCGTGCTCGTATTGATCTTGACAACTTCTAATTGGAGGTGTCTTATTAATGGCAAACGGTTGTTGCTATCATGGCTGTCCATTGCTTCCTTTTAAGCCTTACAAGTTTTTCTTCCGTTGTGCAGATGAATATCGACAAATTGTGTACATTACGTTTTTACGTGGGCGGCTATCAGTTCTATTAGACTTACATGCGTGTACAAAATGCGTATGGCCTTCAATTCAGAGGAAGTTTACTCCCGGGCAACGCCGGGCTTTACTGCTAGTATATACATATATATACATACATATATAGATATATACATATATATATATACGTGTGTCTGTGTGTGTGTGTGTGTGTGTGTGTGTGTGTGTGTGTGTGTGTATACTAACAATATTATCCAGATAGCTATAAAGGATTCAGAGTCCATACAAGATTAAAATGCAATAAAACACAACTGTTGGTTATTAAGTCCACAAGCAATTTTAAAATTACTATTAAAAAAAAGTAGATTATAGTTGGGATATATAATTCATTCAAAAACACTAAGATATACAGATATATATATATATATATATATATATATATATATGTGTGTGTGTGTGTGTGTGTGTCTGTGTGTGTTTGTGTGTATGTGCCTGTGTGTGTGTGTGTGTGTGTATTCAAGCGTCACGTGACGTTGAAAATGTATTCGCAAACTTCACTGTTAATCAAACCAGTCACGTAGTCTTTAACCTGTGTACAGACATAATTCTATTCCAGCTATTACGTGAATGCACAACCAAAGTCTTTTCTACGAACATAATCGCAACATCTACACGCAAAATAATAGTAATAGTGCCCGTATGGGAAATCTGCTCGTCCCGTCCTTTTTTTTTAAGCGTATCACCCCAAGCAAGGCCGGTGGCCACTATCACGCAAGGGGTTACAGAAGGGTTGGAGGAAGAGCAGATAGGAGTGGTAAAGGAAGGGATGTGGAGAAAGAGAAGGACGGAGGGCCGATCGAGGTGGGGAGGTTACGGGAGATATAGAGTGAGAGCAGATAGGAATGAAAGATGTCAGGAAGTGGATAGATCAAGGCAATTGGAGATGACGATTGACGCTACACTTAAACCGTTGGAGATTGTATTTGTCAGGGAAACAGTAATAGGGAAGGGAGTTCCATAGGCGAGATGTGCGAGACATGAAGCTATTGGAGTAGAAAAGACGTCTACACCTAACAGTTTCAACGGTGAAGGGGTGGGAACGGGATGCCAGCCTCGTAGGACGCTTAAATTCACGAGGCTTAGGGACAAGCGAAAGCAACTCCTCAGAGCAATTACCGTGGAAGTACTTGTAGAAAAGGCAGAGTGATGCAACATTGCGTCTGTGAGAGAGCGACTGCAGACGAGATGACAGATCAGGGCCAATCACATTGCATATCCGTCTCTGGATCTTATCAAGAACCCCGAGGCAACACGCAGGGGCCTCAGACCATAAATGGCAGCAATACTCTATGCAAGGTCGAATGGTGGACTTATAGACTTGGAGGATCGATTCAGGGGAGAAGAATTTCCTGGCTCGGCACAGGGAACCAACTTTTCTTGCGGTGGATGATGCAATTGACTCGATGTATTTGTTCCATCTCAGATCAGCGGACAGCGTGAGACCGAGCAGCCGCAGAGAGGAACTCTCGAGAAGTTGGTCTTCAGACATTCTGATGGGATGCAGGGATGGGTCCTTGTGGTGGTTAATGGAGAGCAGTTTTGTTTTAGAGGCATTAAAGTTGACCATCCATTTCTCTCCCCAGTCCACAACCGATTGGAGGTCCTTTTCAATTTGAGCTGCGAGGTTAATTTTGTCCGCCTCAGTAGATTTGTGCTTGAGGCAGGAGTAAATAGTAGTGTCGTCAGCGTAGATACCGACTTGGGAGTCTATGGCGTCTGGAAGGTCATTTATAAATATGAGGAACAGAGTAGGGCCAAGGATGGAGCCTTGAGGAACACCAGCAGTAGTGGGATAGAAGTTGGAGAAGGATCCACTGAGAACAACCTTCAAATCCCGGTTTGATAGGAACGATTGAATTAGGTCAAACAATCGACCTGTGATACCATAACCCTGGAGCTTGCGAAGGAGGCCGGCATGCCAAACCCTATCGAATGCCTTGGAGATGTCAAGGGCCACGGCACGGGCTTCGCCGTTACTATGGATAGCTTGGTAGACAAATTCAGTGATGGCCGTAAGCACATCGGCAGTAGACCGGGCAAAGCGGAAACCATACTGCTTGTCTGAGAGCAGATCGTGGGATATCAGGTGAGTAATCACTTCGGCGTTGATAATGGCTTCGAAGACTTTGCCGAAGATGGGAAGGAGACTGATAGGACGGTAATTAGAAGGGTTGGAGGGGTCGCCAGAGTTCTTAAAGACAGGAACAATGGTAGAGGACTTCCAGCAGTCAGGAAAACAGGAGTCCTTGAGGCAGCGGTTGTACAATTTAGAGAGGGCAGGTGCCAGTTCAGGTGCGCATTTCTTCCGGACAATGGCTGGTATTCCGTCACCACCGGTAGCCTTGTGGAGATCTAAGTTAGAAATAATGCCCAGTACCGACGACGGGGTTATGTGCAAGCCGTCCAGTAGGGCCTCAGTTCTGGGAGGGAAGTCGGGCAAGGGTACCCCAGAGGAGTCAAGCATAGAATTGGAAGAAAACTTTCGAGCGAAGCATTCGGCCTTGTCGGCAGAGGTGGTCAGGACCTCAAACTGATTGAACAGTGGAGGAATGGAGGGTTTGTTACTATTCAGAACGCTCTTGCAGAGGCGCCAATAGTCCTTGGAGCCAAATTTGCGGGATGCAATACGTTCCTTCATCCGAGCTGCAAATAGTGCCTTGGCATTGTCGAGGGTACGCTTACACTCATTGCGTGCAGAGGTAAATAGACGTCTGTTGAAGTCGGACATGTCACTACGAAAACGGTGGAAGAAGTGGTTCCTATGGGCAATGGCGGCTGAGCAAGCAGCTGTGAACTAGGGGGAGGAGCGCGGTTTGACCTTGAATTTCCTGGAGGGGATGAAAGCTTCGATACCGGCTTTGATCCAGGAGGAGAACTCAGAAGCACACTCATGAGTGGGGAGCTTAAATACAGCATCCCAGGGGACATCGCGGAGGAAGTCCCGAAACGAGTCCCAGTCAGCCCGTTGGTAGCAGAAAGTGGTTCTGGTGGTAGGAGGTTCTTTGCAGGGAGTGGGGCTGAAGGAGATACTAACAGACACGACAGCATGATCGGAGTTACCGATAGGACAGAGCTGCGTGGCACTACACGACTCAGGGATGGAGATAAAACACAGGTCGAGGAGTGAGGGCTTACAGTCACGATTGTAGGAAAAACGCGTGGGGAAATCGATTATCTGGGTGAGGGATTGAGAGATTGAAAAGTTAAGAGTATGAACGCCAGCGAGATCAGTGGTAGCGTTCTGTAGCCACTGGTTGTGATGGGCGTTGAAATCACCAAACACAAATATGTGAGCGGACGGTTGGACAGAGAGGGCCTTATCAACGCTGTCAGAAATGACATCGAGTATCCCGCAGTCCTGAGAGGATGGAGAGCGGTAGAGGAAGAAAAGATAGCTTACAGCATTGAGAAGAGGTCCTTCTGTAATTACTATATATTCCACGCTGAAAATAAATTTAAACAGGTTAATTAACCTAAAATATATGTCCACTATGTAGAAGCTATTTTTTTTGTTTTAGTGAGAAACGCCCAAGAATTATATAATCTCAAAATTACATATGAAAAGAACTCTCTCCTTAACTTTACCTCCGAACGAAGTAAGAAAATAAATAAATTCCCATTCTTAGGCATTCTCGTGGAATACTGTAACAACACTTTCACCATCTCACTGTAGAAAAAACATTACCAGAAATCTCTTGCCAATTTAATTTTAAAAGTGAATGTCTACTCTGATACAAGATAGTAATGATAAAAAAATTCCTAAATAGAGTAGGCAGAACTTTTCCTTTCGTTTACTTTTCCTTAATGAATTCAAAAATTCAAAACAGACGATAGTTAACAATGGTTTTCCTAACTACCTCATCGACCACCAGATTAGACTATTTCTTTCTAAAGTAAATAATAGCGATACTGAACATGGACAAAAACAATAACATAAACATTTCGAAAAAAAAGCCGAAGGCAGGTCAGCTATAAATAATATGATTCCCCACTTAGAAATATCATAAATAAATACATTACCCCAGATGACCCGAACAAAATAATTAAATTATCTATTACAAAAAATTTAAAACCTGATCTTCAAAAATAATAACACATCTGAAAAATAAAAACATCATCAAAACATAAAAATCATCGGTCACATTACTACATGCCTATCCAGACGACTTACGTTACACCTATCCGACCACAGCTCCATTAGAACACACTTAAACACACGCACAAACTAACCAACCTTCAACCGATACATACTAGTAGAAATTTCAAATATAATAACCTCCTACACATGTAAAAAAGATTAAAAATAATAGAAGTCCTAATAATAATAAAGCCAATATTCAATAACATTAACTACGAACACAGCCATAATGTGCTGACAGTATTTGGAAAATAAAACATCCCTATAACTCTAGATATATACAAACAACACTTACATTCAGTTAAAAAGTATAAGTAAAATCGTCCTTGATAATTGCTAAAAGTATAGACGATAGCGCCCGGGAATACAGTACATAATAGTTTTTACACATTTTGTGTCCAGAATAGAGAACGCTTGTACGAATAAAAGATATTTTAAATAAAAATATTAATGGAAGTACCTTGTCAGATGTCGCTAACGAAACATGTATAAAAGAGTGTTTTGCTGCATAAATGAAGAATATATATATATATATATATATATATATATATATATCTTACAAGAGGAATTAAGATTACATTAGGCGATGATCATTATCACCTTGTCAATTGAAATAATAATTTACAAGGATTTTCAAACCAGTCAATGGATGATGAAATAAAAAGTTTTTTATTTCAATATTCCATCATCCATTGACTGGTATGAAAATACTTGTAAGTTAATATTTCAATTTACAAGGTGATAATGATCATCTCCTAATGTCATTATCCTTCCTATTGTATGAAATATTTTGCCCTGATTAATTAAAACATTGAGCTCTATCTATGAATCAGTTTTAACATTCAATATTTAATATTGTATTAATAAGATTCACAAGGATTATATAATAACGGATTATTACATATATATATATATATATATATATATATGTGTGTGTGTGTGTGTGTGTGTGTGTGTGTGTATTTAGGCAGCAATCCTTCTTTCAAGCACATTTCATTAAAAACGACTGACAAGGTGCTTTTATTTAGTTTTTTATATGATTTCTCGTGCGATCTAATAAAGTTTTTTTTTTTCAGAGGATAAATTATATAAAAATTGTCCGAATGTTCTTTTTATCCGAACGCTTTCGGCTATACATTTAGCCATTATCAAGGATTATATTTCAACTGTTAGAATTAGAAATAGTTTGTTATGTGTATGTTTTATAAAGTGATTTATTTTTTTTTGTTTCAAAACACGGTCAAGATATTATGTCCATGTTCAAAGTTAATATTATTAAGTGTTGGTTTGTTTATTTTTATTAGTAAGGCTTCCATTATTTTTAGCCTTTTTTGCAAGTGTGTTATACATATATATATATATATATATATATATATATATATATATATATATATATATATATGTATAAGTATACATAGTTTCAAAGAAAATATTAATGATATTTATTTTTCAACATCATCTCTTTTCTAAACAAAACACTAAATTCAATTTGAATGACTTAAAAATATTCGTAAAGCATAATTTTCAGCAATTAAAATTTCAGCTTTCATTTCGCGTAATAACTGAGTCGATGGTCAAATATCGGCCATGTTCTTGCTGACACAATAGACAATTATTGGTGTCGCTTATACTTGGGTTTACAGTTCGGCATTGACCGGATTTATAATTGTGTTTATAGTTAAATTTTGATGAAATCTGTGTGTCAATAAGTAATCATTAGTCCATTCTATTTGAATCGGTAAAGCAAGTGAATATTTTGGATTGTCTTATCTTTTTACACGGTAAGCAGTCGGTGTATTCTCGGTTACGTCAAGAGTGCAAATACGGTCACTGTAAAGTAGACGTGACACAATAAGAACGATTGCAATAGGTCACTAACAAAGTGAATTTCAACTACTATTAATTGTTCTAAATGCAGGCCTTTATTCTAACATTGGCAGTATATGTTTAGGAATTGAAAGGGTTTCACTTACAATGAGTTCTTTACGGGGAAAGAAAAAATGAAAAAGATTCGATTAAAAAAATGTAGATAGCAATCAATAAAAAACTTGCCATAAAGAGGAAAATCTGTACTATTCATTTAGGATGACGGAAGTGAGAAAATATTTCACTGATGACGAAAACAAAAGCCCATCATCTGATATATTCGCTTTTAAGTTGGAATTTATTTCGCACTTTACTCAATTTATCTAATAAAAATGTAATCATTAAATTCACTCGAAACAGCAAAATCTAACTTGATTACAATGATAGAATACTCTGCAAGGAGGGTATTATGAATTTGCTTGTAGAATGATAGAATGGAGTGACGAAAAAGGATACATATATTACTTAACATTAAAATCTGAAGCGAAAAATAAATCATTTATTTATAATTTATGAATTGAATTTACTACACGTAATATATATGTATTTGTATTATTAATATAAAAATTAGTTTTAGTACGTACACGTTTTGAGTTACAATACCTGTTTTTTATTTACTTAAAGATTGAAAATAATAACAACCGGCCTAGCTTCTGAATACCTAAGCATTACATATCACATCAAAAACACGTCTTCCAATAACAGACAACAACCCTGTTTTAGCCATCGAGGCCAATACACTGATGATGAACGTGGCGATGCAGATGACTTAGATATTCTTAGTTGGGATAAGAATGACCTTCAACAGAAAATCAACATCTCTACCGAGTATTCCAGCTAATGGATAAAAAAAATAAACCCTTCAGTAACATAAGTGAGTCATCAAAAAATATTAATCAATAGAAGCTGTGTATTTAAGTAGGTAGCTAAATGTAGATAAAGAAAAAGCCCCTATCGTAACAAGAAAGTATAGACAACAAAAATGAACAAACGTTCCTCAAATTATCTATTAATTATTGTAATTAGATACACATTACTATTTAAAAAAGGAAGAGCTAAAATCCATAAACCTGCAGTCATATAAGGCGGATCAGAATGCATTCATTTAGTATAAAAGAAGGATATTAACAAGAAAGATAAACGAAGACATAATACGTAACAATGAATAAAAAAAGTACACGATAACTGAAATAAAATATACAAAAAATATCTGAGTGAAGTTAAGGAAAATGTAAGGAATGATTTCAGCGAAAATAAATTTAAACTATACAGTGAAGAAAATAAACATAAAAAATTAGCGTACTATTTTTTCTAATAGTTTTGCGAAAAATACGAATCTTGTTTGTGAAGTCGTCCTATTAAAACAATCAGCATGGCTCAAAAAATGCTCAAAATCAATATTAAAGTCTTGATAAAATCATCGAAATTTTATCGAAACATTACAGAACGAGAAACCTAAGCCTTGTCTGGCATCATACAAAACAGACCAGATTGTCTGGCATCATCCAAAAGAGAAAAGCATATCTGGAATAATCCAAAACATAACAGATATTCTGGCATAATCTAAAACAATAGAGATTGTCTGGCTTCATCCGAAACAAAAGTGATTGTCTAGAATCGTCCAAAACAGAACGGAATGTCTGGCTTCATCCGAAACAGAAGAGATTGTCTGGAATCATTCAAAGAAGAAAGGAATGGCTAGTTTCGTAAAAAAAACCCAGATTTTATGGCATAATCAAAAACAGAACAGAATGCATGACATCACCCAAAATAGAACGGATTGTCTGATACAATCAAAAACAGAACATATGTCCTGTCATCATCCTAAACAAAACAGATTGTCTGGCGCACATCCAAATCAGAAGTGACTGTCTGGCATCATCCAAACAGAACTCTTTGGTAAAATCCAAAAGCAGAACTGATTGTCTGGCATAATTCAAAACAAAAAAGATTGCCTAGCATAGTCCAAAAACAGAACTGATCATCGGGCATCACCCAGTAAGAACAGATTGTCTGGCATCAAGGAAGGGAAGAACAGATTGCTTGGCATCATCCAAGACAGAACAGATTGTCTCGAATAATCTACAGCAGAACACATAATCTAAATGACAACTGGATGCCTGGCATCATCCAAAAGAAGACAAATCGTTTGTCCTCATCCAAAACGGAACAGACTACCTGACACCATCCAAAACAACAGATTTTTAGGCATAATCATAAGCAGAAGGGATTTTCAGTCAAAAGCCAAAACCGAACATATTGTCTGACATTATATCAAAGAACAGATTGTCTAGCATCGTCTAAAACACAACAGATTTTCTGGCATCATCTAAAACTGAATAGATTACCTGTCGCGATTTAAAATAGAACATGTATTTTAGAATAATCTGTCCTATTTTATATTAATCAAAAGAGAAGAGATTATCTGGCATCATCCAAAACAGAACAGATTGTCTAGCATAATCCAAAACATAACAGATTCCCTGACATCATCAGAAATAGAACAGGTTGTCTTGCATAATCCAAGAGAGAACAGATTATCTGGCATTAGCAAAAACAGAGCGGAATGTCTGGCGAAATCTAAAACACAATAGAACCTCCAAATTTAAATATGGGATGAATTTCGGTGTATTGTTGTGCAAACAATTTTTGAAAAATAAAATTGAATCATGAGCAAAGGTAGATCAATAAACTTTTAATGAAGATCAATAGTAAGATAAAAATCTTAGAATATAAACTATATCATTTGTTTAAAAAAAATGCGAAAAACATATATTCGAATAACCTACAAAATGTCAAAGATAAAGTGTCCCATAAGCGAGAAAAATCGGATAATTAAAACAAAGATTTATCCAGACCAAGAATCCAATTCTCTCTGTCTCTTTCATATTTCACTTTCATTAAAGGATCTTCAGAAATTGAGAGAAAACAGACAAAAAGAGAAACCCTGGTAATTTCAATTTTGTTTCGGTCAGTTCTCATTGGTCAGTCACGTATCACGTACATTAAAATGGGAGATAAATTTGTATGTAAATTTGTAAAAATTCTTATACGTCTAAGCGGGCATCGGATGAAAATGTGTATTCGTAATTGTGCTAGTGTGCGTTCTAATGTCTACACCTTTGTGCAGTCAACCAGCGCAGAGAGGTTTTACTTTTCCCGACATCTTATTAATACGCAGCAATAAAAATTATATTTTAAAGTTTATTGTAAAACTAAAAACGAAAATGATCTAGTCAACTTCTTTTCCCACTACAACAAAATAGTAAAATCTAGACAAATAATAGGATTCTACCTCAGAGCCATTAGGAAATGTAGCCGGGAATACGTAAATAAAGAAGAGAAACATATTGAAAAAACATCCAAAGTTCTTCACTACTCACGTGATTTTATCCTCAGTGCTAAAGACCGAGCTTACAAATCCACACAGCCATAAAACATAAACCAACAATAAGACTTTTAACAAAGAATTACACAAAATTAAATAATCCTGCATGCCAACAATCTTTCTGCTAAACTTGGAAACAAATTAGTCATCACTAATACTAGAATCATTACCACCACGTCCATGACAATCAGAGATATAATTAGGAAGAAAAATGAACCTAATTCAAATGCCGGGGACAATTTTTTTACAATACAAAAAATGTTCATGTGGGGGAGACATCATGTGATCTAAATGGCAGTATCTACGAACAAAAAGGAGACTTGCGTTTAGACAAAAGATATAAGGCTTCTCGTCTTGCATGGAAACGATGCTGGACATCACTTTGAGTTCACTAATGCTACCCTAATTTAAAAAAAGAACATAATTCCTTAAGGAGAAAATACTTTGAAAACTTAATAATAACATTATTCCGAACTATAAAGGCGCTCCTAAAACATTACGTCGCCATCTCTCTTTGAATCAATTCTTAAAGAATCTAACTTATATCTATAACACAAATAATACATACTTAAAGAAGTGATGTTTAAAGAGATCAGCCATAGTTAGAATGAAGTAACATCCCGCTGCACTGGCTGATCTCATAAATGTGAAGACATCAGAACTCACACTAGACAGAAACACATACACACATACGAATACACATCACCATCTGAGACCCACTTAGACATACACGAATCTTCACAAAATTACATACTTATAGAATTATCTCCCGTTTAATGCAGGCGATACGTGACTGCCTAATGAGTACTGAGTAAAACAAAATTGGAATTACCAGGGTTTCTGCCTTTTTGTCTGTTTTCTCTCATTCTCTGTAGACGCTTTAAGAAAAGTGAAACATGTTAAATTGATATTCGTTTCCTATTTGTTCTTTATTTTCCTGTTGTATTTGCTATTCATAGATATGTGTATGATTTACATAAACGAACATATACTTGCATGTACGTGTTATAAACACAGTGTTAACAGTTATGACCCAGAGCTATAAGCATATATTTGTCAATATACATAATATTCAATGTTGCCTTGATCTATACACTTCCCTTCTCCACATCCTTTCATTTTTTATTCCTATCTGCTCTCGCTCCGGATCTTTTGTGGCCCCCGAGCCTTGATCGACCCACTGTCTTTCTCTTTCTCCACATCCCCTTCCTTGCCACTCCTATCTGCTCTTCCTCCAACCCTTCTTTAACCCCTTGCGTGATAGTGGCCTCCGGCCTTGCTTGGGGTGATATGATTAAAAAAAAAAGAAAAGAAAAAAAGATAGCACGAGTTCCATGCAGTTCTTAACTCTCTTATCCTCCTTGATATCTTGTTCACTTTTGAATACAAATTTAAATAACTTTTTTTTAATTCTTAGCCTTTCAAGCTTAAGAATTTGAATGATATAAATGTTTGGGTTTTTATACGTACATTAGTATATATACATCATAACCACCGTCGGTAGCACGACTCGGTGTTTCATGCAGTTATTTCAATGTTCAGGTGCGGAGCATAATCTGACAGAATGTCAATTCATTAAGTGTGATTCTAACAATAAATCCGAAGCATAATTAATTCTAATATTTTAATCAACAATAATTAGATGAACAAATTTTAACACAAAATTTTGATTCATCACCAAACGAACCAGAGCTCAATAACAGTCAGATAATGTTCCTCACCTGACGATAGTAAGAACTGCATGAAACTCAGCGTCGTGCTATCGACGTTAGATATTATCTTTATTCATTAATGTATGTGTAAAAGCCCAAAACTCCTCTACTGTTTAACAAACATTTCGAAGTAGAATAAATTGATTCTGGATTTTTTCCACCAGTTTCAGTACGTGAAAGTGTATATTTGTAAGTACGCACATCTTCTAAATCCAGTCTCACTTCAAGAAGTAGGCAATTATCAATCTCTAAAATTTCCTGTTATTTGCAGCTATCGTTGTATTTTTGTTATCTAACATGGTTAAGAATGTTAGACACAGTTTATCTGAGCCTTTATCCTCAAAGTGTCAAAATGCCCAAGCCTTGTTTCCTCATCATGTGTGCAGCGAATTTCAACTATCTATTTTCTGATATTAAGT
This sequence comes from Acanthosepion esculentum, assembly GCA_964036315.1. Taxonomy (NCBI): domain Eukaryota; kingdom Metazoa; phylum Mollusca; class Cephalopoda; order Sepiida; family Sepiidae; genus Acanthosepion; species Acanthosepion esculentum. The sequence continues at coordinate 84,726,190 of OZ038478.1, forward strand.
CTAAGTGTCCTTTTTGTTACCATTTTTATCGCGAATGCCATCGTTCACCCATTTTCAATCCATGGTTTTTTCATCTTGCTTCCGTAGAGTCATATGTCTCTTGCCTCAAGTCTCTTCATCTGTGATTATTTATTCCTCCATATAGAAGTACCGATATAACATTAAAAAATTAGTACATTTTTCTTTATTTCTAACGGAATTTTTCGCATAATAATTTGCTTAACTTTTTGAAGGCGTCATTCATTATTCTAGTGCACCGTCACATAGATTAATAAATTTATCTGGCTTTACCTATATCTGTACATTTATGTGAGTTCTCCGCGTCTTTAAGACGAGACAGTAATTACTTATCAACCATACTTCTATTAACCTGCCTACCAACAATGACAAATACACGCTGTTATCTAATGCTAATTCATTAAGTGTGACTCTAACCAGAAATCCGACGCATATTACATTCAGCAGATTTCTTTCATTAACAATGTTAAAAAAAAGATTGTGAACCGGGATATAGCAAATATTATATAAAAAGCGTTTTTCGATTTACAACGATATCAAGTAGATAAAGACAGCTGTTAAATATGGAAAATAATAAAAGCAGTTTAAGATAGCGAGACATGTTTTGACTTTTAACAGAAAGAGTTTGATATTTTATTTTAGATATTTTGTTGCGTCTATAATATTGAGATGATAATTCAGAACAACGCTAATAAATACAAAGGGACAGCAGCAGGTGCCTCAGGATGTGGGAACGCATGATATCAAAGATGTTCATAAATTCTATTATATATAGATATATGTGCTGATGAAAATCAAAATTAAAAGTAGGATAATGTTGACATGTGTTGTATTATATATATCATGATTGGATTGTACTTACGTAAATGTATATCCTTTCACTGCTACTTGCATAACAACTTGTGCGGATTTTTATCTTACTCTGATATATATATATATATATGTGTGTGTGTGTGTGTGTGTATGTGTGTGTGTGCGCGTGTGTGTGTGTGTGGATGTCTTTTTCTAATCAAGGACAAAGAAAAACATGTATTTATCGACGCGTTGATATTCACGTAATGTTAAGAGAATCTGTTCATATTATAGATTCAGGAAGCTTCTTAAAGGGACCTGTAAAAAAAGTGGAACATCACTATAAGATATTAAAATACTAACTGGACGGCAATGCATAACAGTATTAATAAATTAGGTAATTACCCGTAGGGGATGGATTAATATATACTTATTATACTAATAAATTATGGCTAATGCGTAATTTTTTAAATGTAACTATAGTTTAAAGTAAAGGATAAAATGTGTAGGCAATTAACAGATTATTCACTCCATTGGTATATTAGGGATTTTTGTCAGCAATTTCTATTTTTTCACGTAAACATGAAAAACAAGGTTCATTTGGAGATTTACAAATTCTTTTAAGTTCCAAAATTATTTAGAAAAAGTCCTCCTATTTCCGTACGCTTTATTGGTACTCCCTAGCTTTAAATGAATTCTTGGTACTTGGTATTTTTTAAAGATTATCGGTACAGCTATAGCTTAGTTTTAATGTATTCCTGCTAAAAATCTGATTAAGTGGATTATTTCTGGGTAAGTGTTTCTCAGTTAAATGAAAACCGGTGTTTTCAACTTGATATGGCCATAAGACAGTGCAAAATTGAAGGACATACTTTAAAGGTGTCAACGCTTGTACTTTGTGCACAATATTAAGTCAATTAATAAGGACGGATGTGTTGAAAATTAATATTTCCTGTTGGATATATAATTAATTTTCATTCTTTCATTGCCGTGGGCCTGTGCATCTCACATAAATCCAGTGACATGCTCATACTTTTTGCCTGTCTGTGAAAGTATTTCAAATTCTATTTTCATCATAACCTTTTTGCGAAAATTGGCATTACCTATAATTTCGGTAAATCAACAAACAATACATAACACGTGTCTTTAGCATCGAAGATGTTTGTAAATTAAATCCGGTTTCGAATATTGAAAACAGTATTTGTTTTTTTTTAGAAGAATAGTTATTAAAAATCGAAGTACTTAAGTTGACATGTTCAGTTTGAAAACAATTGTTTGTGAATACGTTTTGTACAGTATCATTCCATTGACTTTCTTCAAAGCGCGACATTTATTCAGAATAAGTAATATAACTAATATCATAGAATGAAATCCTTCTCATATCGACATAGTCTAAAATCGATCTCTGGTATTTTACAGGATTTTATCGACCTAGTTTTTCTGTGAAAGATTTAGAAAATTTAAAACAATAAAATGCCAATATCAATGAAGTGGGCACAGTTGTAACGTTGACATTTGTAAACAGATTAATAATAAGTACAACTAAAATACAACTGAATCAGGGTCGATAAATCGATATTTTTGATTATGACAAATGTCGTTGCTTGAAAAATCTCTAATAAATGCTTATCAGCTAAAATGAATCCACGA
>OZ038478.1:84733649-84761149 GCA_964036315.1 Acanthosepion esculentum
ATTGCACTAGCATGAAACAGACTGTCGCCTCTAAGTGCTGACTTCCATGTCCACTTTTATATTTATATATATATATATATAGTTTCGGCCATATATATAGTTTCGGCCAACATGGCCATCATCGGGAGAAAAAATACTTCTGTTTGCTGGTAGCAGTGAACTACAGAAAACACACACACACACACACACACACACACACACACACACACACACACACACACACATATATATATATATATATATATATATATATATATATATATATACTAACGAAAAACAGCTTCGCAAAAGCTAAACTCTTATCCTGATACACTGTCGAATAAAAACGACAATAGAGAAAAATGCCAGAAAGCAAACTTACCTACCTAATAAAGCGCTCGAAGAATAGATTGCCTATACCGAGTAAAACACGCTTACCAACGTTACATTCTATGAAAGGACAGCTCTAGTCGTAACTCGAGTTCCTTGCAACGCGATCTTCAGACGGCTTGAAATACACACACAAAAATGTGTGCGTGTATGTGTGTGTTTGTGTGTTATTACATATAGTAAGCCAACCCTGTTTCAGTATCTACGATAGCGATCTATTTTGTAAACCATTTTTAAAGAGAATTTGCAACTGTTTCCAAACCAAGAGATAAAGCGTTTTTCGAAAATGCATAAATAGTTGTGATGACTGTTCTGTAGTTAGAAACTTGCGCAATTATCGTATGTTACTGATTACGTTGATATAGATTCACACGTGTATCCCAAACGTTATATTTTTAGTGCATACACGTGTTTGAAACAGACGTCCAGTGTATTTAATTACGTGTATCTGCTTAGAATAAAGTTTGAATTAATATCTCGGATTAAAATAAATCAATGAATTCTTTAATATATATATATATATATATATATATATATATATATATATATATATATATATATATATATATAAAAGTGGACATGGAAGTCAGCACTTAGAGGCGACAGTCTGTTTCATGCTAGTGCAATCGTCAGGCGACTAGCATGAAACAGACTGTCGCCTCTAAGTGCTGACTTCCATGTCCACTTTTATATTTACACACGCTCTATCTCTGATATTGAGCACTTTACCCCATAAATATAGCACACTTTAAGACTATATTTCTGCATATATATATATATATATATATATATATATATATATATATATATATGTGTGTGTGTGTGTGTGTGTTTGTGTATGTTTGTGTGTGTAAAATTTCTGATATAGCTAAAACATATATAAAATGATAACGTGAATAAAGACCAAAGAAATTCTTATCTTAACCGACGCGTTTCATCCTATGATACACTATATCAAGTTAAGTGTAAAATTTTTATCTGGTAATATATATATATATACATATATACATATATATATATATATATATATATATATATATATATATATATATATATATATGTATATGTATGTGTGTATATGTGTGTGTGTGTGTGTGTGTGTCATATTTATGGGCTGAATTTTTCTATATCCGAGATAAAATACGTGTGGCCACTGAGCGCCATACCAGTCACGCCAGTATTTCGTGCTTGAACGTAATCTCAATGTTCTGAAGCTGGCGTTCAAGCATGAAACATACTGTCTACCTTTGGTGTTCACTTTATTGTCCTCTCAAAATTGACTAATCTATTTTTTTTTAATTTCTGAAATATCTACTTTTAAGCGTTTCTATTTTTTCTTTAACATTCTTTACCTTATCAATACATTCATACCTGCATTTTCATTTACTTAGTTTCAAATATGCGAAGAATCATTTTCATGATTTGTTAATATTTCTGCAATTTTTTTTCCAAGTTTGAAATGTTTGTATGAACAAATTTCCGAACATAATTTCAGACGTTTTACAATTCCACAAACACTACTGATGTTTTACAATTCCACGTATATGTTTTTACCTCTGCTATAGAAATTAAGTGTGTGTATGCGCATTTATATAACTACTATTCAAGCGTTACGTATTTATTTTACTGAAATAATTCCTATTTCTGCTTTAAATGTAGTCAGTAGAAGATGATTTGAAGCAATTCAACCACTTTACAGAAAAATATATTTATATAATAAAATAAAAAAAATATTTTTAAATACTTTCCGTAAATTCCACTCTTTACCAAAAAAAAATGACAAATCCATTTCTTAACCGTTTCTTTTTCTACTTTCATTTTAGATATCTCCGTTGTCATTTTCCCAAATACACTTGTCGGCAGTAAAGTGAATGCATTTTCTATCAATCTTGAAGTTTTTGTTTGCTATTATTTTCATAATCTTTTTTTCCCTAGCGCTTTCGAACTAACTTTCCTCTTATTCTCTGTCGTTTTCCCATGCATATATAAAACTGACACAAGAGAATAAAAAAAACTAACAGACAGACAAACGACCAATCAAATTATTTCCTGACTTTTATTCATTCCGTTCCATATGTCGGTAGATTCTGTTCATGTTTTTGTTAAAATCACGTCTTTCGGTGATTAGCATATTAAGCCAATGTAATTCAATAAATCTCTGAGGACATTAAATTTTCATCAGAATATTTAGGAATGCTAATTTTAGATCCGTCATTTATAATTTTTATAACGTTTATCAATATTTTAAATTTACTTTTTTTTTCTACCTTACATCTTCTGTTGCTTTTAACATAATTCAAATGCAACAAATTTAGAGTGCCGTGTGAAATAAATGAAACAAAGAAAGAAGAAATTGGATTGCTAAACAATAAATAATTCCGATTACCACAACTGACTTTTCAAATATTTATACTAGTGTCATTAATATTACCATTGATAATAACGAACTGGTGAGATGTATACGAAAGGACGTACATGTTTCTCAAGAAAACCATAATATAGAATGCTTTGTTATACTTTATAGTTAATCAGATAATTAATTGTTTATTAAATACTGAAATCACTTTTAATCTTTGGAGTAAAATTAATTAGATATTAAATTCAGCAAAATTGTTAATTTCTATGGCGTACCTTAATGTGATTTTCCACAAAGTATTTCGGCGTTCTTTTAAACACGCATGCAAATGAACCACGCGCAAAAATATGATTAGGTAAGAGCAGTTTGCTATTGGGAAGTTTTCAAATAAGGAATGTTTGTACGTGTAAAATGAGAATTGTGTTGGAGAGGCGAAGGATTGTGAGAGCGTATTCGTGCTTATTGTTGAACAGAACAAGATAAATGCTCTGATTGGATACTGACTAATCATCGAAAGAAAATGAAGACTATATAGATTTTAGTAGAATTCACAGCAAATTTATAATAGAGTTACTAAAATAAATAACATAATTAATTTATCCAAATTAATTGCTACATTAACCAGAATAATCTATATATTTAAATTATGAAAACTTTTCAATCATCCCTTGACGATTACGTCATGCATGACCCTTAGAGTGGTGCTACAGGTGAGGAAAAATATATATTTAATATTAAAATAAATTAGAGTTCTTCTATACATCGAGCACTATTATATTTGCACCAGCACTCAATGTGTGATATTATATATATATATATATATATATATATATATATATATATATATATATATATATATATATATACATATGAAGAAATAGATGCAATCGTCAGGCTGCCTGACGATTGCACTAGCATGAAACAGACTGTCGCCTATAAGTGTCGCTGATATATATATATATATATATATATATATATATACACACACACACATATATATATATATATATATATATATATATATACATATATATATATCAGCGACTCTTAGAGGCGACAGTCTGTCAGGCTGCCTGACGATTGCACGAGCATGAAACAGACTGTCGCCTATAAGTGTTGACTTCTATGTTCAGTTTTATATGTACACACGCTCTATCTCTGATATTGAGCACTTTATCCTATAAATATAGCACACTTTAAGACTATATTTCTTCATATATATATATATATATATATATATAATATATATATATATATATATATATATATTGATGCATGTTTCATTAAATAATATAGAGAAGTTTTTTCTTGTTTTTGTCTTGTTTTGTCAAGTAAGTTCCTTTCAAATTGTCTGATTAGCTTAATAACATTATCATTGAACGACGAAAGGTAATCACCATTAAATACAATCTAAGCTTTCGGATTACAGAAGCCATTATCAAAGATGACAGTTATGTTCCAATATATCAAGCAATACACGGACGAAATAATAACAATAATGATAGTCTGTTTTTGTTGCATGAAAAATAAATAGACAAACCTTGTCTATATTATTTAATGAAACATGCATCAATGAAAGATTGATGCATATATATATATATATATATATATATATATAGATTTGGGATGGATATGGGATTGGTATTTAAAAGGTAAAACAAGGATGTAAACAATGTAATAAAGATACCAGCTTACCTCGGTATGGATTCCGGAAATAAAAAACCGGATGTAGTAATAAGACACCATTATATAGAGGAGGAGTATGAAAAGCCCTGTTTTCATTGGCTGACGCTGACTGACATGTGTCAATAAGAACGGTCGAAGTCCAGCCTTACTATCGTTGGAATTATTGTTTTTTGCAATGTCGCGGTGCGTAGCACGACGCTTTCAAGGAGGCGGCCTGTTTCACCTAGAATCAGGTCGGGGTTGCTGTTGGAGCCGATATGATGCGAAACCCGAAATCGGCGATGAGAACAGTGCATCACTGAAGACCACCCTTGATGCATCTAAAATGTATGACTTAACTCTGTGTGTGTGTGTGTGTGTGTGTGTGTGTGTGTGTGAGTGTGTGTGTGTGTGTGTGTGTGTGCATGTGCGTGTGTGCATATCAGTAGTGACTCCGGGGATTGGTTTTTCGGGCTTAGCCCGACTGAGTCTGCACTGAAGTATTTCGTAGTGCCTTATTTTCATTATTTACTTAAATTAATCTCAAAATATTGACCGAAATACATATATATATATATATATATAGACAAGAGTAAAAATTGTGTCATCAGCATAGCTATCGAGTTGAGAGCTTAAACCATCCACAAGTTCATTGATGAAAATTAGGAATAATGTAGATCGAATTATAGAGTTTTGGGGCAGTTGCTTTGATGCCAAAAAATTAAAAAGTTTCAATTCGGAATCTGATAATATTGAATCAGTTCAAATATTCAGAAATACCGTTACATTTCACTTGTGAAGAAGACCGGTATGCCAAATCCTGTCTAATGGTTTCGAGATGACTAAAGCAACAGCCGATGATTCATCATACTTATTTAAATGTTGATAGGCGTCCAGTAATAATCATTGGCCTAGCAGCAATTGGCATGATGAAGCGGAAGGCACAGTGGATAAATGCGTTATTTAGATCCAGTGACAGGACCCAAAGGGTGTGAGTTCAATACCGGGTTAAGGCGGTTGAGAACTTGGAGAGGGGAATTAACAGGAGATAACTGATAACTGACATCCCTTAGACATGGCACGTGGAACAAGAACAGTCTACACCGGCGAACGAAATAACGGGTTCAATTCGACATTCCAGCCACCTGATGAATACCGGAGATGAGGATGATAGTCCAAGAAATGTAAATAGTGAACCGAAAACCATATTGCTTATTTTAAAGGAAGACCATTCTGTTATGCATGCGTGTTTGTTTCTCACACATGATGAACATATTTATGTTCATTTTTAGATTAAAAATGTTCTAAATTATGATTGTTTGAATACATATGGAATACATTTTTGTGTCAAAGAATATCCGCTTTTCTTTCCTTTGCATACAGTTAATGACTTTTTGTAACGTTAATTTACTTTCTTACTCTCAAATGACGCCATAACTTCTTTATTCTGATTTTTTTCCCTTTAGCACATCTGAAATGCAAAATTTGATTCTATAGATAGTCAGCCTGCAGTACTTGAAGACAAATACTTTTTACCTATGTTGCTTAATTCACGAAAAAGAGAGAGAAAGTGAAAGAAAGAGAGCGAGAGAGAAATTGGGAGAGAGAGAAATTGAGAGATACACAAAAGGGGGAAAAGAGAAAGAGAGAGAAAAAGATAAAGGAGAGAAAAGAGAAAGAGAGAGAGAGATATAGGGAGAGAAAGAGAAAAACAGAGAAAGAGAAAAATGAATCAAGTTATGTAAACTTGTAAAGGTAGAACTCCGAACATGATATGAGAAAATGTTTCATTAAGCAATATGTGAAAAACTTTATAACTGGTTTAGAACTTTAGGACTTAGATGTGCAAGTTTTGTAATGCGTAGCGGCTCAGAATAAGAGATCAGCGAACCCACTCAGAAACCATTTTCCTTCGTTTTCCACAAATGCCTTTGACAAAAGTATGAATCCATCTCTTATTTCCCGTTGCTAGGTTTCAATTATACTGCATTCTTTATCCGTTGTTGGTCATGAGTAGGAGAACGAGACCTCCAAATTCAAGACATAGAAACGTACAAAGATGGTTGAACATAGGGTGCAGATATGTCTATAATGCAAAAACAATGATAACTAATCCAACAAGAGGACGCTTAGACAGAATGCTGTTAAAACCAACGGGTAGTGAGCCTAAGTGTGGTGATGTCTGTGGAGGATTACTGAAAAGTGGCTAATATTTCAACGAGTACTATTGTAATATATGTAAAAAGAAAAGTGAAGCCAGGCAAACTAACGCTTAATAACAGACAGAATATTGAGAAACGTGTGGCAGATTTGAGACAACATGCAGATACGAGATTAGCTCTGAGCCGCTGATAATCTAGAAGGGAAATACAATATAAAAACAAACAAAAAAGCAAACCAGAAACAAAAAAAACAAACAAAGGATGAGGAGTAGCAACAGTTTAAAAAGTAAGAATTGACAATGATACTGTTGTTAATAGCGGCGTTAGAATAATTAGCTACAAATGACAAGTTAAGTAAAACAATTTACCTTCGTCACAGACAATAAATTTATTATTTGTGTAATGTTATGTTCAAAGAATTCTCTTTGATGAATACACAATAAATTAATCAATGCTTCTCCTAAAAAAATAGCAATTGCGAAATAAAGAATGAAGTCCTTTCATGAAATAGTCGGTTAGGTGCCATCACTACTTTCCTTCGTATTCCACTGTTTGAAAGATCATTTGTTTCATGATTTGGAGTTAATAGCAGTAATTAAATGGTTAATCCTTAGAGCTGTTCGTTAGAGTTAAGTATATATTATCTGCCGATTGTTTTGAACTGTATAAAGAATATGTACCGAAGTATGTACAATGCATATAACCCTGCTTATACTCTACTGAAGTGAGCCAAAATCTTTCAGCATCTATTGAATGTATGCAGCTTAATACAACAAAAATTTTCAAACAGAGTATTCAAATTGAATGCAGCAGAAATAAAGACTTCACAACTAAAATAAAGGTCAACGAACAGGTCAAATCCGTCCCCTTTATATTTCTAAACGTTCAATAGTAACTATGATTCATTGATTCCTCATAGTATAATATAGATCGCTTTCTGCCCAATAATTTCATCTAAAAACATGTATTTAATAATAGTGAAATTAAAATATCTGTCGGAAAAAAATTATCAACTATACGACTAAGACAGTTAAGAAAAAGCGTATTTCATGTTGAAGCAAGAAGATCACTAAATAGAAAAAGATACGCTTGAATAAGTAGGACACCGATCTAAGACACATAGGAGTAAAGAAGCTGTTTAATTGAAAGTTCCTTATGCTCGGGAACTAATTTTATTTAAATGCAGATAAATATATTATTAAAAGGGCTAAACAAGTAATCGCTAATGCATTTACTAATTTAAGTTGATTTACCTGTCTTCCCACTACGGATAGGACAAGAAATATATAAACAAATGCACATTGATAATTAGTATATGCATTGATATTTGCATGAGTTTTGATGAAATTTCCTCGGCATGACCGACTTTTCAAAATCTGAGACTTATTTCGTCATTTCATCAGTAAAGAATGCAACATGAATATTTTGTTTGATCGAAACACCCGTCAACGGCGATTTTGATTCCCAAAGCGTCACGAAGTTTTTGTTCCTGCAAAGTAAATTCACGAAATTATCATTCAAACATTGAGTCGTAATTTCCGTCTTATTCAGTTACACGGTACCGGGAAAACATCTAACGTTAAGACATTGAAACCTAAACTTCCAAAAGTTGTTGATGGTATTTTCAAACTGATTTTTTTTCGATAGACAAGACCGTCAAAGAAATTGCATAGACATTAGAAATATCCCCCAAAAATAACGCTTTGTTTTTATTTCACGCGAAGTTTGGCATGAATGAAAAAAATGCAAAAAGAATATCTAACTGTGCATTCTTTTTGCAGTTCTGCACACTTTACATATCAATTTTAAAGTTCCTTAAACGATACCAAAAATATTTGTCATGAGTGTTTCCTTATAAGGAAACGGCTCTTACCATTCATTTCAGAAGAGCATAACCAAGTATGTCTCTTGGTTATGCTCTTCTGAAACGAGCCTATAACTTTTCATCAACGCTGCAGACATACTACTGAATTATATGCATAAGATTACATTATTTCATATAAAATTATATGGTATTGGTAATATTAGCCGTTTCGTTGCGAGACATTAGTCTTTTATTAACCGAGCAGCCATTTCTAATGTCGGTTAAAAATAATTAAAATCTTCCTCATTAAACAATTTTTAGAAAAATATGTTTCTCACGTACAATAATTGTCATTGCTTTTTATTGATGAGTATTTCATTCTTAACCTTTTATAGAACGCCTTAAGTAATGGCATTAATGAATGGTATTCCTTTCAAATTCGTTTGTAAAATGCCTTTAAATTTTGCTTCATGGGGAAGTATGTTAAGCTTGCGTTTTGATTTGAATTAAAGATTACTGTTATACAATAAGAGTAACTTCGTACTTCAAAATGACGATAGATCAGTGATCAGGTATAATCAAGGAAAAATAAACAGCATTTGGGATGTAACAAATCACGAAGAGAGAACTAAAGGAGAAAAACTGAGTTATATGAATCCACAACAGGTGTGTGGAAGGAGAAGATGAAAAAAAAAAAAGAAAACGGCAAAGGTGAGAATTTAGTAGGTTAAAGAAAGAAATGAAATGCATTAGCAGGAATAGAGTTTGAGGAATAAATGGGTATGAAAAGGGAAGTCTTGCGAAGTCACGTGGATGAAAAAGATGGATGGAGAAGTATAGGAAAGCCGGAATCAAGGAAATAAATTTGTTCAAGAGATATATTTTTTTATGTAGTTTGATTTTTGGATTTTAATCAAAAACAAGTTGACTGCTTGAATATTACAATACCAGAAAAATGAAAGAAAAACTGAATGAAAGGATAATTATATATATTTTTTCATTCTTTTTATTTTCTTGTTGTTCATTTTCTTACGTTTTTCTGTCGTTTTTTCTGTCTGACAAGAAAGGTTGACTTAGACTTTATATGAATACGGGTGAGTGTTGATAAGATTTTTTCATTATATTTCACATTCAAATAACGGTATTTACAGTATATGGAGTAATGTCGCGTGGAGCTAGACTCATTGTCTATTAGTAGTGGGGTTCGATACTCACTTGGTGCGGCATTAAATATTCAACATTAAATAACCGAAAGAGTTGAGAAGTTGCAAATTCAACCATCAATATTTACCTTAATTGAGACAAAGTTAATGTAAATATCTGCACAGTTCATTGGTTGTTTTGTAATTCAGTGCGTCGTCAAATTTTGATGTGGATATCATTTGACTAAAAGAAAATATATTGCGATGGATCATTACGGTATTCCTTGTAGTCTTACGTTCAGATTTCATCAGAGAAGCCCCCCCCCCCAATTCTTTGTCTATTGAAGAATCCATCTGGAGACTGGAAGTCCAGGATATCATTCGAGTTTCCCTGAGTGATTGTATCTGATTTTATTTAACTAACTTTTTCTTTTATTCATATATATATATATATATATATATATATATATATATATATATATATATATATATATATATATATATATATGTATGTGTATATATATATATATATATATATATATGTATATATATATATATGTATATATATATATGTATATATATATATATATATATATATATATATATATATATATATATATATATATATATACATATATATATATATATGTATATATATATATATATATATGTATATATATATATATGTATATATATATATATGTATATGTATATATATATATATATATATATATATATATATATATATATATATATATATATATATATATATATATATAAACTTTGTTTTCTTACTTGAGTATTACGTTTTCTATTAAACGTAAGTACGTGTGATAGAAACAGCTCCTGGAAATTACATTTATTTTTTTTATTCTCTAGATCAGTGGTTCCCAACTTTTTTACATGGCCGCACACTACTGAGTTCTTTAAATTTTCGCGGCACACCTATCACAAAAAATAAATATTTTTCACTCATAAAGCCTTTTTGCAATAAAATAATAAAAAACAAAGAATATTATATAAGAAGAATTTTTATTCACATAAATCAACATATCCTGTATTCAATATCGGGTATAAAATAATAATGCTGAATGTCATTGGGACAATTGTGCCTGCTGCTTCTTGACTACTGTTGCAATATTCGGCCGAATGTGAGAGAGACACACTCTTAACTCTTCAATATTTTTAAGTCTTTCACGTTTTTTTATTTTTAATGTTGTTTAGGTAAGAAAATCCCAGTTCACATAGGTACGAAGTTGAGAATTGCAGTAAGATTTTGATGGCTTTTTACATCTAGAGTCTAGATGTATCCAGAGTGTTTCTACAAAAGTATCACTATAGAATCGCTTACACCACAAACCAAGTCAAACTTTCATATTGATCTTCCTGTAGAAAACGTATAATTGCATACCCTTATTGATCACTCGTTTTTTTTCCACAGTGACTGAATAAGTGAGATTTTTTCTGACAAAGATAAAGTTTCATTTATGTATTGGAGTAAATTTGATCAATTCGAGAAGGAAAAAAAATTAGATAAAACGACTTAAAATTAAAACAAAAAGAATCAAAATCACCGATGATATGTTCTCATGTAGCTTAGATAGAGAATGACAGAACAGTATGCAGATTACATAAAAATTCATGACATAATTAAAACAAAACTGTAGTGAGTGTGAAATAATAACTCTAACCTACAAATTCGGAAAACTGAAGAAGAAGAAAGAAATGAATTCGCTAGTCCATGTGAAATTTTCTTTGAGCCACTGAAAACTTTCAGTTCACAGAAATTGACGGATGATTTGAACAGAAGGAGGAAGGTAATTCATTTGCTTATGTGAAATTTTTTATAGACCAATGGAAACCTTGCCTTCACAGAAATTAGCCGAAAAGAAGTAAAGCAAGTAGCGAGGTTCCGCGAAATTCTTCTTGATATAAAATGAGGAGAAAGGTGAAATTATACCAAAAGATTGTCCGAAGTCATGTGAAAGGTTTCGTTTCAGTTCTTTGCCACCAGCATTGAAGTACTTGCCAGTGCAATATTACTCGCCAATTATATTATCAGCCTCATTACTATCCTACATTAGTATTCTTTGCGTGGATTAACCAACTGTTCATTTTAATCCCTGAGCCCAACGCCACTATAAAACAACTCACCTTCCTCAATAAATATTTCAGCGAAGGACTAAACATCAATTGCAGAAAGATTGAAGACATAATCGTTAGTAAAAGGAACAGCTCAACATACAAATTAAAAATTGGAGATGAAGAAATCCAACAAGAACAATAATTTTTATAACTGGGAAGCGTTTTAACAGAGAAGGCGAAATGCGACAGGGAAATTCGAAGACGCATTGGGATAGCAAAATATGCCTTCCAAAAGCTAAGTAAAGTATTATGAAACAGGAAAAACTATCTTTAATTGTACTGAACTGTTATGTAATATTAGTCCTACGATTTGGGAATGGAAGCTGGACAATCATCATCATAGATGAAAAAGAGACGTGAAACAGCAGAAATATCGTTCTAGAGAAAGATGCTAATAGCATGGACCGAACATGTGAGCAACGATGAAGTTGTCGAGGCAATGGAAGCAAAAAGGACACCTATAATTAATATCACTACGAGAGAGTTGAAATTTGTTGGGCATATAATGAGGAAATAGGGCTTGGAAAATGTGATAGTCACAGGATAGGTTGAAGGCAAGAGAGAGAGACAGAGAAAGAAGGGAAAGCAACGTACAACTATTCTGGCGAGCTTGAGTGAATGAATGGATGGCGGATCAGGGCTTAGGAGGAAGGGAGGAAGAGAGAGAGAGTGTGTGTGAGAGAGAGAGAGGGGGGGAAATTGTGTGGAGCCATGATCACCCGCGACCTGGAGGGACATGGCACTTCGAAGGTTGTCATAAGATATGTGCACAGCATAAATGTTATCGGCGAGGAACATGGGATTGGCGTACAGAGTTCCAATTCAACCGAGGCCGTTACGTACGTTTTCACACAAATGAATCGTGAAGGGCATGTATCAATCTCTTCGAAACAGATAGAGATTAAATAAGAGTGTAGACTGATTTCTCTAGCTTTGTTTGGTAATAAGTCTAAGAAGGAAATCTGAAGTAATAACACATTAAGTGTCAGGCTGCCATTTTCACCTGTGAAAATTCAATTGTCACGGAGAAGGACCCCCAGCAATCCTCGTTATTCAGTGTTATTCCACAATAAGTGTACGGGGCAATTCATTGATTGAGCCTTTTACAAATGTCGTATATATAAACCATGAATGATCTCAATAAAAATAAATAAACCGGAATCTAGATAAAATAGTACTGAAAGAAATTGTTCAACTATACAGAAAATGCTATAATATATTCATTAAAGTTAAAGAATAATGTTTGATAGACGCCTTAATTATAATGATAAGATTAGCTGTTTCTTTGCAAGGAAACATTTGGCATTCATTGACCGAGAGGCCAGTACTTTCATTTATATATAATTTCTTTTTCTTAAAATACTATTTTAGGAAAACAAATTTCTCTTATGGCTCCTTCCATTATAAATGAAGGTTTTTCTTCTTCACCCTCTGTTCAAAGTGGTGTGAAACGTTAACATAATCATTGCTATTATCTTCTCGTCGAGTTGCAAATGATATTCATTTTCGTTGTTGCTGCTCTTGTTAATCCTCAAGCAATGTGTTTTAGTAAAAATGTAACTGCAGCTGAAAGGGGTTTTCCTGTAAATTCGTATCCTATATTTCTGAGATTAGCTATTTTAATTATTTAAGCTATCTACATTATATGGACTGTTGTCCTAATCTTTGTTACCATATTCACAGCATTCCGGCTGTTACACGATCCGGCCTTCTCCAGGTGATATTGCTTTGAATTTCGGTTCGAAATTCCAATAAATATCACTTTCTTGGAAATTCGAAATCACCATATGAATGTTTCGATCTGACGAGGCTATTTAAATACAGGACTCGTGTTTTCAGGTTAGCGCTTTGGATTTGTACCAATTTGCGAAGTTGGGGAAAACAAGTAGTCGCGCGGCATGTTCTTTGTTTAATTTCTTTATCTCTTATAAGAATGTTGTTATACCTGATCCATACACTAGTTATTGGAAGTGCTTACCATTTATTAATTACACATCCTGAATTTTATGAGGAATTCAGTGTTGTTGCCATCACTGCTTTTCTCCCAGTTCCAGATCATAGTCTTCGGTTTGGAAACCTTTATCTAGACAATTTTCGTAGAGTATATTAATTTTCTGTTTAATATCATCCCAAATTATAACTAGCTAATATCATCGGTATAGCTCGCTTTATGATCAGTACATTGACAGCACACAACTGCGAGAGGGATTGCTGTTTTTTATAAATAGATTCGTTTTTATGTGATATAATATGCTTAAGTGATCTGTACCCGTCCCTTCACATATGTGATCTACGAAAAGATTTAATAGACTCGGACTTTTATCTACTCCTAATGAGATTTGAAATATTTTCTATTGTGGTCATCACCAGACTATTGTGGATCGATAAAGTTCCTCTATTATATCGAAGCATTCAGTGTTAGTTTCTAATCGATGAAAAGCAAAAGGTATCTATTGATGTGGTCATATGCTTAAGTGAGGTAGATTTAATGGATATAACATTTTCTATTGGAGTGATACAATAACAGCCGGAACTTGACATGGAATTGACCAATTTGTTTTTAATATATTAAAACACCTATTTACCGTTCTAATCGTATTTTTTTTAATTTCAGCCATAACGTTTGAAGGAGGCTAGTGTTAACTGAAATTAAATGAGAGATTATTGCTTTATAAAATTCTTTTTCTGGATAAATATATCGCTTGACACTCTGAAAGTCATGTTTTGGCAATGCTTCCAATGTTTCTATTGTATTTAGCTGTGGAATATGGTTGTCACATTTATGCCTCTTGTTTTAAAACACTAACGTATCTAGATATTCGTTAATTGCACCAGCAGTCAATGATGTCGTGTGTGTGTTTTTTTTTAATTATTGCACCCCCAAACAAGGCAATCAAGTCACTACGACGCAATCGCTTACTGTGTATTAGAGAATATGAGAAAAATATACTATTAAGGAGAGAAGACAAAAGAAGAAGAATTAAGATAGAAGATAACGATTGACATTAAAGATTTTCAAAATCAATGTTGATAGGGAAGCAAAAAGCCGAGCAGCAACCATTTTTTTAAGAGTTGGGTCATACAGAGACGACGTACACTTATTTCTCAATAACGTTTTCTCGAAATTTACTGACATATATTGTTTGGATCAGCTGGCGCACTTACTGTTATTCGTCTTTAAATTTTGACCGGATAAAATATAAACTAGCAAATATTGTAAATTAATTCTGTACTTTTAGATATGGACTCAGATACAATTAAAAAAAAATCAGTTTTCCAATATCCATATTGAATCACGAAATTATTACGACAGAATACAAAGAGAGAAAAATATTATAAACTCCTATCTTCTTACATATCAAATGCAATGCCCTTAACGCTTCAAGACAACCGTCATAAAAATGACTTATCGGCCATGGAAAATTATTCGCTATCAGTAATACAATTATCTTTTAATGTTGTTGGCTTTCGTAATAATATCTTCGATGACAAAATCGAATTGCTTTTCAGAAAAATAATCAGAGCAACTTGTATAATAAATAATTTAAACCACAAAAATGCTATTATCGTATATATATATATATATATATATATATATATATATATATATATATATATATATATATATATATAACAATACATATATTAATGTATATATAACTATATTCTCTATTTCAATTTACAAAGATGAAAAAAGATTAAAAGTTTTATCCCACAGAGCGGTAACTCATGCTCTGATAAAAAATCAATTAAAATTCAAAATATACTAAAAAAAGTTAATATTTAGTTCTTTGCCACACTTCTCCATTAAAAAAAATACTAATACATAACAATCTATGGTACATTGTTAACAATTTTCTTTTTAACATACATATTTTATACCCCGTCATTTTACTATTGAGATTATTCGGCCTATTGTCCTCATCTTTGTCGCCATGTTTATCACAACGTTTCAGCCGGAAAATAATGATATAAACATGATGTAGACTTCACACCCTATCTTAAGCAAAAGCGGGCATATCCCATTACTACTGAAAAGGTCACTAAAGGTTAACATTACTTGACAAACCTATTGTCTTCAAAATACTGTTTAAGAGAAAGATATCATAAATTTCGGTCAAAAGTAACGATCAATGTCCCGTCAAATAATATCGGATATTTTTACATGGGAAAGAGTCAAAACTCGTAATTTCTAGAAGTGTTATATATGATGAGTACACGTATTTGGATAGACATCTTATTTTTAATGGAACTTTATGTCTACCAATGTGGAGATCAAGAGATTTCAGTAAAGTAAACGCGCCAGCCGACAGGTATGACACCGTATTCACTTTTTCAATGCTCAGTCAGTGAAACCAATTTTTAGGCTAAGTGTATTTTATCATTAGGTCAGCAGAACAAGGCAAGAGATATATATGATGGCGCTGAAATGTTGTCAGCTGGAACAATAACAATCTCTACACAAAAACAAATTATGTTTGTCATTTGGTTAGATTTGGTAAAATGCCAGTACAACAAGTTTCAGCAAGTCCTTGCCTATATTCCCCTATTTCTACTGAAGTTGTATTTATCTGTCCAAGACAAATAATATACTATGTATGACCATTATAATTTTATAAATATATTTTATCACGCGGCTTTCCATTTTGAAATCTTTTGTGCCTGTGATGGTTTGTGTTTGGGTCAAACGTATATATGTATATTTTGATAATGACTAAAAGTGTGTGCGTCTGAAAGAAATCCCATACGTTTGTTTGTCTTTTCATGAAATGCAACTAATTTGAATTTGAATAACTGAAATTGCTTCTAAAATTGCCTCTACTATGGTTACAAGTGTTCCAAACCATTTATCTTGGCGTGGAATTTTCAGTAGGCCATAATTTTACATTCTCGACGAACATGAAATATCTTTTTTAAATCTTTTATCTGCATGCTTGGTTAAAATATTCTTTCAACGGGAATTGGCCGACCGTTTCGTTCTCCTGTTGATTTGAATATTTTTTTACTAAAAGCACGCACACTCGGGCTCACTGCTGGTGGTGGTTGGGAATGAGGAATGGCCGTGTGACCCTCACCACCACCCCAGCTCTGCGTTCATTATAACTTGAAGCTTGGCGTTAAAAGGCATGCCGAAAACTTTCTCTAGTGTCTTTCTGTGAAATGTGTAGCCGACAATGAAACATATCCTCAGTGAATATCAATCCACTCTAGCCAATTTACTCATATATAATTTTCCTTTGTTCTGTTTGTTTTTTTGTTAACCCTCGTTCTATTCACAAGCCTGCTAACCATATTTTCTATTTATTCTTTTTTAATATACGTCAATGGGACTAACATATCTTAGTCCATAGAATGGACAGTCTCTGAGATTTTAGTTTGTGTGTCGTCACTATTTTCCCGAGTCCTAGCTGGCCTTTTATCTGCATGGTTGGTTAAAATATTCTGCCAACGGGAATTGGCGTATTTACTCATATATAATTTTTCTTTTGTTCTGTTTGTTTTTTCTTAACCCTCGTTCTATTCACAAGCCTGCTAACCATATTTTCTATTTTTTGTTTTTTAATATACGTCAATGGGACTTTAACTAAGTTAAAACTTAGTATTGTACACATTCACAATAGTATGTCATTCCTATCCCACAGCACTCTCATCTAGTGTTATCCCTGCGACTACCCCAACTACATCCCCCTCTATTGTTTTGTCTTGTCGTCGTTGTATATGTTATATGTAATAGGAGTAGGTAGGCTTTCCTACCGCCCGGTCTACACTTCTCCCACCCTCTATTGGACACGACTAGACGCTCAAACCTTGTTTCGTGTTTAGGAAGGGATTCCCGGATCTCTCTCACTCTCTCTGGTCTCTGTACTGGTGCTGCTGTGTTTCTCCCGTGATGTGTGCAGTCTGTGGCAATGCCTGTTCATTCTGAGGGTACACGGTTGACAGTTCCCTGGTTGCTGTTTCCGACTGGTAGTTAGGAGCCCTAACTCTTGCGTAGCGTCTTGAGCGGCCGCTCTGATCAACAGTTGTATAATATCGGGGTGTCTGTAGTGCTATCCGTTCGCTCACATATTTGGGTTTGGCAATTTTAACGCCCATCACAAGTGGCTTAAGAATGCTAATATCGAGCTCGCAGGCATCCATGCTCTCAACTTTTCAGTCTCTCAATCCCTCACACAGATAAATGTTTTCCACGCGCGTTTTGCTTACAACCGGGACTGTAAGGCCTCACTCCTTGAACTGTGTTTTACCTCCATCCCTGAGTCTTGTAGTGCCACGCAGCTCTGTCCAATCGGTAACTCCGATCATGCTGTAGTGCCTGTTAGTATCTCCTTCAGCCCCACCCCCTGCAAGGAGCCTCCTACCACCAGAATACATTCTGCTACCAACGGGCTGACTGGGACTCGTTTCGCGATTTCCTCCGCGATGTCCCCTGGGATGCTATATTTAAGCTCCCCATTCAAGAATGTGCTTCAGTGGTCTCTTCCTGGGTTAAAGCTGGAATCGACGCTTTCATCCCCTCAAGGAAATTCAAGGTCAAACCGCGCCCTCCCCTTTTGTTCACAGCTGCTTGCTCAGCCGCTATTGCCCATAGGAACCACTTCTTCCACCGTTTTCGTAGTGATATGTCTGACTGTAATAGACGCCTATTTACCTCTGCCCGTAACGAGTGTACGCGTATCCTCAACGAAGCTAAGGCACTATTTGCTGCTCGGATGAAGGAACGTATTGCATCTCGCAAATTCGGCTCCAAAGATAATTGGCGCCTCTGCAAGAGCGTCCTGAACAATAGAAACGCTCCATTCCTCCCCTGTTCAATCAGTTTGAGGTCCTGACCACCTCTGCCGACAAGGCTGAATGCTTTGCTCGGAAGTTTTCTTCCAATTCAACGTTAGACTCTTCCGAGGTACCCATGTCCGATTTCCCTCCCAGAACCGAGGCCCTTTTGAACGGATTGCACATATCGCCGTCGTTGGTATTGGGCATTATTTCTAACTTAGATCACCACAAGGCTACTGGTGGTGACGGGATACCAGCCATTGTCCTGAAGAAATGCGCGCCTGAACTGGCGCCTGCCCTCTCTAAATTATACAACCAGAGCCTCAACGAGTCTTGTTTTCCTGACTGCTGGAAGTCCTCAACCATTGTTCCTGTCTTTAAGAACTCTGGTGACCCCTCCGACGCTTCTAATTACCGTCATATCAGTCTCCTACTCCTCTTCGACAAAGTCTTTTGAGGCCATTATCAACACCGAAGTGATTAATCACCTGATATCCCATGATCTGCTCTCAGACAAGCAATATGGTTTCCGCTTTGCCCGATCTACAGCCGATGTGCTTACGGCCATCACTGAATTTGTCTACCAAACTATTCATAATAACGGTGAAGCTAGTGCCGTGGCCCTAGACATCTCCAAAGCGTTTGATAGGGTTTGGCATGCCGGCCTTCTTCGCAAGCTCCAGGGTTATGGTATCACATGTCGATTGTTTGACCTATACAATAATTCCTGTCAAACCGTGAATTGAAGGTCGTTCTCAATGGATTCATCTCCAGCTCCCATCCCACTAACGCAGGTGTTCCTCAAGGCTCCATCCTAAGCCCTACTCTGTTCCTCATATTCATAAACGACCTTCCTGATGCCATAGACTCCCAAGTCGGCATCTATGCGGACGACACCACATTTTACTCCTGCCACAAACACAAATCTAGTGATGCTGACAAAGTTAACCTGGCAGTTTAAATAGAAAAGGACCTCCAATCGGTTGTGAACTGGGGCAAGAAATGGATGGTTAACTTTAACGCCTCTAAAACAAAACTGCTCTCTATTAACCACCACAAGGATCCATTTCTGCATCCCATTAGAATGTCTGAAGACCAACTTCTCGAGAGCTCCTCTCTGCAGCTGCTCGGTCTCACACTGGCCGCTGATCTGAGATGGAACAAATACATCGAGTCAATTGCATCATCCACCGCAAGGAAAGTTGGCTCCCTGTGCCGAGCCAGGAAATTTTTCTCCCCGGAATCGATCCTCCAAATCTATAAATCGACCATTCGCTCTTTCATGGAGTATTGCTGCCATATATGGTCTGGAGCCCCTGCTGTTTGCCTCAGGGTTCTTGATAAGATCCAGAGACGGATATGCAACGTAATTGGCCCTGATTTGTCATCTCGTCTGCAGTCGCTCTCTCACAGACGTGACGTTGCCTCGCTTTGTCTTTTTTACAAGTACTTTCAGGGTAATTGCTCCCAGGAGCTGCTTTCGCTGATTCTTAGGCCTCATGAATTTAAACGTCATACGAGGCTGGCATCCCGTTCCCAGCCCTTCACCGTTGAAACTGTTAGATGGAGACGTATCTTCTACTCCAATAGCTTCATGTCTCGCACATCTCGTCTGTGGAACTCCCATCCTTATTCATGTTTCCCTGACAAATACAATCTCCAACTATTTAAGTGTAACGTCAATCGACATCTCCAGTTGCCTTGATCTATCCACTTCCCTTCTCCACATCCTTTCACCTTTCATTCCTATCTGCTCTCGCTGCAAATCTTCTGTAACCCCCTTGCCTTGATCGATCCACTATCTTTCTCCACATCCTCTCCTTTACCACTCCTATCTGCTCTTCCTCCAAACCTTCTGTAACCCCTTGCGTGCTAGTGGCTTCCAGCCTTGCTTTCGGTGATAAGCTTAAAAAAAATCGAGTGCATTTTAATCACAACCAGCGAAATTATTGATCGCTCCGTCTATGTTGGTACCATCATGTGTGTGTGTGTGAAAAGTGTGTGTATATAAATATGAATATATATATATATATGTGTAATATGTTATATATATTATTATTTATATATTATATGCGCGGTACTTATTAGAAAGCGCCCAATATCAGATATAGAGCTAACATATTTGGTTCGATTGATATGAGTTTGTGAGCCTGGGTTTCACGCTTTTGCGATCATCGTTTGCCTGACGATCGCAAAATCGTGAAACGCAGGGTCACACATTCACATTAATCCAACCAAATATATATATATATGTATATATATATATATATATATATATATATATATATATATATATATATATAGATATAGATATATATATATACATATATATATATATATAAACACACACACATATAAATATATATATATATATATATATATATATATATATATATATAAATATAAAAGTGAACATAGAAGTCAACACTTAGAGGTGACAGTCTGTTTCATACTAGATGCAATCGTCAGGCCATGAATGCTGTTATTTTTCTCGGCTATTTATATATACGGGTCAGTGGTGCATTGTAGGTAGTCTATTTTTTCAGTTATTTTACCGGAAGTCGTTTATTTATTTATTTGGGTTAAATTATTTTGCTTGTTTTTATTTATTTTTAGTTTTAGTTTTAGTTTTTATCTTATATATTTATTTAATTTTTACTTTGATCGGTGTTTTTATTAGAGGATTATAAATTTGTTTATATAGATTATTTAATAATTTTGTTTTTGTTTGGGAAGATAATTAAAGCTATTTGTTCAATCTAGGGGTTGATTGTTGTAGTTTGTTCTTTGGCGGGAACAGTTTTTAATTTGTTTATTACTTCATGTATTTATTTGGATTGATTATCTTTGTTTTTTCTAACGGCTAGATTATCGGTATCGGTTGTTAGTTTATTTATATATTTGGATGTATTTAGATCAATTTATTTTACTTGTTGTTATTTATTTGTTACACTGTATATTTTCTCGTTCTGGTTTTCGATTTTTAAGTAACGCAGTATATTATTTTTTTATTCATTTTTTATCGTTATATAACAGTTATAGCTATTTTTTCGTCCGATATTTTGTTTTGATTTTTAAAGTGTAACTAATATTTTGGTCATAATTGTTTGCTAGTTTGTTTATTATTTACTTTCTTTACGATTTTGATTTTGATTTTTTATTCTGTTTCGGCTATTCTAACAGGTGTGATTTGGTAATTTGTCTGAATTAATTGGTTTTGCTTATTTTATTGTCATTTTGTTTGTTTATGTATTTATTTATTTTTTTCCGTTTTCGATTTTTAAATAACGTAGTAAAATTTTGTTTTCATGTCTGCATTTTGAAATGAGCTCGGATCTTTTATTTGATAATTTATTTTGGTCTGGGAAAGTAACGATAGCTTTTTTTTCTCCAAGCAAAGTTTGCAAGTTTTTGATTGGTTGTTGTAGGCTGATGATCTTTTCCAAGATATTTTTGCTGTGGTTTGCGTTTTGTTTTTAATTTCCCAGATATACTTAGAAAGCATTGTGCTGTTCGCTTAATTACTATTTGTGAAAGATGTTTTGTGTACATAATTTCTTTGTTTCCAGGGTCCTTCAATTACTCCTATGTATACTTTTTCTTCATTATCTGGTAATTTTATCGTGGCTTGGCATATTACGTTGTTTTGTAAACAATTACCGTTTAAGGGACATTTGTCTTTTATTCTGCAGTTGCAAGTGGGTTTAATTTGTTCGTGTAGGTTTGTTGATAATTTTCCTGTTGCGCTTTTTTATTATTTGTGCCATGTTCTCGGTGCAATTGTAGCTGGTTTTTACTGTGTTTTGTTGAATATTTTGTGTAGGGTGCTTGATTCTGGGAAGTGTTTGTGTAAAAGTTTGAAGAATATTTTTCCAACGTTTGATTTTACATTTTTGCTGTACGGTGGGTTGAACCATATTTTATTTCTTTTCCTGTTGGCCTTTCTTGTGTTCTGTGGTGAGTATGTGAGTGTTGCTGGGAATCCGCTATATTTAAGGCTGTTTCGTAGTCTTAGCATTGTTAAATATAGGATCATTGAAGGAATTGTTGGAAAGCCTGCGGTTAATAGATTTTGGTATCTGTTTGATTATAGAATTATAGAAGTCGGATGGTTGGAAAATGTGTGTATATAGAGTGGTTTATCATTGGGTTTTGTGTATGGTTTGTATGTGCCTTTTCTTAGGTTGAAGGTAACATCTAGAAAATCTACTTGGTTTAGGTTAGTTTTTATATCTATGTCGAATCCGTTATTTTTGAAAATCTTTATTATTGCTTTTCTAGTTTTGTCTGTGTTTTGTTTGTTACAGTTTCTAAAGATTATGAGACCGTCGTCCCTGTAGAGTCCTCTGTCATTTCTATCTATTAGTTTGCTTAGTTCGTGTAGTAAGTAAATACCTACGATTTTGCATGTCTTTGCACCGTCAAAGCTTGCCATTGTAGTGTAATGCACCACTGACCCGTATATATAAATGGCCGAGAAAGCACTCGTGGCCTGACAATTGTATCTAGCATGAAATAGACTGTCGCCTCTAAGTGTTGACTTCTATGTTCACTTTTATATTTACACACGGTCTATATCTGATATTGAGCACTTTATCCCATAAATATAGCACATTTTAAGACTATATTTCTTCATATGTATATATATATATATATATATATGTATGTATGTATTCCTTAGCAATCTCTGAAAACGATTTTATAAACAAGACGTAATCAAATATATACCCGCCCTACATTAAAAAAACAAACTCGTAGCCTATCATATATAGATATACTAGCTTAAAAACGGAATTATTGGGCGGCATTTAAGGTACCTACTGCGGATGTCTCTTGACTGGATCTTCAACACAATAAGTAGGAGTAGATACGTTAGGCAACAAAAAACTACAGAAGAACTCAAAATTGATCGCTGCATTTAAGCATTACTGTTTTGGTGTCCTCTCACTAAAGAGTCTATGGTAGACTCTTTAGCCTACTATAAGATTATTTGGAGAGAAGGCTTCGGGGAACTGCGAATAGATTGAGCGCAGTTCCTTCGATACCCTCTCACTAGTCCTGTAATACTCTTCTAATGTACTTACTGTTTAATATACGATATATCTGCAAACCTGGTTTTTGTTATTATTTCACCATTTACTTGGTCACATCCTGGCGACGAAGGATTAAAGGAAACAGACTTAAATAATAATGTTTTTTGTTTCTACAACAGTGGTGAAGAAAGGAATTCTAATACAACTCTACGACAAAAGGGTATCCAGTGCTAATTACAGCACTAGTAGTGAAAAAAAAAAAAGTAACTCTTCAAAACAAGAAGATTTCTACAAGTTCACTTTAATGGTTGGGAAGGATGTTGATGAACCTTGTTATTTTTTTTAATTCCAAAAGTCAGTAAATAACTATACAATCAAACAGACTTATTGTTTTCGCTGATAGGGTAAAGTAAATTTAAATTATTTTTTAAAAAAAATTTTCAGTAAAAGCATCGTACAAGTCAAACAGACTTATTTAAGAGGGTAAAGAGAAAAAATCCCCCCTCTCGTTTCATAGTTGTACGCAATAAAATGGACGAATTTAAAAGTGTAGTGCTAGAGTTGTTGAAACAACAACAGTTGGAACAGAACTATCAAGAAAGGCAAGATGAATTCCAGCGAGAACAAGCAGAATACCAGAAGAGATTTGAGGAATTACACCTAAAAATTCAGTTTAGACAACATAAACATGAAGAAATGCTACTTCAAACACAGAATGAGCAAAGGCACTTGTATATGTCCATAAAAGACCTAAATGAGGACATCGATAACGCGTTCTCTCAAAACGCTATATGGAATGCTATCGAAAACTTTACGTTTGCACCTGAAGTAGAAATTACGTTCGCTTCGTACTTTAAGCGTTACGAGGACTTATAAAATACTGATTGCGCAAGATGGGCTGACCATGAAAAGGTTCGCCTATTCTTTAGGAAATTAGGCATAGCAGAATATACTAAATTTGTTAACTATATTTTTACTAAGAAAACCAGCGACTTAAAATTTAAAGAGGCGGTTCACTCATTAACAGAACTCTTCAGTTCAAAAACATCACCATTCCACAAGCGTTGGAAATGCATGAATCTCACCTGCAAAGAAGACGAAGATTATACTATTTTCGCGAGCGTAGTCAATAAACACTGCGATGACTTCAAATTTGCAGAGTTAAGGGCCAATAATTTTAAATGCTTGATTTTCGTCCGGGGTTTGATTTCAGCGAAAGACACCGAAATACGTCGTTGGGTACTCAACAAGCTTGGAAACCAGCCCGACGGTACTTTACAGCAAACTGCCGAAGATTGCCAACATTTCGTGAGCGTCAAAGAGGATTCGAAAAACATCGAATAAAGTGGCAAGGCTCACAATAAAAATACGCCAAAGAAAAAATTACTTTGCCTTCAAAACCATAATTCGGGTGTGGTCACATACATTGGTGTAGAGATTGTCCTTTTAAACATAAAAGATGTATTAATTGCGATAAATTGGAAAATAAAAGTTCCGACTCTAGGAACAAGACAAAAAAAGTTTGATGAACCAGGAATTTTATGGGCGAACTTTATAATTAAGTTTATGGGCGAACTTATAACGAACGTGTCATTCAAAGGTAAAACTTTAAAACTAAAGGCATATATTATGAAGAATACAAGTAAGTTGTTAGGGACTGATTGGTTAGAACCGTTTCAAATTTTGGGATATGCTTATTACAAAAATTATTGTCAAAAAGTCGAAAATGTGACTGACGAATCAGAAAAGTTGAAAAATGAACTTTAAAAAAATCCCGAAGTTTTCAGTAGAGGACTAGGAAAATGCACAAAAATGACTGCTAAGTTTGAGTTAAAGCCAGACGTAAACCCAGTTTTTAAGAAAAAACGTAATGTCCATTTGCCTCGTTAGAATTGAATCGACTTGAGGAAATGGGAGTTCTGGCAAAGGCTTAATAGAGTGAATGACCATCTCCCAAAGTTCATATTAAAAAAGAGCAAAGAAATTCGTGCATGTGCTGACTTCTCTACGGTCCTGAACAGTGCCCTAAATGATCAGCATTATCCCCTTCTAAGTCCAGAGGAGATATTCGTTAAGCTCAGCGGAGAAAAATATTTCTCTAAGATCGACTTAAGTGACGCGTATCTATAAATGGACGAGGAATGCTCGAAGCTCCTTTGCATAAACACCCACAAGGGTTTATATAAATTTTTAAGACTTCCGTTCGGGGTTAAGGTTTGCCCCTTCCATTTTTCAACAGGTCATGGACACGATGTTAAATGGTCTGGATTTTGCGGTGGCCTATCTCGATGACGTCCTAATGAAAAGCGAGAGCATCGAGGAACACAAATCGCACGTTTGGCAGGTGTTTACGAGGATGCAGGATTACGGATTCAAATTAAAAGACAGGAAGTGTAAGTTTTTCTTAGAGAGGATTAAGTATTTGGGGTAAATAATTGACAAAGACGGAAGACGTCCCGATCAAATAGGGCAACGGCAAAAATGAACATGTCAGCACCAGAAAATGTGTCGGCTCTTGTACGTGTTTTAGGTCTTTCCAATTATTACAACGTTTTTGTACCAAGAATGCACAGTTTGTGGGTTCCAATTAATGAATTACCAGAAAAGCAGAATACGCATTGGATTATTGGAAATTATTTTCATTGAAAAAATTGTAAACGTAATTCCTGTATATAGCTTTTTCAAAGTGTTTTTTTTTTTGTGGAAAAGGATTGAATAAAAAGTATTTTGTGGTAATTATAAAAAAGGCTCCATACAGAGTCAGGCTGAAAAGGAAACTCTTGTGGTGTCCTCCCTCTAAGGAGTTTATGTTAGACTCTTCCGCTTAATATAAATTTAGTTGGATTGAAGGCTTCGGGGGTCTGTGAATTCATTGAACGCTAGTTCATTCGAGACACTCTCACTAGTCGTGTAATTCTCTTCCGGTGTACTTACTGTTTAATATACGATATAACTGCAAACCTGTTTTTTTTTTTGTTTTTTCTTAACAATTTACTAGGTCATAAGAATTACACCCCATACAAAAGATTATTCTCTTTTCATGGGTGTATTTAGCTGGATTTCGCAATAATTTTTTATTACTCCAAAATTTATTTCCGACTTATAAAAATTGTTGTCTTCCAAAAATTTCGTCGCAAAAATCACTTACAAAAATCGGCATAAACAATCGCAGTAATGAAAAAATGGAAATCCAAAATTGCAAGCGGTGGCTCTGGATGCGACCCAGAAAGTGTTTAATTTGCTCGGCGAGACGGACTGATTCCAAAATGGAATATATTGGGATTGGGCAGTAGCCCAATATGTTGTGCTATTGCCTCTAGGAACAAAGTTGAAAAAGTGTAACACAGAGACACATTGACATTCGCATTTATTATATAGAAGAATTAGAGCTATTGAAAGATGAATCTTTGTCTATTTATATATATATATATATATATATATATATATATATATATATATGAGATGAGGTATTATGTACAGTATTTACATTAGTCGGACTATTGTCCTCATCTTTGTCGCCATATTTGTCACAACGTTTTGGCTGTTGTACGCTCCGACCTTTTTCAGGATGGTGGAATTTCGAACTGAACACTTTATTTCGATCACTGGGGTAGACTTCTAGTTCCACGTGCCATGTTTGATGGATGTCAGTTATCAGTTATCTCCTGCTAATTTTCCCTCTGAAAGTTCTCCACTGCCTTAACCGGGTATTGAACTCACACTCTTTCGGTATGTCACTGGATTTAACCAACGCCTTTATCCACTGGGCACAGTGATCGAAATAAAGGGTTCAATTCGAAATTCCAAGCACCTGAAGAAGGCCGGAGCGTACAACGGCCGAAACGTTGTGACAAATATGGCGACAAAGATGAGGACAATAGTCCAACTAATGTAAATACTGTACATAATACCTCATCTCATATATATATATATATATATATATATATATATATATATATATATATATATATAATAGACAAAGATTCATCTGTCATATATTTATATTTTAAATAGACAAAGATTCATGTGACACACACACAAACACAC
>OZ038478.1:84763649-84783649 GCA_964036315.1 Acanthosepion esculentum
ACACACACACACACACACATGTGTTGCTGACGGTTTAGAGCGTTCGATTTCTGACAATGAGAACCGGTTTCAATCTCAACATGGTAGATTTGTCAGGAAGGAGACTTCCTGAATATCGTCCTGCAGTGGGTAATCTCAGCGTCCGGTACCTTTGGATAGTGCCTGAAAACTATACCACGGGACAACTGACCGAGATTTTGAACCTGTTGGACTTGATCAGATTGTTGATCACGTTAGATAAGTCGCTCTTTCCCAAAAATTGTAAACAAAGTCTATAAAACTGTATTCGATTTAAACATAACTCAAACCTTATTTTATGACATCTTTTCAATGCATTTAATTCTCAGGCTAATATCAGTAAAGCGATCGAACATTGTACAGTGAACATTTTTAATCAAAATGCAATCAATATTTCCTTGTGTGTGCGCGGATTTATTAAATTCATATACGTGAATGCACACGACTTTTATGAAACTCGTTTATAAGATCAACCAATAAATGCATCAACTGTCATTGCTGGTAGAGAGTTACTGAATGAAATATGTGTTCTGGATGAAAGTATAAGAAGTGAAATTTATAAGAAAAGATAGTGAATGACCATTGACTACATGTAGTTGAGATTATTGTACTCATAGAAGCATCAACGCGGGAGTTTTGTTCCACAACATAGCTGATCTCAAGAAAAAGCTTTGAGTGCAACTTCCTCCTTACTTCGTGGAGGTAGCAAAGGGATTCCTAGCTCCAAATTTAACAAATCATAGTGGAGCTCATTCGGTCATTTAAGTATTCACATATGACTAAAATTTAAGTATATAACCTACCAACGATGTCAATTCGGCTGAATCAACTGAAGAGAAAAAAACTACAAATAAAAAGACAAATGTATAAAATTTAAAAGGGTTAAAATTATTAATCAAACATTAGTCAAGGATTTAACCAATTTTACTCGCTGAGTTACACTTTTATTATTTGACAAAATCATAAAAAATTACAAACCATTTAAATAATTAGTACACTAATTCTTCCGCAAAAGTTAACACTAGTACAGGTCAAATTTTTAGCCGATTATTAAATATCACAAATACACAGATTTTGTTTTTGAAGAGTAATATTTAAGTCATTTATATTGAATTTAATGCTTTTATTTGGAACGAGATGATGAAAAATATATGTCATTAATGCTTTGTTTGAAACTAGCGTATATATATATATATATATATATATATATATATATATATATATATATATATATACAAGTTTCGTTAAATCTGACTGACAAGATACTGCGATTAATCTTTTATCTAAATTTTCTTTTGTTCGTACATAGAAGTATTTTCTTTTCTTGACACAAAGTGTGTAAAAACTGTGTAAATGTTATGCATTTCCGGGAGCCTTCGGCTATACTTTTAGGCATTATCAAGGATGATTTTATTTTTACTTTTCAACTGAATGTATTAGTTGTGTATATGTATCTAGAGTTGTAGGACTGTTTTACTTTCCATTCACAGTCAGATCGGAAATTCAGAAAGTTTAGTCAGTTTTTACACACTTTGTGTACAGAAAAGAAAACACAGTTTGTAACAAAAGTTAAATAACTAGCTTAATTGCTGTACCTTGCCGGTCAGATTTAACGAAACATGCATAAAAGAGGGATTGCTGCCTACATACACTATATATATATATATATATATATATATATATATATATATATATATATATATATATATATATATGTATATATATATGATAAAATATAGTTTTTACGGTATGCTATATTTATGGCTTAAAGTGCTGAATCACAGAATATTTCGTATGCAAATATAAAAGTGGACATTGTAGCTAAATCCCAGTGGCGACAGTGTTTCAATGTTTATACGCATGCATGTAGTCTGGAAACAAACACTCTCGCCGCTAGGTGTTGACTTCAACGTACACTTCATATATATATATATATATATATATATATATATATATATATATATATATATATATATATATATATATATATTTCATTAAAAACGACTGACAAGGTGCTTTTATTTAGTTTTTTATATAATTTCTCGTGCGATCTAATAAAGTTTTTCTTTTCAGAGGATAAATTATATAAAAATCGTGCGATCTAATAAACGATTTGTAGTGTGGCCTATATAATTATTTACGAAAGTTGATTCTTGAGGAATACAATTCCTTAATGGACATTTGAATTCGTAAATAATATTTGCTCTATTTAATTTTGTTGTAGGAGGTGAATTATTATTTTTAACTATAAGGTTACAAGTTTTAAATTTTTTATAATAAATAATTAATCTAATTTTTTTGCTATTATCAACTGGTGCTATGTATTTTTTTTTTTTAATAAATTTTTTTAATTTTGTTTTAAATTTTATTTTTCGTTTAACACGCAGATTAACCCTACACCTTTCTGACAATAGCTCAATTAGATCTCATTTAAATATTCATGGAGACCTACCGGACATTATTCGGAATATACTTGTCGACAACACTAATATAATAGCATCATCCACTTGCAAAAAAAGGCTAAAAATAATGGAAGCCTTACTTATAAAATTAAACAAACCAACCCTTAATAATATTAACTTTGAACATGGACATAATATCTTGACCGTGTTTTGAAACAAAAAAATGAATCACTTTATAAAACACACACAAACTATTTCTAATTCTAACAGTTGAAATATAATCCTTGATAATGGCTAAATGTATAGCCGAAAGCGCTCGGAAAAAAAGAACATTCGGACAATTTTTATATAATTTATCCTCTGAAAAGAAAAACTTTATTAGATCGCACGAGAAATGATATAAAAAACTAAATAAAAGCACCTTGTCAGTCGTTTTTAAATGAAATGTGCTTGAAAGAAGGATTGCTGCCTAAATACACAAATATATATATATATATATATATATATATATATATATATATATATATATATGTATATATATTTGTGTGTGTGCGTGAAGATTTTGCACGAATATGGTGAATATATACATATATAAGGGAATGTTTTGAGTGTACATATCTACATGTGTATGTCAAAATGTGAGAGAGAAGAAAGTGTCGTCGTGTAAGAAATGAAATTGCTTTTATATTTATAGATGGTCACACCAATTCACCTCAACCTTGAGTTTTGTACCGGCAATATCTACTATGGCTGCCGTTATTTCCACGTATTTCAATTTAAATTTATTTCTTTTTCTGTTTGCTGTCGTTTTATTCACGTACGTCGCTGTCTGCGTACAGGCTTGGAATATTCTTGCTTTGGTCTGACTATTTCAACAGACGATGTTTTTTTATCATTCATATTCCAGTGTATTCTTGGTTATGATTTTTTCTTGGCTTTTCCCATCTTTATCATTTTTTAACTTTTGTCATTCATTATTTTGCTTTTTTATTTTATTTTGTTAATCTTTATCAGCCTATGTGACTTTTTTTATTATTTTAATGAAATATATTCACATATTGAAAACAAAATTATTTTTTTACAAATGTACTCTATCCTTGAGGTTTGTGTTTACCAATGTTACTAGGCGTACCTCTGTATGACATTCATTTTTGTTAATAATTCTAATTTTCTTTTTGTGAAAAGTTCAAAACCTTTCTCTTTTATTTCTTTCTTCATCATTCCATCTTTTTCTAGAAAAAATAATTTTTCAAATCTCCATAAATTTTTTATTTCTTTTTCCATCATTTTTCTTTATTTATACCGTAAATGTAAAAAAGAAAAGAAAGAAAATGTACTTTTCTGGTTACTTCCATAATCTCTCTGTCTCCATTTTAGCTTCCCTTTATCTCTTTTTCTTTCTATCTTTCTGCCTGTCTTCAATCATTTTCATTTTTTTCTCGAATGTTCTAATGCTGTGATGGATAGCGAGAAATCTGAGGACCGAGTTCGCTTGACAAGCTGATCCGTTACATTCACTTACGCACAAATACAATTGATAAAATTATTTCTCTCCTCACCCAAGACGTGGGTTAAAGTGTAGGACATTTTTCTGTAATATTTACTGTAATCACCAAAATAATGTTAATGCCACATTTACACAAAAACAAAAACACAAAAAATTATAATACAATAGGTTTCAGCTTTAAATTTTCCACAATAATTTAAGATGTAATATATATATCTATATCTATCTATCTATCTATCTATCTATCTATCTATCTATCTATCTATATATATATATATATATATATATATATATATATATATATATACCCAAGTTTAGGATTGGTATATACGGAGTGAAATCCAATAACCAACAAATTAAATTGATAAGACACTAGATGTGTTGAAACAAATTGGCTACTTTTGTCGTGATTTTATAACATATTTATGTTGTAATATTCAAATAAATAATTATATATATATATATATATATATATATATATATATATATATATATATACAATTCTTAAAAATGAAGACAATTCATCCGGACTGATGTACTAGATTAACAGGATGAAGGGAAAGGAAGAGAGAAGAAAGGGGCAGAGAAAGAAAGAAGAAATACCACCGGTTGATCCAAGCCTTATGAGGGAAATTGGGTATATGGGCCGCGGTCGGTGGTTGCGAAGGAGAAACTGTAACTAAAATTCGCCCAGCATAGTTGCAGTATAAACCAAAGGTCGTATATGTGGGTGTTGAACAAACACAAATGTGCATGATCAAGAGTCTGCAATGGGTATTAGCTAGGCGCCCTAGTAGACTGGAATCCTCCGGTACGAGTCATACACACGCGCGTGCGCGCACACATACATTTATATATATATATATATATATATATATATATATATATATATATATATATATATACTTGCGTTGAGGTGATTTTGTGACCCTGGGTTTCATGCCCTTGTCGATCGTCAGACAAACTCTGTCTGACGATCGCAAATAGCGTGAAATCCGGGGTCACAATCTCACTTCAACGCAGCTAAATATGTTAGCTATATCGCTGATTTTGAACGCTTTCCAATAAGTACTGCGCATATATAATATATAAATAATATATATGAAAATTACACACACATACACACACACACACACACACACACACACACAACACACACATATATATATATATATTATAAACAACAGCCACCTGCACTAATGCAAAGCTCTTCAGTAAAATGAATGGAGCACTTTGGCTGATGGGCATTTGTTTACATATGCTAGATTTAGTTTTGTAACTCTACCGAGTGAAGATAGCTCTGGCTGACACCAAATTAGTTGTGTTTCAATCCTGGCTTGAGGCATTCGGAAGTCTAGTCGCACTGAGGAGCTGTGATACAGCGAAACAGTACTGTCTGTAAATGACATAAATATATATATATATATATATATATATATATATATATATATATATATATATATATATATATATATATATGGGGGGGTCACCGATTACTGAATTGCACTAATTTCAGATAAGCATACAAAAATACACTTGAATTTATATATTAAATTGTATAAATCTATGTGTAAAAATATAACATACACATGTCACCTAAACGTTTTGCTATCAAACGTCTCATGTTGTTTTAAATTTTAGTTTAAAATCAACATTATATGTGCGTTTTTATTTATTACTGCTCTATATTTTATATTAATGGGCTTCAGTATTTAAGTACACATTTATTATTAAGTAGAACTTCATCTACAGTCCTGCATTTTTCGAGAAAGAATTAATAATGAAAACATGCGCGAGCGTGTGTGCGTTTGTGACAGGATGAAGAACAAATAAGACATCTTTATAAATCTAACATTTATAACTTTTATGAAAGCTTCATCAGGGAACAACATATTGAAACAGATTCTTCTATTTTTACTTTTCGTTTTTGGTTTTCATTGGTTAAGCAGAATTCTAATAGATTTGAATAGTGAAGCAGCGTTCGTGTACACAATTTATGTGTTTCAGTATCACTTCTAGTTTGTCTATGTGGGCCCGAAATGCGATTTGCATGTAGGAGGGCACTAACATCAAGCAGTTGCCGAAGTTTAAATATCTGGGAAGTGTTTGAACAGCGGACAGTAAGTGCGACGCTGAGATTCGAATACGTATTGTAATGGCCAAGGACGCATTCCAAAAGTTGGGTAGAATATTGCGAGACAAGAGGATTTCTTTGGTAACAAAGAAAAGGTTACTGAACTCCTACGTGATATCTGTCTTCCTTTACGGCAACGAATGTTGGGCTGTCTCCTCAAAGATAAAGAAGAGACGCGAGGCAACAGATGTATGGTTCTACAGAAGGATGCTCTGGATATCATGGATCGAGGGTGTGAGCAACGATGAAGATTTGGAGAAGATGCAAAAAAGCAGGAAGCTTATACTTAACATCAGGAAAAGGCATCTGGGGTCTCTGGGACACATAATGAGAAAGGAGGACTTGGAGAATCTGATGCTCACATGTCGAATAAAGGGAAAAGGCACAAGGGAAAGCTGCGCGTTACATACCTGGCGGGCTTGAGTAAGTGGATGACAGAGTGTTGTGTGGGAGAGATGACAGAGGGGCGTAACTTATTGAGAGCTACAAGTGATAGGGGGAAATGGAGAGCCATGATTGCCTACATCCTGAAGGAACACGGTACATAGAAAGAAAAAAAAGTATTGACATCAGAATTTTTTTTCTGTAATGAGAGAAAAAGTAACTTAAAAGCTATGGCTGTATTTGAGACTCATATATGTAGTCAGTATTTTCTGTTTTCTATAGCAATATAACCATGCTCTCCCTCAACTCAATCGAGAACCATATTGGATTCAGACATTTCTTTAAAATGGTTTATTTCGGCACACAAAATGTATGTTATTTATCGTAAAAAACTTACAAAAAGAAAGAAAATAAAAAAGATGGTTAATATTAAAACAGTAATGATAGATTACTTTATATAATTATGCCTCTAATTATCTTTAAATGTCTTAAACAAAATTCTCAAAAAAAAAACACACTGCTAAGTTGTTTACTTCAATGCAGAATATACATACCACCGTAAAAAGTGTTTTCCCAGAACTATATTAAATACTTTATTTCCATATATATATATATATATATATATATATATATATATATATATATATATATATATATATATATATGTATGTATGTGTGTGTGCAGAAATAAAAGAGGAAGTTTATATATCTACTTCAATTTTGTATATCTAGTTCCCTCAATTTACATAAAAAAGAAAAAAAAACTGTGTAATTGAAATTTAAACTGACATGCAGATATATACGCTCAAAATTTAAACTGACATATACCAACAAAATGAAAGCTTACACGCGTTGTAATCTGTCAACATACTTACGACTAGACACACCTAATTTCTGAATCGATTTAAAATAGAAATATTTCAAAATTGCTTTTACTTTATATAACTTTATATATATATATATATATATATATATATATATATATATATATATATATATATATACAGCATAATTTAATAGATGTACAGACACACCCACAGGGACATAGCCATATACGTTTTAAAGGGTTTGTTTGATGACCAATTAATAGCAAATTAGATTTGCATCTTAAAAGAAAACCTTTATAAAAAAAAATCCATTATCAGTGAAAATACTGAAAAATGAAAACTAAACCAATTTCTTAACATTTTTCTGCTGGGTTTTAAAAAATATTTCACTATCAATGATTTAATTAGAACATTTTCATAGAACCTACTAATACACTCTGAAATTTTACTTGTTAATTTAGGCTAACTTCGAAGATTTTTTAAAATTCTTCTTTCCTCTTAGTAGCACCCTTGAGTCTTTTTGGCCTTTTACCATGCTTGGTGCGAATTGATATATATATATATATATTATTTAAAAAAATATGACAAACTGGAAAGTATTTTTTTGTGACGCGTTTCATCCGCAGGTAGTTTTAAAGTCTTTCGAAAGAATATTTTTTGAAATATTTTTTTTTCTCAATCTAGCC
Source organism: Acanthosepion esculentum (assembly GCA_964036315.1). Classification (NCBI taxonomy): domain Eukaryota; kingdom Metazoa; phylum Mollusca; class Cephalopoda; order Sepiida; family Sepiidae; genus Acanthosepion; species Acanthosepion esculentum. The sequence continues at coordinate 84,771,608 of OZ038478.1, forward strand.
GAAATCTGTCACAATAAATTTGTGTCAATTTACTCTTACAATATATCACCATTCTTAGGTTGATTTTAGATTGTCACATTGTCACATTGTGGGATAATCAGTAACAATTGATGGTGAAGAGATAAAGTAAAAGAAAAAGAATACAGATGATTTCCAAATATTTTATACTTACATTTTCTCCTTTCACATTTTTGTTTTTATTTTATTTTTATTTATTTTTTTCCTGTGTTTCTACATTCTTTTTGTCTCGTCTCACGGCCCGTGTTTCTGTAATTGACAAGTTATCCTAACCAGAGCCCCTCGTTCTGAAATAGATACTGTTTATATTGGTACCCTTTCGTTTGCCCTTTTCTTATTAACTAACCTATCTATTTTACATTTATAAGAAGCACACGTAGACCCTTTCTTCTAATCATGTATTTTGGACCTTAACTTGACAACACTCAACTCCACGCTTAAAGACAGCATGAAAGTAACTTAAAGGAACTTGCACAAACAAAATCGGACATCTCATACAATACCCATTTTCTTAATGTGGTAGGACTCCAATTCTCCACGAACACGTCTCTTAGATCCAAATCTCAGCAGAAAAACAACTCCGCTTCTTCCCAACTACACAACCTCGCTGTTAAAGCAGCCTACTCTAGACATAGACGCTATTCTAACTTTGTAAAACAACCGGTTCCATTCTACACAATTCATTAGAATTCAACCACACCCCCGAATTGTTTCACGCCATACAAATCATATACAGTAATCATCTTAAATTATGTCTCACGCAAAAGTAAACAAAATATACAATTTAATCAACAATGACCAGTTCCTGAAACCTCTCAACTGCACACAGAACTTTATCCAGGCTAACCAGTCTCTTCGTCTTGTACATTGGCGTATCCAGACTAATAGACATACGACTCCACAAATCAACTACATCAACTTATCCAAATACAAACCAACAACTGAAGAACAGGATTATCAAAAGGCTTGTCTTTTTGCCCCCCCCCAAATCTGAACCCCATAGATTTATGATACGACTTAGAAAAGTTTCTCAGAAACATCAAATTAAGGGAATACTTTTCCACTACCTACAACAACCACGAACCTTATACCACCTATGATAAGACATACACCAAACCAGACAAGTCTACACATTGGAGTCCACCGAACGGACGCAACCACCACATTGATTAATATAAAAAAGGGCCAGGAACCACCTAGGCAAATTCATACAAAGCAACCTCCATATACAACACAGACACAACATCACCAGACCGGAACGGACAGCCATAAAATCACCCCAAGCTCACAAAGACATAATTTTAAAACAAGTCGACAAGGGCGCAGAATCCCAGTTCAATGATCCGTGTTTCTTTGAAAAACTCTCCCTAGGTCCCACTGAAGATTTGACGTCTGAACTTATCAGTCATGTATGCCGCAGCATACAGGCTCCAATCAAGGCTTGATCCTGGGTAGCCCCCAACCCGGCACATTCTACACCCTTCCCAAACTATACAAACTGCCTAAAATAATCAAAGATATAACCACCAACCTTTTTATACAAGATATTAACAGAAATCCGCATAAGATGCATGATCTGATAGAACCTCTTAAGATCCATCCGGCCGGCCTATAGTTTCTGGTATACACAGCACATTTCTGGTTATATTGACAAAATCCTCAAACTTCTATTACCTTCGATCTCTAGCTATGTTAAAACACCTCCCATTTCCTAAGAATTCTGGGTAATATAGATAGGTTACCCGAAGAATAGGAATTACCCAACAAAAATAATCAAAGCTTCCAAACTTAACAGAAACACTCTCCTCAACTATGTAACCAAAAGGAAGAATTCTAGAATCCCCACGGTCTTTTATTTTAATTATAACATCCACAAACTTTCCCACACATTAACTAAAGATTTCCAACATTTAAAATTCGACAATACTATTATGAACTTATTTAGTGATAACACCGTACACACGAGGCGACAGCACTCCAGCCACTTCAGATTTTTAAAAGTATAAAAATCTGCATCACATCATCTCACCAAGGGAATGTCAAATTCTGGCGCCTGGTCTGCAAACACATCAATACTCGCATGTACACTCCCGATACTCACGTTGTATTCATACTACCTGCTCTAAGCTGTGACAGTTCCAATCTCGTATATTTACTTTTCTGTCATAAATGCGAGAAGGGGAATTATGAGGGAGAAACCGGAACAGACTTTCGTTAATTTCAATAACAATAATACAAGCATCAGGGACAACAACAACAATTTCCCGGTCTCTGTACACTCCAACCAACATGGTCATAACATCATAACATATTAACCAACCTATCTATTTTATTTATATATATATATATATATATATATATATATATATATATAGTTGCCTGACGATTGCACTAGCATGAAACAGACTGTCGTCTCTAAGTGCTGACTTCCATGTCCATTTTAATATATATATATATATATATATATATATATATATATATATATCATGAAGAAAACAACAAAGTATTAAATAGCAATGTTAATGGGATTAATGACGAAGTCACTTAGCTAATAAGACTTAATGAGACATTAACTTATTATCAATTTCTTGAATAATAACATCTTTATATTCGAGTTGTTGTCAGATGGAAGACACTTGCCAAGTAATGTCGACAATTTCAAATTGTCATCTTCAGGACGCAATTGACCATTGTATCTATACAAGATATATTTCAAACTGAAAACTTGATTATGTGCCTTTATTCAGCGTGTGTGTAAGCATCATTCTCCGTAACTATCTGAGCCTTTTAACTTTCAGAAATGTTTAATTTCTTGCTATCTCTTTGATTCCATGATATACTAACAATTTACATAAGCGAGTGAGGTAAGTCATTCGTTGTTTTCCTCTGTTGCTCTTGCTTTCAGAATACGTTAGTGTTAAAGTTTGCAAACCCTCTTTTCTATCCTAGACATTTCGACTGTAACATTCTGATTCTGAGTATGTGTCCTTTTTGTTACCAGTTTCACTAAAACATCCTCATTTCTCATTAATGATATTCTTACCATTAGATTTTAAATTATATATATATATATATATATATTTTTGTCATCCACAGACAGACTGTTTCGCTGATTCACAGCTCATCAGTGTGGCTAGACGTCCGGTTGCCTCTAGCTAGGATCGAAACCCGACTGAATTTGCGTCAGTCCGAAATTCTCCCACTAAGCCGTCAGCGTACGGTACGGGATGAAGGTGAATTTTAGCGTGTTTATTTTTAGATTCAGATAAACATACAGTGACTGACAGTGATTCAATTCTGTCGAAGATATATATATATATATATATATATATATATATATATATATATATATATATATATATATATATATATATATATATATATATATATATATATACAATTTGAAACATGTTACCTTCAGATAATAAATGAGACCCAAAAATAACTGTTAAACATAAAATTCATCATATAGAAATATTTTATATTCATTGTTAATTTTTTATGGTAGCTATAGGAAGATTATAATTTCAGAATACAATCAGCAGGTCGTGGCCGTGTTCACAATTAGTATAACTGGGTTTTGGTTGGTTTTTCTTGTTCACGCATTATTGTAATCGTTTTCTGCATTTAGATTAGTTCATTATATGTTTTCTACATAGGTGTTGAAAATATCTAGGAGAAAAATCTAGATAATTAGACAGAGAAAAAACATTCTTGATAATGGCTAATATTTTAGCCGAAAATGCTCGACTCCACAGATCATTTTGCCAGTTCTTACAATATATGTCCCAAAAAAAAAGAAAAAAAAAACTTGTACTTATGCAAGAAGAATATGAAATGCTTAATCGCAGTGCCTTGTCTGTCGTCTTCAATGAAATCTGTATAAAAAGATATTGCTATCGAAAAACACAATTCTATATATACGGACATACATATATAATTTTCAAGAGAGAAATTTTTTACTCTTTTGGTTACCATTTGAAGTTAATGTCTTACGTGACTGATAAGAACATTCTTTGCAAATGCTTGTTCTTGTACTACATTTTTCTTGAGGTCATATGAAAAAAAGAGACCAAAACAGAAATAATCTCTCATCAGACGAAATAAAATAGTTAGGGATCACTTTTTCAAGAAAGTAATGAAATTGAATGTACACGGACACCTTTCGCCCTATCTCGATCTCCATCTGTTAATATCTAAGTACCGCTCTCTCTCTCTCTCTCTCTCTCTCTCTCGCAGAGATACATGCACAGGCACGCGCGCACACACACACACAAACACACACACACACACACCTATATTATAGAACATTTCTATCTTTTATTTTTTTATTACATTTTTGAAATTTCCGAATAAGTTTTTATCATTTTATTAACTTTTATTTAATATTATTTTTTTCCCCGAGTACTTTCGAGTATTATTACATTCGTTTTCAAGGATTATTCTTTGTGTAGTGCTGCAATGATTTTCAATTTCGGCGTTCTAATGTCCGATGGAATCAATTTCAAGTCACTCAGGTGACGCCATATAAATAGTCAAACTGATTTTTGAGCTTTTTTTTTAAAAAACATTCGACATGACGTTGGCCTACATCAGTGTATTATTGATGCAATCTTTATATTTCAATTTCGCATTCAACGCTGATCGTCCTTCTTCAGCTAGTTCACCCTATTGACACTACTTAAGAATTCTATAGATCTTCATCCTCAATAGCTTACACACACACACACACACGCATATATATATATATATATATATATATTTATTATAATTATTTAAAAAAAGTACGATTCCTTCGCTACATAAGAGTTCTCATGTTTCAAAGACAAGAGCCAAAAACCTTAATATAAGTATTGAAATTAAATTGAATTAAAGTATTAAACCCTGAGTCATCCTCAAGCGAAAATTTAGGGATAACCAATCTTGAAATTTACGCATCTTTATAAGCATGTTCATTCGAAAAATTAATTACTATGGAAACGGCTGGAGCGACCATTTTGATAAGGGGCGTAAGAGTTAAATTGTATCCACATATCAGTCACCTTCGGAAAAAAGGTCAAAAGAAAGAAAGAGTGCCGGGGTGTCCATTTCAGGGACCAACATTGGTACAATTACTGCATTCAGATTGGCATGAAAAGATAAGTAATATGGAGGAAGATTTGGAATACGTCTAAAAAATAAATTAATGATTAAAATATACGTAAATTCAGGAGAAGATATAAATGCTCCAAAGTTAATGTAAAATAAGAAAACATATACCCACGATCCTCCAGTGACCGAAGGAAAGGTGTCTAGGTTCAATACAACTCCCTATAATTTCTGGTATACGAATCCTGACACAGCACATTTCTGGTTATATGATAAAATCATTCTATAACCCTCGATCCCTAGCTATATTAAAATTTATTTTGATAAAACAGTGGACTTAATAACAACTGGCCTCAATTGAGAAATACTACTAAAGAGAAACTATGTCTCCTACGCGAATCGAACCGGCATCAGACAAAACACTTTATCGAGTAAAACTGCCGAGATAAAGATTTACTTTTTAACTTTGAAAATAAATTTTATATAAATATATATATATATATATATATATATATATATATATATTAGTGTACATTGAAGGCCTGACACTCGCGGCCTGACGATTGCGTCTAGCATGAAACAGCCTCTCGCCTCAAAGTGTTGACTTCAATGTTCACTTTTATATTTATATTTACATACGCTCTATCTCTGATATTCAGCATTTCATCCAATACATATAGCAAATTTTAAAACTATATTTCTTTATATATATATATATGAAGAAATATATATATGTATATAGAATATATATATATATATATATATATGTATATATACACACATATGTATATATATATAGAGAGAGAAAAAATATATATTATTAAATGAACTACTACTTACAGTTTTATTTTTGACAGAGCATTTACTTAAATATGTGTATATGTATATAAATATCGTATAACAATCAAATATATGTATATAGAAAGAGAGAGAATATATATAATAAATATATTTCTCTCTTTGTCTCTCTCTCTCTCTTTCTATATATATATATATATATATATAATATTCTCTCTGTCTCTCTCTGTATGTACGCGTGCATATATATATATATATAAAGAAAACAAACCAACGTATATATATATATATATATATATATATATATATATATATATATATATATATATATATATATATATATATATATATATATATATACACACGTTGGTTTGTTTTCTTTAGCGGCACATGAACACCCATAGTTCATTTACTGCCGAAATCTATACCATTTGGACGCAATTGTATCCTTTCATATACGGATAAAATGTATTGATTGTTATATATTGTCATTCTTTTTATATAAAAATCTATTTCTGGTATTTTCCCTAATAAAATGTATTTTTATACTTTCATTTGAGCGCGGGATCATTATTTGCCCATAGCTGGGACGAATAACAGGTACTATCACCTCGGGTCATGATAGACTTGTAATTAAGATGTGGTTCCATGTTCTTCAAAACCTCCAATATTACAATCAGAGGCATTGATGCGGGATGAAGTGTATCGTCATACTCAGGTCTGAGGAATTTAAAAAATGTAACACTGACAGAACATATAAAAAATAAATGAAAGACAAGTCAGCGAATGACGTAATGGCTGGCAAAGAAGGAGCAAAGTGAAATGAACGGTTATCAAAATATCAATAACAAAAGGGAAGTGTGGAGAGCCATAATAGCACTCGTGCGGAAGATACATAGCACATAAAGTTTTTCTTCAACTTTTAAATATAAGTTTTTTGAAAATTTTCTAACGAAACGTAAAACGGATATTAAAAGGTATCATTTATGACCAAGTTCTGCAGCATTAGAATTCTTGCCACATATCTGGACATCAAACTTTCTCTTTGTACGTATCTCAGTGTCTTTCTCTTTGTACGTATCTCAGTGTCTTTCTCTTAGAAGGCACGCATGTTTGTGCGTATCGACGTTTATGAAGTTTTATGCGTCTGTGCATAAATATACATATTTATGAGGATTTAAATGCATATTTGTATGTGAACCTGTATGTGGGAAAGTTTCAATCTTGAATCATTATTCAAAATGTCCAATTTTACATACGTCCTATTATGTCGCTAACTGCGACCGCCCGTGGAAATCTCACATAGAATCAGTCACAAGCATTCCGGAATAAAAATTAGACATGTCTTCAGCTTAAAGAGATTTTGCTGATATACTTTAGTTAATCTTTCACTAATTTCCAATTCGGGGACACAGACATTGTAGATGCGTACGTGAGTAGTCGAATTACAACGATAGTTTATTCAAACATTTTCTTGACGCGAGAACTTTGCTTCTCTTCTCTTTCCTGTAAGATATTTATTTTAAAGGAGATGGGATTTTCTTGGATACATTCTTCTGGTTCGAATCTTTACGTAAGACAATAACTGTATGTAGGACTAGACATTTATTGCACAGAAAATACCGAATCTGCTGCATTGCGTAACAGATTTAATCACGAAGTTCCTTGTATATTTGTGTAAGTTAAATAACATTGTATAAATTCAGTAGATTTACAAAATAGAAACGTTAGTGAGGCAGGGTATGTGTTTTCCAACCATACTTCTTCATCCTATACACTGTGGGGATTCTAGGAATTAGTAGTACTGACAGGATTCATTATTAGAGACCATAATGTTAGCAGTATAAGATATGCAATGTTGATAGCAGACCCAGAAAGTTTGGTTTGTTTTACCAGCATATCACCTTTCCTGTGTTATTTAATGGTGAAAATCGTGTTTATTTCGACAATAATTTAGGAAACTAATTTTTATTATTCATGAAATAGAGTTGAAACTGGTTGTATAGTTCGTCCATAGGTTAAATGATTTCGTTTAACGTTTAGTGTGTAATTTAGTTTTCCTCAATTAGGCCAATATGGATTTTATATTTACATTTGTGAAAAGAACTTAAAGGCAATTCGCACTTTAAATGAATTTGCAGATAGAGTCATATTCGGCACAGTCCATGTTTTACTGTATGTATCTCCCAACATACTATACATTTAGATGGATCCTTATCTTTTAGAAAGAATGTATATGTGATGTTTGTATGACCAATTCTGATTCCTGGGAGACTGCTTCTTCTATTTGGCAAATACTGGTGTTATTTTGCCTTATCCCACGTGTTGATTTGAAATTGTAGAAATTTATTCTTTGGGTCAGTATTCCAAACCTCTTGATACTTATTTAAGATAGTGAGAGAGTCCAAGATTCAAGTGAGAGACTTAGGTGAGGAACTATCAACGCACACAGCGAAGAAAGGTAATTTTTAACGCATTATATACGAGATATAAGTATTCCCAGTGACCAGAGGGCTTACTTCATAGCGAATAGCTTTTAGCGTTAATTAGCAGGGGCCGATGAATACACTTTCTTCCAAACTTTTCAACCTACGAGACGGGGCGTATGATATATATATATATATATATATATATATATATATATATATATATATATATATATCATGATACATATATATATATATATATATATATATATATATATATATATATATATATATATATATATCATGATACATATATATATATATATATATACATATTATAATATATACATATTATAATATATATATATATTATAATATATATATATTATAATATATATATATATTATACTATATATATATATGTATTATAATATATATATATATTATACTATATATATATATGTATTATAATATATATATATATATATATATATATATATATATTAATAACTATTTTGAAATGTTTGCGAAGTATTTTTGTTTTTGATATGTTCATTTTTAGTGATACTTTAGCTGCCATATCTGCCTTTCCATTTCCCTGAATTCTTATTTGACTAGGGATCCAGCAGATGTTGTTGTTTGGTTACAAAACATATTGATTTTGTTTGCTTATTAGAGGAATGATCAGATCTTTGTACTTAAATGATGTAAGTACATATAGGGAGTCGTAGTATATAATGAACCTGACTCACGAACTCTGATAATATCCAAGGCTAAATCTATTGAAAAAGCTTCTGCACTGAAAATAGAATATTTGTCAGGTAGATGCTTCTAAAACTTTGTTTTTTTGAGTATAGTTGAATCTGCAATTATGTTTTCAGCCGTCAGTGTATATGTACTTACAATGTGTGTATTTTTGTTTAGTTATTATGTCTTTCTTCCATGAAGACAGATGTGTTAGTTTCAGTTTTGGAATGTTTTGCCAGACTTAATATTACAGTGGATTATTTTCTTAATCAGGGAGGATTATTTCAAAGACTAGTTTCATGTATTAAGAGTTTATTTCGGGTTCCTTGCTATTGTTTTCTATGCGGATTCCAAGGTGTTTAATGGTAGTTTTCTTTCAATTATATACTTCTTTATATTGGAAGAAGAGAACACAGTTGCATTATGAATTACTTGGGCATGAACATAGCTTGATTTAATATTGTAATGATAGCTTTTGTTGTCTTAATGCCAAAGGTGGTTCGTGTTATTTGTTGTACTGGCTTTCTATTGGGTATATACTGTAGGATGTTAGAACGAGTCGCAGACCCTGGTGATGGATGGTATTAATTTAAATTCACGTATTAAATTAAATTCACGTATGATTATCTTGTTGCACTATAGATAAATAATTGGCTCCAACCAATGCGCGATATATCATTAGTAGCGTCTGTTTGACGGCTGCCTAGTCTCTGTGTGTATTTTATGTGTGGTATGAAGGATAATGTTTTGTCAAATATTATTCCTATTTATTTGTATTGGTCTATTATAGGCAATTCTATACCATTAAGATTTACATCGGAGATTATGGTGTAGACTTCGAAGTTCGCATAAGTGTATATATTAAATCTTTTGTTTGGAAAATCTGAACCCATTTTCTGTCGCCCACTTGTTTACTTTATTGTTATTGAGGAACCTTTGGTGTCGCCGTTCCATTGTATGTATATATTTCTATCTGTAACATATTAAAATGTCATCTACATACAGTGAACAAAGTTGAACAATCAACTGCTGTGTTCGTGTATTTAATGATGCCATTTGTTTTGACGTTGAAAAGTGTTATCAATAATATGCTTCCTTGAGGAACAAACATTTCTTGCTCATATAGGTCTTAAAGTGTGGTGCCGGCACATTAAAGATACATTCTGTAAGGAAGTTATTGATAAGAACTGATAATATTCCTTTAAGTCACTTTTCATTCAGGTCTTTTATGATATCATATCACCACTTAGTATCAAATGCTTTTTCTAGGCCAATGAATACAGTTGTTAATTGTTCCCCTTTAACGAAGCAATATCTAATAATAGATTGCAGTCAAACCATGTAATCTATTGTACTTTAGTTCTTTCTCAAAGAAGACTGGAAATTTGTAATTTTTTATTAGCTTCAAGAAAACAAGAAAGCCTATTATTAATGTTTTTTTTTTCAAAGGTTTTCCTTTAGAAAGTGCGATTGAACGATAGTTTTGAGGGATTACCTAAGTCTTTTCTAGGTTTTGGGATTCGAATTATGGGAATATTACCAGTGACACATTTATTATTAAACATTTCGAGTAGGTATTTCAGGAATATATTTGGTAATTTGTTTAGAAATTCGTAGTGAATTTCGTTTGAGCCAGCTGCTGAGTCGTTTGAGTTTTTATAGAATCTAATAATTCTGGTTGTACTTCTCTTTATTGTTAGTGTAGAAATTTAATTGTTTCTTCTCTTCATTTATTTTGATGTTCTGAAATAGTTTACTTGTTTTATTCGTGGAGGAGTTCTGAGAGAATTTTTGTGCCAATAGATTTAAAATATATGTTTTGTTGGTTGCTTTGATTTTGTTCTGACATAAATGTCTCAAAGGAGCGCTTTCATTTTCCACGGCTATATTACGGATAATATTCCATACTATTTTGGCTTTGTTGTTAGAATTAATATTGAATACAAAATACTTTCATGAGGATCGCTTGGAGTTTTAATTATTCAGCGTGGTTTAGTTTAGTTTTATTTATGTTGCAGATGTTCAAATTTCCTTGGGTTGGATGTAATTTGAAATTATGCAGAACTGCGTGACGCAATCTAATCGCTATTTTACATTCGTTGTTAAACCATGGTCGGTTGTGATTGACAGGTTTCTATTTTGATTTTGATAGATATTTTTCTGCAGTACTAAGAAGTGTTTTTTTCTTTGTAAAATACGTTATGTGCTCTACATTGTCTTCTGTTGTGAGTTTTAGGATACGTGAGTTTTTTTAAAAACCTTTCCAGTTGGCTTTCTCAAATTCCCAGTATGGTATTCTTCATTCCCGCAAGGATCCATAATTTTCCAAAAGAACTGGCAATTGATAACTGCAACATGTATTATAATATATATTCCAGTCATAGTTAAAGTTAGATATACTGCAGTATATATAGGGCTTGATGAGTGGAGATAGGTATATGATTTATCGTTGTAAAAGTAAAATTGTTTCTATTGATAAAGTCTTCTACCAGTCTAAGTTTCTAGTCACTGTTCTTGCACATCCTTTTATGGCTATTAAAGTCTCCATTATAATAAAGGGGGGTGTTTGGGGAGCTACTTCAATAGTTTTTTAATTCAGTCCCATCTGTAGGAGTGTTCGTAGGAATGTAAATAGAGCATATGGTGATGATTTTATGCAGTGGGGCTCTTATGGCCACTGTCTATATTCAGCTATATCCAGGTCACTTTTGATTTGTGAATATCGTTTTTACTATCATTGAAGTACCATTCGAAGCTTTATCTCTAGTATACTAATAGAATTATATGATGTGTGATAATATATATATATTTTCATTGTCCTTTAACAAGTTTTCCTGAAGACAGATGGTTTCAGGGCATAAGTCTGCAATAATCAAAAGTAATTCGTTCATTGCATTCAATTAAACGATTTTGTTAGCCATGATATATTGAGGTTTTCGGTTTTTGTTGAGTTGTCTTAAAGTTC
>OZ038478.1:84788649-84836149 GCA_964036315.1 Acanthosepion esculentum
CGGGTTAATTACATTCACGTACGCGCAACCTTAAGAAAGGTATGAATCCACCGCTTCTCCTCCAAGCTATGGGTCAATTAGTAGGAGTTGTATCAGTAAATCATTATCTCCCCCACCTCCCTACGAAATAATATTATAGTCTAAAAATATTTCTGGCTTTAAATAATGGCAAAAGATTGATAAGCCATAAAAAAAACAAATGAATTATTAGTAACGATAGATGAGACCGTTCTTCCCTTGTTCAAAGCATGGTTTGATAGAACGTCGGAAGATTTCTCACTGGAATTGCAGTATGGAGATTATGACAGTGCATAATCTTGATGCCTTTGTGTTCAAATTATTCCTTTGCTGAATAAATACTGTGAATTGTTGCATTATTCTGCTCGAATACAACAGACATTATTCTACTGCATTTTTCTCGTCTTTTAAATACGCTGAGGAAAAGGGTTAAGTAAGCAGGAAATACAAAAATTCAATAACCAAGAGTAATAGTGCTACTGCAAAACTGTGTAGAAAGGAATCACCATTGGAAAATCTTTGAAAATTTCGTAAAAATATGGCACTATGAAATCACATCAATTAACAGCTCCAGGGCATCGCCGAAATGAACACGCTCTTAACGTCACTGAAAGAAATGTATGTAAAGACCTCAATGGATCGTGTGACAGTTCTTCGTTCTAGTAAGTAGAATTCTGCCTTGAGTTATGTCAGATTAGTATGCAGAATGAACTCATGAAAATGCGAGTTCAACCAATTATCACTCAAAATAAAGTAATGTTCTCTAACGGAAAGTTCAACTTCTATGTTCCCTAGGGGATGAGATTATAATTATACTCGGAAGTAGGAGGAAGTTTCTTTTCCTAAACACCCATTTGTCACGGTATCTCTTTACAAACTGAGATCTTTTTCAATGAAATCAAGTTAGTGATGATTCAATACAAGCAAACAGTGTTGCGTCTCTTCGGCCTTGGTTGGCAACTAACCCAGGGAAACTTTGAATTCAAAATCTAGGGACGTTCGTTTACAGAAATGGCTACCTAGATATAGGTTAAATAACAGGGTAAATTGGGCTTTCCAGCCTTGGTTAGCAACCAGTTTAGGAGAAAGACAACTGAATTTAAAACTATGTGCCCCTGGCAAAGGACATACTATTTCGCTATAGGAAATGATTCACAATATCTATGATTCCAGCTGCGGGCTATATGATAATTTCTGGTAAAACTATCTCAGTAATTTCTGCTAAGATTTATGTATGTGCGTAAAATGTCTTGAACTTTTACATTAACCTTTTAAACAATGATATATATATATATATATATATATATATATATATATATATATATATATATATATATATATATATATATATATATATATATATGTGTGTGTGTGTGTGTCTGTGTGTGTGTGTATGCGTGTGTGAATTTTCCATACGAGCTTAATGCAAATGACATAAATCTGTAACTCAGAAAATTCAAACATTTTCTTATTCAGATATAATACGTTATATTATTTCATTTGCTAATATTCTAACTTCACAAAAAATCCTTGAACAGATTTTAATTCAGTAAAACAAGTTATGTTTGTTTATTCAAATACATTGAAGATTGTTTTAAGTGTAAACTTCAGTCGATTCCTCTATATTTTGTAATTATTTATGATCAGGTTCTTGTATATCTATCTGTCTATATACAAAATTCTGAACATCTGTTAGTCCGTCCCTCACACCCTCCAAAATAGTCATACATCGATCGATCGAACCCAATAGTGCAAACAAATAAAGAGGTTCAAAGTACAGTTGGTTTTATTAGGGCAAGTTAGTCCAATAAATTTTCATTACTTTTTTGAAAAATTAAAAGTTTTAATATTTAACATATTTATTTTGAAAATAATTTAATGATTAAAATAACAAATACCTATTAAAAAATAATAAAATACAATATTGTTTTTTTTAATATATATTTCATTATCTATCTATCTATAAGTATATACACGAATACAGTTTCTAAGTTGCTCAGCGTATGCAAGAACTACAAACAAATCACAAAAGCAAATGCTTTAAAAAGTTGGAATTTGGCTCCAGAAAGAAATATTTACGCATGGCCAGTTGTCTATTGTATGATGCATGCTCAAGAGTAAGAATTCCTTAGAAGTTGTTCTTCGTTGTTAAATAATATTGTTTACCATAAGTCCTATAAAATAAAATTAAATGAATTATTAAACCACGGAGTAGAGTTTTTGTCAAAATATTTTGTCAAACAAACCAGCTTGTTCAAATTTCCTCGATCTTTTTGCCAGATTGAGCGAAAGGTAGAGTTTGTAAATCTCGAGAAAAATAATAACGGTAACAACACTACATAATGTTAAGATTTCAACATTTCAATTTTGATTGGTCAAAAATATTCTAGTTCAAGAAAAATGAACAAGTGGAGAGAAGAAAAAAGAAATATTACCACAAGAATTAAAATGATCTGGTATATGCAGATAGGATCACAAATCCGTTGTTGGAGTCAATAAAATTTGCATTTTTAGTATAAATACACAAATATAAATATATTTGCTATCGAAGGGCATGAACGAGATTTGATAAAATCTTGCAGAAAAAGCAGAGAGAGGAGAGACAGAGAGACAGAGAGAGAAAGAGAGAACATCAGATTATATATTCCTAACATCATTTATTCAACAATTGCTTCAATAAATCCGTATGACGTAGAAAACATGGTTTTAAGTATATTTTGTGCTGACATAATCTTTAAATAAAGTCTCATTATATAAAACCTAAGATAAAGATATTAGTTACATACTTCCCTAATTTAATCTTCTTCTAACTTTTATTCTTAGTCATAAAAACTTTGAGATGGCTACCTTTTGTCACTCGAAATTCTTCAACCTTATTTAAATTTTGTGAGGTGTTTCACTGATATGAATCATATAATTTAAGTACGTTTGTATGCATCGTACTTCTATTCAGTATATGTGAGCTGGAGAAGTTATCCATTCAGATGAGCATCGAAATATAATCCCCTTCAAGATACCAATATAACGCGTATTCAATTTCTGCTTCAAATTAGATTGAACGATTCTTGCAAACGGGTAACTATATTTCTATAGTTGGGAACAGCATTTCCCGTTTTGACTATAGATGTAAACACAAATTGATTTACTATATGAAAGTATTTAAGTATTATATATTTTAAGTCTTTCCCGTTTCTACTGAGAGAATACAGAAACTGAAAGCAGAAAAAGAAAACGGAAATAGGTATCTATATTTTACAAAATGAAAGTCGTGTAACCAAGACTATGTTCTGTAATTACTGGTGACAACGTTAACTTTTTGTAGCTTTAAAGCGTCATCAGTTTTGTTGTCCATATTTATCCAGTGTAACCGCTTGGGAATACCAGTTGCCGCTAGCTTGGATGTTCGCCTGCTATAATGGATAACAGCGCAGAATCGAAAAGCCGACTTCTGTTTCCAATCGGGTTCGTTATATTCCCGGATGCCCAAATGCCCTTGGGAAAGGTATTGATTCCACCTCGTCTCTGCTTCTCAGCGATAATTTAATCAGTATCAGTAAATAGTTATTCCCAAAGAATTCTTACGATCTAACATATTTTCTGCCTTCAAATATCCGGCAAAAGGTTGATAAGCCGTAACGGAACAAATCAATCAATAAGCCATATTCATCAAAGGGTTACTGTTAAATTATTTTAATACGCCAACCCGATAGATCTATCTGTGGAGTAGAAAGAAAGCCTCGCAACACTGATTGTTGCTGCTTTTTAGATTTCTTGTTACTAAACAGAATTGCAATATATCCGGACTATCATTAGTAGTAATAATAATAGTCGTAGGTGTTCTAGTGCTTCCTCCTCCTCCTCCTCAACCTCATCTTCTTCTTCTTCTTCTTCTTCTTCTTCTTCTTCTTATTATTATTATTATTATTATTATTATTATTATTATTTCTTTGATTTCTGATGCATACTCAATTCTTTCCGTGTCCCAACGAGAGACCTAAGGTCACCAGTGTCATCATAACATTTTCTGCAGTGACTGCCAACTCAATAAGAAGGCATATTTGTCATTGCGGTCACTTTTTACAATGTCTGGGCGATTAGCTTTGATTTTTCTGTCTGTGTGTATTGTGCAGTCCCATAAACTGGTTACAGATCCTGTCTCCGTAACCGGACCCGAGTGGTGTTCATACCAATTTCTTGCAGTTTCCTTTCCGTAAATATTGTATATTTTCCAATGCACTTAATGTCCCACTCTGTCATGCCGGGTTTTATGTTCATGGGTGCCAACACCGTGCAACCTGATACTGGATGTTCAATTGTTTCTGGATACTTATAGAATCTGCATTTTGGCTAACATACTTTTTCAGTATATGTGCTTGGTAATTGTACTTGGTAATTTCTAGTTACCAAACATTGGTCGTACGCAGCAAGAATAAAACTTTCGGTTTCAGCTTTCAACCCTGTACTACGTAGCTATTGCTGTGTACGGGACTTGTCAAAATCAGATTGCTTGGAACCGGCGCAATATTGACCATCAAGCGCTTTATCTTGCCTTTCTGGTATCTGGTCGATTGCATTTGCCTTTGTTTTCTTGTTTTAAGTATTTTGAAGCTGCAGTCGATGTATAATGCTTTTCTTGCACTTCTTAACTCATTTGAATCTGCATTTTAAAATCTTTGTTTTTTTTATTATTAATAAATAAAGTTTCTTACTTCTTTCATGTTAATTGACGCAATCATCCAGTCCTCTGTAGTTTCCATGTATTTTTGAAGGTCAACTGTTGTAGTTTTGTAAGACAGTTTTAATTGAACTGATCCTTCGGATTGGGGTACATACAGACGATCAACATTAGCCTTGGGTTGATTTATGAGGTGGCAAGTGAGAAACATTCTCGTTTTGGTGCCCATTCGCTAAAAGTCTCCTATGGTCTAGTTAGGGATGTTCAAAACTGTAGTTCACTACAGAGGCAACCAAAGTGTTTATGGCTGATATTCTGTTTTTAGAATTCAGCACGATATTCAGTACCAAGCGCACACGTCTGAAGTAATCCTTTTGTTTATTTCCCCTTTATTTGGACATGCAATATTCCATCTTCTTCGCCAATTCCGAGGTACCTATAGGGTTTTACTTGTTCCAGTTCCATAATGCTTGTGTCAAATTCTAGATTTATTGATTTTTTTCCTGTAATTCTCCCTTTCCGTAATGTTATTTTTGCCCGTTTATCTAATACGAAATCCATATTTATATCGTCACTGAAACATTTTAGAGTATTGAGGAGAACCTTCAACACGTTGTCGTCTTTCCCTAATAATTTGAGATCATCCATGTAGAGTAGGGGATTGAATACTTTCTTGTTTAATTTATAACCATAGCTATTATTGTTTAGTTCACGAGTAAGGGGGGTTAACGATAGACGAAGCAGAAGGAGTGAAAAGGAGTCTCCTTGAAAGATTCCTAGTTGGATATTCAGCCGGCTGGAGGTGGCAGTGCTTCTGGTGTAATTTGGGCATAATTAATGTGTTTTGCCACATTTCCATGCAGTGTTTAAGGAAATTTACTACCACCTAGGAGATCTCGGACATTTCCAAAGTTTTATGGTCCCAAGAGTGTGGCACATTATCAAAGGTTTTACGTTAATCTATCCATGGTGCAATGCGATTTCTATGACTTATCCTACAATTTTCCGGGATGATTTTGTTTATCAATAGTTGATCTTTACAACCCTATGAACCTATCCGGCATCTCTTCTGTTCCAGTAGAACAATATTGTTTGCTTCAAATGAAGTGTAAGTAAAGTTCATCAGTACAGACGTGATCGATATATATAATAACCCACGTTAATGACCTATAAATGTTCGGATCATCGTTTTTGGGACGAGATATGTAATACTATCAGTGATCCATTCTGAGAATAATTGGAATTGTTAATAAGCTTTGATAGAGTTTGTGCTAGGGTTTGATGGATTGATAACAGATGATGGAGCCAAACATTTGGCACCTTGTCATTTCTTGAGGATTTCCATTTTGGGGATTTCGTTAGAACTTGCCTAATATTATTCGTGTTTATAGTTTTCCATTCTTGTATAGGTTTATCCATCATACGTTCTACTCGTTGGATCCATTCTGCATTGGGGTTATATTCCTTTGGGCTGGTCCGAATATTCTCAAATTTATGCACTTTTTCAATAGATGGTGGCTTTTTCACGTGGAAAACTACTTTTCCAATTTCCCTGTAAAAATTCTTAAGATCCGTTTGGAATATTTTATTTTGGCGAAAGAACCGACAACGCTTTTCGTATTGTCTTGTTCTCTGTGCCTTTAATTTCACTTTCTCTTATAGTATTTCCTTGATTGTTGGAATTTCATTAAGTGATGTAATTTTGTATCGCCGCTTGATCTTCCTACTTTTGCGTGTTGAGACATTTGGGTTTCATTTTATCTCATTTAGTATCAATATCTCACATCTGATTTCCTTTATTTCTCACATCAATTTTGCCTTCGAAGCTGACTCTTTTGTCTGTTATTTGATTTTTTTCATTGTCATGACCTCAAGCTTCCTAGTAGCAGCTAAATCTGTTGCGAATATGACATTAGTTTCCTCTGTGATACTTTCCAGTGGTTTGTCCATTAACAAACTTGTTTAATGGACTTTGACATATGAAGTTTTGAAAGCTGATCTCTGTATGACATTTGTGTGAGAGTTACTTTGTGTAGTACTTGGATGATGTGATTTTTCTTTTCGGTGATTTCAGCTCTGTAGTTTTCAAGAAATCTTACCCCAATATAGTTGAACTCATCTTCAGTGACATAATCCGGGTAACTGGAGAATATGTCGCAGGTAGATTCTTGGTTTTTATTTCTTGGGAGATTATTATTTCGTATCTCATTTACTCCGGTTTTTTCCCTCATCATCTGTCAGTATACATATTTTTTATTTCTACTTCCATCTCTTTATTGCTTTAATTATTGGCTATTGTATTCTGTTTTATATCTTATTTTAACTAATCTATTCTGTATTCGAGAGTGTTTTGTTTCGCATGATGTGCCTGCGGACATTGACAGGCACGAGATGAGATCTTATTGCACTTCCTACCATATTTCTCCATATATCTGATTCGTGATGTTTTTCTGTGAATTTTTGAGTGGAAAAGGATGTCATGGATTGTTGATATTCTTTCCTAGTCTATTTCCTTCGCTTTCTTTTTGTTGGTTAATTTGTCATCGATTCACTTGCTCGATGGTCGGAAATAATCCGGTTTTTCGTAACCAGGTGTATCTTGGATTTTAGAAGAGTTTGTTCCAGTGACAGATTTTTCGGCCGCAAACTGGTTCCTCTCTGAGGTACGCAGCCTTTGTTGACCTGGGTTACGGCCAAGTCGGTATGAATACACAGACACGCCCCCCCACATATATATATATATATATATATATATATATATATATATATATATATATATATATATATATGTTTGTTTATATATATATGTTTGTTTATATATATATATGTTTGTTTATATATATATATATATATATATATATATATATGTTTGTTTATATATATATATATATATATATATATGTTTGTTTATATATATATATATGTTTGTTTGTATATATATATATATATATATATATATATATATATAATATACAATTGCAATTAAGACACCATTAATTAATTTCAAATTCATAGGATTCTTCAAACTGTCAATGGTGGTAGATTATTGAAATAGAAATGCTAGTAGAGGAAAGACCGAAAGAAAGAGAAAGAAAAGGAAAAAAAACAGGGGGAAGATAGCAAGGAGAGACTGGAAGCACTGTAATATGAGAGATGGTCAGCGGGAAAACAGAAGTCGGGCGGGACTCTAGTAAGGGGACCCAGGGGGTAATGGCGATTTTCCAAGCGTAGCTTAGATGTGGCACAAGGCCGAAACTATGGGGGAACGTCATGAAGATTTAATAAAGCACAGAATGTTCACTGGCAGTGTGGAAAAAGTTTTAAAACATAGATAAAAAGAAGAATAGACAAATGAAATGAAAAAATTAAAGTTATATAAAGTCAAAGAGACTTAAAATAATATTAAAAGAACAATGTAATTTCAAATTGTATCAAATTTATCATAGCTTACATTTTGAAATGCGGACACAGAATTATTATTATTATTATTATTATTATTATTACTTTTATTATTACCTTAATACCATTAATAGTATTTATATTATTAACGAGTACCACTTGAGCGCGTGATCTACATTTAAGAATATTATGTGCATGGGTGAAATCTACCTAAGTGTGTATTCTCCACAATAAAAACAACAAGAACTACATAAAAAGTAATGATACATATGGCCGTAAAAATTATTTACGACGCGTGGTGGGATAAAGATAAAAATCTGGGAATCTGATGCATTTTAGACTGTTTAGCACATAGAAATAAAGCGTCTAGTAGATTTAGTATATAAACCAGACCGAATCCAAACATAAAAATATGAGAGATGTACCAATCCAAACATAAATAAATTCACTTGACCTATTGCAAAAGTCATTTGTAATAAACCATACATATGTTTATTAAAACATATTTTTAAACGTTTAGTGGCATACTTCAATTTTCAATTTGTACGTATATAGGGCAGTTCTGATTACCTACGAGTGAGTAAGAAACAGTTTACGTCGCGTATCACTTTCCTATATCAGACAAAAATGTGGAATCTCACACTATTTTTTAGAATTACTTGATTTTTATCACCTTTCCGTACAGTGCAAACTTGTTCAAATATTAAATATATTTTGTCATAACTGTGAAAATAAGTGAAAGTGATGACGTTTTATGTTAGAAAGGAAATACTTGATGTAATAACGAATTGATTAAAATTCGACTGAGACCTAATGAAAAATATGTGCAAATTATTTCAAATAAATGATAGAGTACGCTGCAAAACATGAATAATTAAACATAGACCCTTTATAAAATATTCTAAAAAATTACAACTGTTTAAATCTGATACATTTTTTAGATTTAATTATAAAACAAAATGAAAACATTTGAATAGAATGCATGCTGATATGATTTCATGACATGAGAAATGATAATTCGTACAGTCTATTCAAGCTAATCTCTACATGTAATGTATAAATGTACTGCTGATATTTTTACTACAACCCCCCCCCCAAAAAAAAAACTTTTGATTTTTTTTGTGGGGCGGGGGTCACTATTTGCCCATAGGTAAGACGCTAACAGATGCTACCATCCCGAGTTAGAGTGGACCGAGGAGCAATTAAGAGGTGGTTCTACGCTCCTCAAAACCTGCCAATCAGAGCGCTTGCTGCCCGTCCTTAGAGGAAACGTCACATAGAAGAAGCCGAACAGATTAAAATTAGTGTAAATATCTATATATGTGTGAATTGTGTGTAAGTGCCCACGTGTCATATTAGGCAAGAAGAGCTAGGCTAATTATCATTTTGTATTAGATATATGGAGGGAATGTGCATGAGCGGAAATGAAAGAAAAGTTATGACTGCTTTCCAAAGAAATGAATCGGGATTTGCCATTAAGGAAAGTGATATATTTAGATTCAGTGTGTGACACTATTTAGCTACGGTGGTTGATTGTTTAATTAATCACAGCAATTAATAACGGGAATTACTTAAGGCGAGAAGAAGATAGATCGAAAGACATACTGAGCGACATTAATTGTTTCTTTTTACAAACAAAGAATGTGTAAAATATTTGCGGGAAAGCGGAAAATCCTAAGAAGACGGATCTCAGGTCCATCAACATTAATTAATATCCCGATAAGAACAACGGTTTTGACCACACGTATAGCTGGCACTCGAAATTTCGAATGTCGGTCAACTGCGTGTGGAAAATGAAGGTCAACGGAATTCGGTTAACAAGAAAGACGGAATTAATCGAATTAAACGAAACAAAAACATTGATATGAACAAAAACTGTGTATACGACGAAGGATTTCTGTCGTCAGAAATCGACATCTGGTTACGATAAAGGGATTTTGTTCGTCAAATGAAAACCACCACCTAGTTAAAGGTTGATTGCAATAGTTAAAAAGTCAGCAATAAATCGCTGGACAATTATCAGATGTCTAAAGTAAGATAAAAGAATTTTGCGGTCACACTCTGTGGGGTCTAAAAGAATTCTGTTGATGACAGAAAAGTTCCGAGGAAGAATAATTCTTTTTCTTTCTTTCCTTTTCACTTGGAGTGTCAATGTATGCTAACGCCAGCCTAGCCACACCCACACCAGGGTAGCATGAAGTGGTAGGCAGAGGTGAGAAATATGGTAAAGAAGGAGAAACTTGTTGACGCCCACGAGGAGGTTGGTGTGAGGTATCAATGTGAGGAAGGATAATCTAAGGGGATAATTTTCCTCCGACCTCTCTTCACAGAAGGTGAAGATATGAGAAGGAATGGAATTGTTGTTGACGCCACTCGAAGGGTTTGGTATGAGGTACCTGTATAAAAAGGAAGAGTTTTAGGAGGGTAATTCTCCGCCGACCTCTCCTCGCGAAAGGGGGATAACCCCTCTAAACAAAGAGCGATAGATTTCCAAAAATGGAAAGTGATAAATTTTCCTGTCCGAAAACAAAGAAAATCCTTATTGGGGATTTGAAATTATCGAAGAACCCAAACCGCGTCTGGCCCCATACCGGGTTTTGGTCGACGTCCATATAAACGAACGTCCCCGGGTGTTCAGTCAGGGTAGTTCCAGTTCGTGAGTTCTTCAGACACAGTTCGACAGTTGCAGTTGGAGTTGCAGCTACGAGTTGAGAGTTTGAGAATAAGCCTCGCGGCAGGTGATCGCACGAATTCCACGCCTTTCGACTTAGACTTCTAGCCAAGAACAGTTCAGTGAAGTCCGAACTGCAATGTATCTCAAAAAGCTATCAAAATACAAGGACCTTGAAATCAAAATTTCAAAAATGTGCCACATGGAAACATTAACAAACCCTGTTGTAGTTGGAGCCCTTGGATTGGTTGGAAAAGATTCCAGTAGATTAATTGAAGGGATTCCTGGAAGCACATGTCTTAAAGAAATACGAGAAATCGTACTCACGAGTATAGCCCACACTTCACGAAGGCCTTCGTCTATGTAAAACGTGTTTTTTTTTAAAAGATCAGTGGTGATGATGCCATTTCTAACCATAGGTCTCTGAGCGGGATCCGGAATGAAATGTGTACACATCAGAAATGAAATAATAATAATAATAATAATAATAATAATAATAATAATAATAATAATAATAATAATAATAATAATTGTTTCCTAGCCAAAGAAGAGTGATTGAATGACGGAGGGAAATTGTTTGAATATTTCAGTGATTTATGTATTTATTAATGCTCAAATATATTTGGTTCTGTACAATTTAATAAACAAGTTAACCCGTGATGTTATGAAAAAAATAAAATCTATTTTCTCTGAAACGAAAAAAAAAATACTAGCTCATGACCAGTATAATCCACTAATACATGAAAACATCTCTGCGTAACGTTGGGAATACATTTTTATCGCTTTACTTCGGGGTAAAAAGTCGTATCTCTGCCAAAGCAAGAAAGTATAAGAAGAGAGAAGACTGCATATTTCTTTGTCTCTTCGTCAAACCTGACAAATGCATTATGTTTTGCTAAAAACAAACTCACATACAAAGCCAATGAGTTTTTCTGTATCGAAGGAAAATAATAAATATTTACTTCAAGTTTATGTCATGCTGAGTCAGAAGTAATTTCCGTTTGACGAAACGAAATATAATAACTGTATCACTCTAACTGCTAATCATACGTGACAATAATAAGTGCAGTAATATATGACAATGTTCAAAGCAATATTATTGACAAGAGATTATGAAAACCTGTGGCGGTATTGTCGCAATATTTTCCCTTTACATTTCATAGAACACATTGAAACACAAAATATAAAGGTACATGTTCAGCCCCTGCAACATGGGCATACAATTTTGTTGGAAAGGGATCCTGTGTTCAGCAACAGGAAAAGGGTCGTTCGCTATTGAAAAAAAAAAGAAAAAATAACAGCAGAAATAACACTGGCATTCTATTGGTCTGTTCTCCCCGACCCGCCATATTTATCTGACCTTGCATCCAGTAATTATCTTTTTTTGATTGTTGCAAAACGCTTTCTCGGATTCAGTGAAAGCTTCTGAAAGCGAGTCCGTTCAAAACGGCCTTAATTTCACAATTTGATAGGAACGATTAGATTAAACCAAACGATCGTCTAGCAATACCGCAGCCCTGGAAATTGTGAATAAGACCAGCGTGTCAAACCCTGTCACACGCCCTCGAGATACCTGTAGCCACAGCTCGACATTCACAGTTATTATCAAGATATGATATGCATATTCAGATTTGGCCGTTAACACATCAGCTGTAGACCTGGCGGGATGGAAACCACATAGGAGGTCGTGAAGAATAAGATGCTTAACCACTTTAGCGTTGATTAGAGCCACGGATTCTTTGCCTAAAAGCTGTAAGTGACAGACAGTAAACAGCAAAGCAATTGTTGAAGAGTTTGGAGAGAACTGGAGCACATTTCTTTATGACGAATGCTGGGATCCCGTCACCTGCGCTTTCTTTATGGGAGTTTTGTTTGGAAATGATATCTGAAAACAGTGACGGGGCTATTCACACACCAGTCATTAGAGTCTCCTTTCTAGGTGGAAATCCGGTGTAGGTACTTCCGATGAGTCGAGTGTGGAGTTGGAAGAGAACGTCCAAGCAAAGCAATCTGCTATAGATGTCAGGACCTTAAAATGATTGAATATAGGACGTATTGAGGATTTACTGTTAATGTCTTCAAATATATATATTATTTGAACGCATTTGTATACCTTCAAATACCGATTAAAAATGTATTACTGGTCATTTTGTATATGTATTTTTGGTCTTTTATATATAAAAGTATTGCTGGTATGGTTACTATAAGAATATATATTTATAGTATTTTCTCTTTATAGAGTTTTTGGCCTGAGCGGAATACCGTCTTTGTGAATTGTGTTGAAGACCGTATATGTGAGGTAGCTTGCTTGTGACAATTGCCTGTATGTCCTATGTAGGAAATGGTGCTAGTTCTTGATTAGAATCTGCGATAGTTCTCGTTCCGTTTAATTTACTGTAGCTACCGTTTCTAAGGAGGTTTTCCAGTTTTCCTGCATATTCCGTTTTGTCCATCATCACAGTCGCATGGACTTTGTCATCTGGTAATATGATGATCTTGTCATTCCTCTGTAGGGTTTGAATGCCAGCCTCTCCAGTTTTGTGATGTTTGAATTGGACGGCTTGGATCCGAATCGAGGAAATGGAAAGCAAGACAGATACTGATATAAGCCAAGTCACCCAAATCAAATATCACGTCATTATTTGAAGAAATAAGAGGGTACAAGTCAAAAGATTCAAAATTGATAATGTTTCACATTTCACTGAAACATATTTTGAATAGAGAACTGTTTATCTTATCTTCCTTTGTCTTGCTGAAACCAATTAGCGTCTCTGATATGTGTTGTTCGTCTTTCAACGCAATCGAATTGAAATAGTCCATTATTTATATAGTATTGTCTAAAAAGCTATATAAAACAAGAAAGAATGAATCTGAAGAATGATAATATAATGACACAGGTTATACCAGGCATTGCGTTTAGTTTCGCAACTGTTTGTAGGTTTCAACAGGTACATAACTAATCTTTACCTCATTTCCTGGGTATTGAACAGTTGTGTATATCATATGGGTCCTGGCGTATATTGAATCCCAGTTCATGTGCCTGACTAATGAGGAAGCATTACAGCTTGGTGCTGGGATTTTTTAAGTTAAATGATGAAGCAGACAAGACAGAATGCGGTTCCTTTCTAGATACTATGAAATACTTTCAATCGGAGGTCGTCTCAGCGGACAGGATTAACCGAAAGGAAGGTATTTATTTAACATGCAAAGATTTTATGAAAACAGGTCATCATATGATGCCTATTTGCTTGATGCACCATTATCATGTGGCTGACAGGATGGGAATATTGGGATTCGTCTACCCCCCCATATATATATATATATATATATATATATATATATATATATATATATATATATATATATATATATATATACATACATAGTTTTATGGTATTTTCAGTTAAAATGCACAATATCAGGGATAGAGCTTATGTAAATATAAAAGTGGACATTGAATTCAACACCCAGATGTGACAGTCTGTTTCATGCTAAACGTTTATCATATAACAGGTTCAGTGTGTTAACTGTAATGTCTACTTTTCCATCTATCTATCTATCTATCTATCTATCTATCTATCTATCTATCTATCTATCTATCTATCTATCTATCTCTTTCTCTCTCTATATATATACATACTTATCTCTCTCTCTATATATATGTATATCTATCTATCCATATATATATATATATGTATATATACGCACATACATACATACATATATATATATATATATATATATATATATATATATATATATATATATATATATATATATATATATATATATATATATATATATATATATATATATATATATATATATATAATGTGTTCCAATAATTAATACTCAAACAACGTGTTAAAGTTATCGAAGCCTATTACGATAAATGATGTTCAAATTTATAAATATACGGCCCAATGCTTCCGCTATCGAAAAATGCACACAATACCTTTTGTGGACGCAGTGGCTTTTCAATAATCTTCCTTGGATTTTCATCAGCACACATTCTGATTATTAACGAATCCACCAAGATGAAAATTGGATTCATCAATAAAGAGGATTTTTTGCAAAAATATTCATCGGTTTGTCTTTGCTTGTGCACCCAATTGACGAATGTATGGCGCTCCAAATGGTCAGCAGATTTCAGTTCTTGTGTCAAATGAATTTTGTAAGCGTGTATAGAAGAAACCTTCGGCAAAATTGGATGTAAAGTTGTTGTGGAGAGGTTCAATTCCTGCGAGCGATGACGAATAGCGGTGTTTGAATTTTCGACCACATCTCGTGCACTGCTGCAATGTTTTCAGCTGAACGGCCTAAACTAGCACGCAATGGTGTTTTCACATCTTCCACCGACCCAGTTTGAATTTACGAACAACTTTTTCAATTGCACTCTCGTTTGGTCGATTATGTTGACCAAGAAAATCGCGATGGGGGGCGAAATACATTTCTGTTTGAAAGTTCATTTTTGTAATAGGCTTCGGTAACTTTAACTCGTTGTTTGATTGCTAAAATTATCATTGTTGAAATTGCCAAAGACGTAAGTTGTTAAATCTGAAAGAAAATGAAACAAAATCAATAGACGCTTAAACTTAATTCACATTTAAAATCGGTCTAACTTATTGGAACATCCTATATTTATATCTCTGTATATATCTATGTTTCTCTCTCTCTCTCTCTTTCTCTCTCTCTCTCTCTCTCTCTCTATATATATATATATATATGTATATATGTCTCTCTCTATACATGTATATTTATATATCTCTATATGTATATATATATCTATATCTCTCTCTATATATGTATATATATATATATATTTATTTATGTATATACATATATACATCTATATCTCTCTATATATATATATCTATCTATGTCTCTAATTATGTATATTTTTCTCTCTTTATATATCTATCTACGGTGCTGTTCGATAAAAGTGACTCACCAGATTTTTTTACTAAAAATATTTTTGTCTATTGGTTTTGGGGTAAAAATAATTTTTAATCTTACTAATATAAAGACCCCTTCCCGACCACCTAGGAAAAAGTTTATTCACCCTAAGGTATTCTATTGATAATTATAAGTTTGGGTATAAATGAGATTCAGGAAGAAACTCTGTGCAAAAAAAGTGACTCGGATATCGGATTCTAATGATTAAACTGATAAATTTAAAGAGCTTTTGACAAAATATTGAAAACTATTTTACAATACACTCAGAACAATATTCTAGAGAATTCTAGAACAGCTTAAATTAAATCTAGAGTATTCCAGAATATTCCAGAAAGCCTTATACAGTATAAATACAGCTTGAAATAGCCACTCAAGTCACTAAACAGATGAAAGGGTACAAACACGCATCAGAACCACTTAAGGCATCTATTATTGCTCTCTCAAAAGCAGGCAAGTCTACGAGAGAAATTGCAGAAATTGCTATAACCTCGCAATCAACTGTCTCTCGAGTGCTTAGTGTACATTATGATGCCACTCCTGCTCCAAGGAAGGAAACAAGGGGACAAAAGAAAAAGATTAATGATAGAACTGGCAGGATAATCAAGAGGGAAGTTGCGAAGAATAGGACTATAACTAGCCAAGAAATTGCAGCCAGTCTAAACGAAGAGCAAGGTGTTAGTCTTGCCTCTTCCACAGTCCGGCGGTGACTGTTAGAACAAGGCTACAAATCTTGTAGACGAAGGTTTTAAGCAGCTAATAAGCAAAGCCAACAAAGCCAAGAGACTTGAATGGGTTCACTATTACAAAAAGTTCACCGTAGAAAACTGGAAGAATGTTCTCTTCTCCGATGAAATGAAAGTTGAGCTAAATTCAAAGGATAAGGTGAGTCACTTTTATTGAACAGCACTATGTATCTATCTATCTATCTATCTATCTATCTATCTATCTATCTATCTGCCACTCTCAATAATAGTAATTCCCTTTTATTTAAAAGTATAAATAACTGCATATATCAATTTGGGCATTTCGACTTGGTGTAATTGTTATCAAGCTTGAGTTCGATCCTCACTGAGTGCCCCATACATTCAGCCTTGTTCAACATGCTACTCTTAGAAAAATCACTATATACCAATTTAACACACTTCAAATCTAATTAAATGAGATTAATCATATGTTTAGACATTAAACTTTTAAATATAATTTATGACATTTATATTGATTTAGAGAATTTATGCCTAGAAAGTGACAGGGATAATCAAAGTGTAAACCGTTCTTTGGATATTACTAACTGAATAAATGGATTCCGTTGATCTTAATGCTAAAACCCTTTTTCAGAGTTTCTAATTTTCCAAACAGTTTTAATGAGTATTTAAAAAACAGTAAATGTTAGAGGGACATTATTATAATTTTATAGCAAGTATTCTTAATCCATTTTATTGGTAACGCCAGTATCTTATAAAATGATAAAGTTAGATACTAAATAAAGTTGTTCAAAATTATGCACACGTAATTTTATGCGATAGTATACTTTACATAAACATGAGATGAGAAAGATTCCTCGTATTTTTCCCGAAGGAACAAGAATTTGAAATTTGTTTCTAATGACTTTTATCGCCCATTGGGTGTTCTATATTTCGAAAGAGTGGGCGTGTCGAAGGAAAAGTGCTCTTCCTGCCGAGTATTTGCTTCCCCAGGTGACTATGTACAAACAAAGTTTCTCTCAACAACGAAAAGTGAACTCCAGGTAACTTGTCGGGTAATGTTGGAAAATTATGCTGATCGTAGCACTTTGTGTATTGGTGTGATTGCTTGTGGAAACCTTGTTCTTCCGTGAAGCATTGCCTCTCCTTATCTACGTGGTTCCTATTTCAATAAGAAAAATTGGCATCTTCATCAATTCAGAATTACATGAAATGTTTCATGATCATAGAAATATGCGTTTATATATCCAGGCTTATGTTAACATTATTTTCCCTTGGAGAAGGAAACTGAAAACAGAAGAAGAAGAAAACCAAAAAATAAAGCAAAATATTTAGAACGTGTCGTGATAATTTCTCCACATCGTCAATTTTTACTTTATACTTACATGAAAGTAGGTTATTCTTATTTTGGACTACAAAATGCAAACTCACAGTGTTAATTAACCATTGTTATTTAACAACAGACTTCATTAAAGTCTACAAGTAATATGAAATTGTTTTTTTAGATATGTAACCTCAGTAAAATGCATTAAATAATTTGTTTACATTGTTGTCCTCATCTTTGCTGTTTTTATCACAATGTTTCGGTTATTGTTCCCTGCGGACATCCTCAGGTGTATGTCGATCTGGGTAACCAACAGGGAATACCGACCTGAACCAATTGTTTAATATACAGGGGTAGACTATTCTCATTCCACTTCTCATATCTAGGGATATCTCGTCCAGTTATTATTTTTATTTAGTACCGTTCAGTAAACAATGATAAATTTACACCAGAAACACAGACAAAAGATATTGTTTATACATTAATATTTAGCTTTTCCTTGTGTTGTTTAATTTGATATTTTACGCAAAATAATTATTATAGTCAAATCTTATAAAGAATCGAAAGAAATCCAGAGACGGATATGCAATGTAGTTGGCCCTGATCTGACATCTCGTTTACAGTAGATCTCTCACAGACGTGCCGTCGCCTCACTCTGTCTTTTCTATAAATACTTTCACGGTAACTGCTCCAATGATCTATTTTCGCTAGCTCCCAAACAGCATGAATTAAAACGTGCCACTATGTCGGCATCTCAGTCTTATCATTTCACTGTCGGAAATTTTAAATGTAGCCGTCCCTTCTGCTCCAATAGATTCATCTCTCGCACTTCGCGTCTTTGGAACTCCTTTTCTCTCAATTGTTTCCCTGAGAGCTATAATCTCCAACTATTCAAATGAATGTCAATCGACATCTCCGGATGCCTTGAACTAGTCCCCGTCCTTCCTTTACTCTTTCACGCCTCTTTACTCTTGCTCCCACAATCTGTAACTCTTTGCGTGCTAGTGGCACTCCCGCCTTGCTTGTGGTGAATGGGTAAAAAAAAAAAAAGAAATCTAGCAAAAGGTACCACGTCGTTTAATTTCTATTGCGTACTGTATCTTGTACCTCGAAAGTCATTAAAATACGAGACTAAGTATACAAATTATCTGCACTTTCGTCATAAAATGTCTTTAGGTTTGTCCCACTGCGTGCGTGCTTATAGTTGGTACAATAGTGATCAGCCCGTTGATTGGGACAGTTTTCATGCAACTGTTACAGCGTAAACATGACGACACCGCTAGTCGCGTTTTAATGGCTAATAGAATAATCAAAAGCGGCGCACGGACTTAAAGAACATTTAAGCAGTTTTCTTTCTACACAATATGTCCAGAAAAGTAAACACTTATATAAACACAAGAAATGCTGAAAAGGCATAATCGTACTTCTCAGTCGTTTTAAATGAAAATTGTTTAAAAGAGGCATTGCTACCCAAATACAATTATATATATATATATATATATATATATATATATATATATATATATATATATATATATATATATATATATATATATAATTTTATACATCTGTGTGCATGTGTGTGTACTCGAAGATCTGTTTCCTACTTGTTATTTATCCTATGATTTTGTCCATAGTCGAATATCTATTTCCTACTTGTAAGTTATCCTATGATATATATATATATATATATATATATATATATATATATATATATGTTTGTTTATATATATATGTTTGTTTATATATATATATGTTTGTTTATATATATATATGTTTGTTTATATATATATATATATATATATATATGTTTGTTTATATATATATATATGTTTGTTTGTATATATATATATATATATATATATATATATATAATATACAATTGCAATTAAGACACCATTAATTAATTTCAAATTCATAGGATTCTTCAAACTGTCAATGGTGGTAGATTATTGAAATAAAAATGCTAGTAGAGGAAAGACCGAAAGAAAGAGAAAGAAAAGGAGAAAAAAAACAGGGGGAAGATAGCAAGGAGAGACTGGAAGCACTGTAATATGAGAGATGGTCAGCGGGAAAACAGAAGTCGGGCGGGACTCTAGTAAGGGGACCCAGGGGGTAATGGCGATTTTCCAAGCGTAGCTTAGATGTGGCACAAGGCCGAAACTATGGGGGACCCAGTGAGTATCGAACTCACTATTCAGTCGTAATTGATCTAGCGACACAAGCTAGCTACGCATTACACCATGTCGAAGTAAATAATGTAAGACATAGTATCGTAGGTCATGTAAGACGTGGTATCCTGGGGGTCAAAGGGGACGTGGAGAGGAACATGGTCAGACATATTTAATAGTAGTAATCCTACTGAAGATTAGTTCAGCAGAAACCCTCAGATATTAATGCAAAGAATGTAAATTATATGAATTATATAAAATAAGAGGTAAACTCATTGAAATTAGAGAGAAAATAATTCCGAATTAATGATGTTTTAAATTACCCATATCTTAGAAACGGATAATAAGATGGAAATCTTAAATATTTAGAGAGAATTCATATATATATATATATATATATATATATATATATATATATATATATATATATATATATATATATATGATAGAAATTATTAAAAAAATTCATCGAGTCTAGAAGAAGCCTTAACAGAATGGAGAAATCACTGGACAGCCCTTTTCGTCCTATATTTGGATACAATATCAGGCAAACGTCATACCAACTGTACCAACGGGCCTCGGTGAAGAGAATATATATAAATAAATACATGGGTTGTAGGAACATAATTCTATACGCGATACCAAATTTTCTTCGTATTTTGATCCAAGATAAACCGAGTCGTTACCTTTGGCATTTCTTCGTAAGCATTCTCAATACATCAGAATTAAACAAAGTAGAAAGAAATATAAATCTACGGTAGTAGTCTTGGAGTAGATTTGTCTGTGCACAAATCCACATATAATATATATATATATATATATATATAATAGTTGTAATCTTATAAATATAAGAAATTATACTCGTCCGGAAAACCTTAGGTGGCTTGATTTGTGAATAAACAAATCAATACCAAAGGGAAAAAAATGAAAAAAAAAAGAAAAAACAGAGAACATGTACGTCAGCCGAAAATAATCGTCTAGCAGCCAAGTTGCAAAGAAAAACAAAACCGATAGGAGTAAGTAAAATAACTAAATAAAGTGCTCGATACGCTAAGTAGAGCAAACCTAAAGAGCCAGACAAACCCACGACGGTTTCACCTAAGCGGATGGTCAGGGACAGCCAGTTGTCCCTGACGATCCGCTTAGGCGAAACTCTGGTAGATTTGTCTGGCTGTTTAAGTTTAACTTTAAGATTTTCCATTACCAGAAGAAAAATTGGGGAAAGGTGCATTTGGAATAAGGGAATTCGGCGTGCCTTAGGAAACAATGTGGGATGGTCACTTTAAACGATAATTTAATAAAGTCACAGACAGTTTATAGGAAATTTATATGAAGTTTAAAAAGAAGTTACATAAAAATCAAGCAAGAACTTCAAAATAACCATAATTACAAAGAAAAAGGAAAAATAAAAATAACAGTATATTTAATAAGTATTAAGCAGAAATTGTACAAATCTTTAATTATTTAACTAAGATATATATATTCAAGGGTCAGTCAATCCCATAATATAAGATGTATTTGTAAATCATCCCTCAATACTACATTTCAATACTATATATTAATATAAGCACCATATATTAAATATATAAAGCCCTATAATATTAATACTGTCTAATTATTTAAAATTGGATATCCTGAATGGTTAATAATAACTATATGAGATATATGGGAAATATATATATATATATATATATATATATATATATATATATATATATATATATATATATATGAGAAAATTTTGCTTTCATCCGCTTCATGCTTAAATCATATTACATAATAATCAATTGACCTAGGTTTATGTAACGGTATATTATTATTATTATTATTATTATTATTATTATTATTATTATTATTATTATTTCCTTTGATATCGGCCGTTTACACATTTCTTTCCGGGTCCCGCCCAGTGACCTAAGGTAAGAAATGGTATCATGACACTTTCCAATGCAACAAAAAAAAATAAATTACATAGATAAAGTCCTTCGTAAAGTGTGGGCTGTACTTGTCAGAATAATTTTTTGTATCTATTTGAGGCATGGGCTTCCAGGGATCCGTTCAAGTAGTCTACTGGAATCTTTTCCAACCAATCCTAAGGCTCCAACTACAACAGGGATTGTTGATGTTCCCATGTTCCAATTTTTGAGATTTCTATTTCAAGGTCCTTGTATTTTGACAGCTTTTCGAATATCTTCAAAGATACATTGCAGTCTGCAGGGACTGCCATATCAATAAGGAGGCATTTTTTGTGATCTTTAATAACAATATCTGGGCGGTTGTCTTTTGATTGTTCTGTCAGTGTGTATTGTGTAATCCCATAGAATTGTAACAGGTCCTATCTCCGTAACTGGGTCTGGGTGGTGTTCGTACCAGTTTCTTTCCCGTAGAAGTTGCAAATTTTCCAGTGCAGATATTGGCACAATCTGTCATGCCGTGTTTTATATTCAGTGGGTGCCAATAACGTGCAACCTGCTACAAGATGATCAATGGTTTCTGGATATTTATCACATAATCTGCATTTTGGGCTAACACAGTATTTTAGTATATGTGCTGGATAATTCCTAGTTAACAAGCATTGGTCCTGTGCAGCAAGGATAAAAACTTCATTTTCAGCTTTCAATCCTGCATTACGTATCCACTGATGGGTACGGTTTTTGTCTACGTCAGCTTGTTTGGTACGGGCAGAGTATTGGCCAGGAAGCGGTTTATCTTGCTATTGTTTCTGTATCTTATCGGTTGCATCTGTCTTTGCTTTCTTTTTTTAAGTATTTTGCAGCTTCAGTCGGTTTACCGTGTTGCACTTGTATTTCTGCGCCCATTTGAAACTCCATTTTGAATTTGTTGGCTTCTTTTATTACGGAGTAAAGACGCTTACTACTTTCATGTTCCTTGACACATATCATCATCCAGTCTTCTGTAGTTTCCAAGTATCTTTGGAGGCCAATTGTTGTAGTTTTGTAGGACAGTTCTAGTTGAAATAATCCCCTGCCCCCTTCGGATCTGGGCACATATAGGCGATCAACATCAGCTTTGGGATGATGCATGCGGTATCAAGTGAGGAGCTTTCTCGTTTTGGCGTCCATTCGCTTAATTTCATCTATGGTCCAGTTAAGGGCGTTAAAGCTGTATTGCACCACAGGGACAG
Source organism: Acanthosepion esculentum (assembly GCA_964036315.1). NCBI lineage: Eukaryota > Metazoa > Mollusca > Cephalopoda > Sepiida > Sepiidae > Acanthosepion > Acanthosepion esculentum. The sequence goes on from OZ038478.1 coordinate 84,811,710, forward strand.
TGAAGGTGTTTATGGCTGATATTCTGTTTTTTGACTTTCGCTCGGTGTTTAGTACCAGTCGTACACGCCTGTAGTACTTTCTTACCTTCTCCTTCATTTGGGGGTGTTGTATGCCATCTCCTTTGCTAATTCCTAGGTACTTATAAGCTTCATCATGCTCCAGTTCCCTAATCTTTGTGACACAATCTAAATCTATTAAGGGTGCTTCTGTAGTTCTACCTTTCTTGAATGTAACTTTTGCATATTTATCTTATCCGAAGTTCATACCTATGTCATCACTGAAGTATTTTACAATATTGAGGAGGCCCTCCAACTAATTGTCGTCTTTTGCAAAGAGTTTGAAATCATCCATGTAGAGTAGGTGATTGAATATTTTGTTAATTATTTTGTAACCATAGCTACTGTTGTTCAGTGCATGCGTAAGGGGGATTAAGGACAAACAAAACAGAAGGTGTGACAGGGAGTCTCCTTGAAAGATTCCACGTCGGATATTTAGTCGGTTGGATATGGCAATGTCCCTAGTGTGACTAAGGTATAGTTTGGTGTTCCACATTCCCATACTGTGCTTAAGGAAATTTAATACCACAGGGGTGACTTTGTACATTTTCAAAGTCTTAAGGATCCAAGAATGTGGAACACTACCAAAGGCTTTACGATAATCAATCCACGCTGCACTGAGAATTCTACGTTTTCTCCTGCAATTTTCCAGGATCATTTTATTTATCAGTTGTTGATCTTTGCAGCCATATGAACCTCTCCTGCATCCCTTCAGTTCCAGCGGAAGAATGCTGTTTGTTTCGAAAAAGGAGTAATCACGGTTCATCAGGACAGACGTGATCAACTTGTACGTTGTGGAGAGACATGTTATCGGTCGATAATTTTTCGGGTCGTCTGTTTCATTTGTTTTTGGTATGAGGTATGTAATACCTTCAGTAATCCATTCCGGGATTTTGTTGGGATTATTTACAAGCTTTGATAATTATTTTCATTGTGGATAGATGAGAGATGATAAAGCCAGAAATTGGGAACCTTGTCATTTCCTGGGGATTTCCATTTTTGGGATTTCGTTAGAGCTTGCCTAACATCATCTGTGGATATATTTCCCATTCTTACAGTGGTGTATCCAGCATTCGTTCTTCTTCGCGTGGGATCCATTCTGCATTTGGGTTATATTCTTTCGGGATGCTCCAAATATTTTCTGTCTGTACATTATCAATCGGTGGTGGCCTTTCGACATGTATAGGTGTTTTTCCAATTTCCCTGTAAAATTTCTTAAGGTCCGTTTGGAATATTTTATTTTGGCGATAGAACCTACAACGTTTTTCGTATCGTCTTGTTCTCTGTGCCTTTAGCTGAAGTTTCTGCTTCAGCATTTCCGTGGTTGATGGAATGTCAATTAGGGATTTAATTTTGTATTTCCGCTTGATCTTTTTGCACTTGCGTGTGGAAATATTAGGGTTTCTGGTAAGCTATTCTAATATAGAAAGCTCACATCTGATTTGTTTTATGTCTCGTAACAGTTTTGATTTCCAAGCTGGTTCTTTATGTCTGTTAACTTTATTTATTGTCTTGATCCCAAGCTTCAGAGTCGCTGCTAAAGCTGTTGCGTATATGACGTTGTTAACTTCAGTGATGTTTCCCGGTGGTTTATCTGTTAACAGTGTTTCCAGAGCAGCGTTGTATATTTTCACAATGTGCTTGCTGGAATTCGTTATATGGATTTTGGGTAGCTGGTCTCTTTCTGACAATTCTATGAAAGTTATTCAGATTTGTGGTTTTCAAGGAATTCTAACTTAATGTACCTGGAATCATCCTCAGTGACATTGTCTGGAGAACTGCAGGTTATGTTTAAGATAGAGTCTTTGATTTTATTTCCTGGGAGGTTATTTCATTTGTTTTAGTTTTTACCTCATCCTCTGTCACATTACTTATTTCTACATTCATCTCATTACAGTTTGAGTGATGGGTCATAGTATTTTGTCTTATATCTAATTTTATCCTATCTATTTCTGTCTTTGAGACTCTGTTGTTTCGCATAATGTCTCTACGGATATCAGCAAACATGTCTTGATTGAGGTTAGGTCTTATATCATTTCCCATCATACTTCTCCATATTTGGTATGTTTGATTGGTGGTGTTCTTTGCTTGGTTTTCCAATGCAGTGAAGAAAGATGTCATAACTTTGTCCATTTCGTTCGTTTTCTTTTTATTAGTCGATTTGGTATTGAGTCACTTGGTCCAAGGTTGGCAATAATCCTGTTTTGGTGACCTAGTGTCTCTTTGTTTGCGGAAGAGTTTGTTCCAGTGACAGATTTTTCGTCCTCAGGCTGGTTCCTCTCTGAGGGACGCGGCCCTTGCTGACCCGGTTGACGACCGATCCGGTATGAAAGTTTATTCGTATTCATTGAAATTGGTAGAGATTTGCGTTTTAACCTTGACCGCCAAGGGGTAATTATGTTCAAGTTACCAGCTTTAGGACGACTCTGGAAAAAAGCCCAAAAGCACGCCCAACATGATATATCGGAGGTGGAATAGTTCATAAAAGTGTATTGTATTCAGTGGGGTAGAATATACTAAGTTTTAACTTAGTATAAGTCGGAGTGACAACTCCCAGGGGGACTATCAGATTGTAGTATATAGAGTTATATAAAAAAAGGAAGAAAAAGGAAAGAGAAAAGCGAAATCCAAATGAAACAATTAAAGTTAAAATGAGTCAAAGGGATTTAGAATCATAATACAGAAGAATTACAGGAAAAGTATAGTTGAAAAAAAAAAGACACATTTATCATTTCTTACATTTTCAAAGCATGGCACAACGACAGATACTTATCAAATTTTATGGGGTAGGCTGGACATTCTACTACAGTTTGGTAGGGGGACAATCAAAGATTTCATTAAACAAAGGGCTAGAGGTAAGAGAAAAACAAATTATTATTATTATTATTATATACTATTGTAGTGGAGATATAATGATAAAGCATATATGTAAGGGATAATTTTTGATAATTTAATAAAGAGACCTTAATGTGAGAAATGAGAAAGTTATAGAACAAATTTTTGGCCAAAAGAAGAAAAAGGTAAGGGAAAATATAGGGTAATATAGGCATATTATAGAAAGTTACCACGAGTTAGTAGTATCTTGGTTATCGAGAAGGGGCATTTTTGTAAAGTGGACAGATAGGAAATTTGGCAAAATTATAACCAGAGAGGAGTAGGAGTAGGAGTAGGAGTAGGATGTGCTGTATGATAGACAATTGTTAATAGTTCATATAATTTTTAAGGGGTGACAGCTAAAGCATGTTCAGTGAGAACTGGGGAAAAGTAAAAATTCAAAGGCAAATGTCCACACATAAATAATTCTTGTCATTTCGATGAGAGTTTAAATAAGCTTAAATTTACTGCGGTGGCGGCATTTTCAATTTAGTTCGTTCCTTTGGTTCTTATACACACACACACACACACACACACACACACACACACACACACACACACACACACACACGCATATATATATCCGTGGGAAGTGGTTAATTCATAATTTCTCAAAGAGATTTGAGCGTAAGTTAACTGGAAACTCGTCTCTACGATTTCCAATCCTGAGCCTTTATCTATTGTTCTAGCCTCACATCAAATTTTGCAGTACCTTGTATTCTGAATCTAGGTACTGATAAGGGTCGTGGTTGCTTAACTTCGCAGATCGTACGTACACTTCCTAGGAGTCCATTGATTTTTGTTCGATCCAATATCACTTCTCATTACTCTAAACATTATTTTCAAATATTAGTATTATCTTAAATTATTAATTATTAAGCATTATTATTATTTTAGTAGATATTTTTGCTTGAGTATTCTCGTTTTATTTATCTGTGTTAATTTCGCCTACCAGCCCACCCATTCGAGAGCCACAGTTTATTTATTAAGACTCTCGAGAGCGCAAGCCGGTAGACGTCATTCACAAGGTTTAAAAAGAGTCTTCTATTCAGATATGGGTATTTTCGAAAAGACAATATTTTGTGTAATATATATATATATACACACACACACATATATATATATATATATATATATATATATATATATATATATATATATATATATTCAAAAACCCGGTCAAAATGATTGGCCACTACTATTAGTTTTATGTGTTTGCACACATTCAACAGGTAGACAGTGACTTGTAATAAGGTAATACATTATATAACACCGGGCGAGTTAAATCTGATTAGCAAACCAAACTCGCACGGTTGAGTGGGGGTAGATTATCAAGCCAAGGTCTAAAATTGGTTAAAAAACAAATAAAATAAAATAAAATATTTAACACCTGGAATGCTTACCAGTATAGCAAAAAGCTTTCAATAAAGTGAAACTAGTTCCACTGTAGATGAGCTGAATGAAGCCTTAAGTCAAAATAGTGCTCAACAGTACCGAATAACAAATTTAATGTTTTTTTAAAAATTAATATTGAAAAGCTCTGCCATTTCATGGGGCATGGAACACATTTATGCGAGAAAGCTGTTTTTGTGTAGACTCTATTCAGTGCTGTTTCTTTAAACCCTGGACATATATATATATATATATATATATATATATATATATATATATATATATATATATATATATATATATATATATATATATATATATTGTGTGTGTGAGAGAGGGAAGGAGATATTCTCTGTGTGTTTCAATTTAATCAACATTATAGACACGCGTAATAGTGTTCTGGTCATATTTTCAGAGATACCAATACATGCGCTGCTTCCAGTATAAGTGCTGAATCAATTTATAATGACAGAATGTATCCTCATTTAACGTTAGCTCAGGTCTATCTGTTAACATGCATCTGTTTGTTTCAAGGCCGAACGACATAATGCAATAGGTTATGTCTCTTACATGAAAAAGGATCAAGCCTCGTCCCATTATATCCTGTAAGATATTCAATAGAGTTCAGATCTGTCATTGCTACATGTCAGAAATGTTGCCAAGCATATTTCAGTGCATATATTATGGTACAGAATTTGAAATAAATATTATTAAATTTAAGCTGTAGTTCATTTGTCGTTTAGCCTTTTCAATCCTAATGCCGTTGCAGGTAGTGTATATGAATTAGATCTCGTGTTTCCATTTAGAACTCAGCTTTGGCATTTATTAACTTTTCTTTGGCTGGAGACATTTTCTCCACTCGAAAATTATACATTGTTTAGAAGTGTTGATTTAAGTCGTTACTGTATAAAATATGTAAGTTTATTTCGATGTAGGAATGCGGAAAATGGGAAATCGCTCGAAAATGAATTTAGAAACGCAGCAAGTTCAGGCCAAAGAACAATGATAGGAATTAATGAACAAGTCAAGGGCTCTCATAGAAATGAAAAGGCGGGAGAAATGGAGGCCGACAGGGCACATGCTCAGAAAGAATGATAATTAGAAACAAAGTTGTTGAAATGGTTGCAGATAGGAGATGCCGAGATGAGATTTAGGCGTTTACTGGTATGAAGGGGTACAAATTAGCACAGTCATGACAAGGGTATTTTTGAAGTATAACGTCATTACTGCAAGCAGTGCTTGTCATTGCAGTGATCGACGTCAAGATCATCAATAGTAATAAATAAATTTAAATATACGGTTATCTAGCATCTGCTCTGTGTTACGTATATTACATCCACTCCCAGTGACCTTGACATTTGAGATCATTATCGTTTCAATAATTCAGATGTTTCAAAGACATGTATTTTACAAATTATATATATATATATATATATCTGTCTATATTTCTGAGATGAGGTATTATGTACAGTATTTACATTATTCGGACTATTGTCCTCATCTTTGTTGCCATATTTGTCACAACGTTTCGGCCGTTGTACGCTCCGGCCTTCTTCAGGTGGTTGGAATTTCGAACCGAACCCTTTATTTCGATCACTGGGGTAGACTGTTCTAGTTCCACGAGCCATGTTTGATGGATGTCAGTTATCAGTTATCTCCTGGTAATTTTTCCCTCTGAAAGTTCTCCACTGCCTGAACCGGGTATTGAACTCACACTCTTTTTGGGTCTGTTACTGGATCTAACCAACGCCTTTATCCACCGTACCATGTGTCCTTGAGGACATCTGGGTATCTCGCAGATATCTCTCACGAGTGAGACCCCCCATAGAGGAGAACGGGACTAAAGACTGTGTGTACGCTATCCCGTGCAGCTGCGGCAAGGAATATAAAGGAGAAACAGGCCGCCCCCTCAAGGTAAGGCTTCAAGAACACCAGAAAGCTGTGATGCGAGGGGAAGTAGAAAAATCAGGCGTGGCTGACCACATATGGAGAGAGAAGGGAGATCACCGTCCCCTGTGGGATCAGGTTGAGATCATAGACAGGGAACAACATTGGAAAATTCGTAAACTTAAGGAATCAGCACATATGCTAGGCCACAAAAATTTCCTGAGTCGGCCAAGCATAGAAATAAATACAATATGGGAACCAGTAATAAGGAGTGCCAGAGAACAGCAATGATAACAAAAAGTTGCAATATGAGATATGGTAAAGAACATGCAATGATAACAGCAAAATTGCAATATGAGTACTGGTAAAAAATGGTTGCTGAAAAATTAGGTTTATAATACTCAGAAATTCATACCCAGATGTCCTCAAGGACACATGGTACGGTGGATAAAGGCGTTGGTTAGATCCAGTAACAGACCCAAAAAGAGTGTGAGTTCAATACCCGGTTCAGACAGTGGAGAACTTTCAGAGGGAAAAATTACCAGGAGATAACTGATAACTGACATCCATCAAACATGGCTCGTGGAACTAGAACAGTCTACCCCAGTGATCGAAATAAAGGGTTCGGTTCGAAATTCCAACCACCTGAAGAAGGCCGGAGCGTACAACGGCCGAAACGTGGTGACAAATATGGCGACAAAGATGAGGACAATAGTCCGAATAATGTAAATACTATATATATATATATATATATATATATATATATATATATATATATATATATATGTAGCCATCATGTCCTTGAGGAGTAGATGTAGTGTTCACAATTTGACTTTCCCGTTAATTCTCAGAATGTACATTCAGCCAAATTATAGAGTGTCGAACATCGGCGCATAAGAATATTTTAATCATGCGACGTTTAACTTACATTCTACTTTATTTTGGGACATTTGGGTAGTAATATTTCCCTAGAGTCATGGAAGACATAGACAATGTGCATGTAAATGAGTAAAAAAAAAATCGATGGCTGTGAAATGTTCAGATTACTTCTAATAAAAATCATGACTAATTCAAATGTGAAATTTAAACTAAAAAAGGAATAAGATATATTATGTTTTAAACATTACATTTTTAAACCTCTTCATGTTAATGAAACAGACGCTTGATCGTATTTGATTACATTCTGCTTAAATAGTTCAGTTTGTTTACCTTCCAAAATCTTTGACTAAAATTAATTCACAGAGCTTTATAAACGAATAACTAGCGAAACAATGATCTGATACTAATTAAATATAAAAGCAAATCACTCACTTCAGGTTAATTCTACTGGCCTGCTATAGGGAATATAATAAAATGAATTTGAAACTTAAGGAGTTTCTCATAGTGATTAAAATAAATTAAAAAAACATATGATTTGTATTGATTATTAATGAATATAATTAACTACCACCAAATATTATTATAATATTATAACGAATGACCTACAAATTAATGATTTAAACTAAATCCTTGTTCAAATGTATTGAAATAAAACGAATAATTACATTATTATTTACTTTTTTTCCGTATTTTCCAATAAAACATCATCCAGTACACATGTTAGTACTTCGTATGTCCATTCCACGAAGTCTTTCCTTACAGATTGACAACAGATTCTCTATTGGATTTAAGTAAGGAGATTTTCCGGTCCAGTCTATAATACTTTGATTTGCTCACTAGTAAGGCTTGCCAGCGTGTTTGTGCAGCGTTACAGTCTTCGCCCGCTCCCTTGAAGTACAGTCCATCGCAGATTATAGCTGTAGGACAATTATCAACAGTTGAGACAACAGTGTTAAAAATCTGATGCAATCAAGGATGATGCATTTTTTTCAAGACCAAACAAATTTCATCAGACACCCCGAAAATAGATTCCTACTACTGCACGCTACTACAAATTACCTAATCTGAGGAAAAAATAGAAATCAATTACAACCTGTTACTCCAGTGGGTCTACAACTGACCGTATGGTAAAGGAAAGGAAACTAAAGCGTTTTTTTAAAAATTAATTTGCACAAGGGTGTATTAAGAGGAATTACTTAACAAGACTAACTGCATACACATTACTAACTCCGGATGATACTTAAAGTCTCCTTGTCTAAGTTATCATTGAAAGACCGTCAGAACAATATCAATAGAAATAGTCGCGTTAATTCTTCAATCATTCTTATTAAAATACGATTTGTCAACTAATCTAGCATAAAAATAAAAGATAATTAGCCCATTTCATTTCATAAGTAATAAATACATGTTTAATTCGACATTATTTCCTAAAAATATGTTGTTTATGTTCGAATAATAGTATTCTGTAACTTGATGACAATGACGAATTCTTACAATAAATAAGCAGTACAGTTTGGATTCCTGCTCACAGGCACATTTTCTTTGAAAAATATTTCGATTTTTATGATGTATTATGTACACTATTTACATTATTCGGACTATTGTCCTCATCTTTGTCGCCATATTTATTACAACGTTTCGGCCGTTGTACGTTCAGGCCTTCTTCAGGTGGTTGGAATGTCGAACCCTGGAGTAGACTGTTCTAGTTCCACGTACCATGTCTAATGGATGTCAGTTATCAGTTATCTTCTGTTAATTCCCCTCTCCAAAAAAATATGTAATAACAGCAAAAATTGTAATATGAGCACTGGTAAAAAAAAGCTGCTGAAGACATTAGGTTTATAATACCCAGAAATCCATACACATATGTCCTCAATGACATATGGCACAGTGGATAAAGTCGATAGTTAGATCCAGTGAGAGGACCCAAAGAGTGTGAGTTCAATGCCTGGTTAAGGCAGTGGAGAACTTGTAGAGGGGAATTAACAGGTGATAACTGATAACTGACATAAAACTAGAACAGTCTATCCTAGTCAGCGAAATAAAACACCTGAAGAAGGCCTGAACGTACAACAGCCGAAAAGTTGTAATAAATATGGCGACGAAGATGAGAATAGTCCGAATAATGTAAATAGTGTAAATATTTCGATATCTTGGACGTAGATATTGATGTCACTATTTAAATTCAGGTATATATCTAAACAAGCGTGTACCCACTAAATATTGCACAAGCATGTACCCACTAAATCTTATGTAATAAACAGTTGGGTACAAAATTACGTCAACAATTGTTGATTTCAAAATAGTCCATCGAGCAATATGCATATTTGGAATTAGTTAATTGACCCTTAATTTGCAGTAGTATATAAACTGGTATGATAATTTTAAGTGAATTTTTGGTGTGAATGTGATTTTCCTGAAGAAAAAAATACAATTGAGATGCACGTTTCCGGTAATGAAACTTTCTATCTCTGTACCATAGATAATTCTTCTCACTAGAAATCAGGGAAGTTTGCCCAAACTCATGTACCCACTAAATACTATATTTATGGAAGATTATACTATTGTACAACCGCCTCGCCCTATATGATTTGGGTAAATGATATTTTGAAAACTCATTACACCAGAAAAGAATGCTTTATAGATAAAAGCTTCCATTAGAAAGCCTTTCTCATTTAATCAGGGTCAAACTTAAGATTGAGTTTAAAAAAATAAACGTCGCATATGGAGCTACTTAAATATTACAAGTAAAAATAAACAAATATGTACTTGAACAAGCAAGAATATTTATTAATGGATTTCGGAAGGTTGTCCCGAATGTAATGTCATCTTTTGGTTCACATTGGACTACACGCGTAGTTGTAGAACAGAAAGAAAATGTTAATGAGGGGTTGATTTAGCTGCTATAGCATAATGATTATTCCAGCAAACGGAACGTATAATAAATTATATATATATATATATATATATATATATATATATATATATATATATATATATGTCAGGTGTAACAGCAAAATTGTCTAAATCGTGTAACAGTATGGGGTAATTGTCCATCCCACAAAATGGTTAATCTCTCAAAAACACTAAACTAATTGAGTATCATTTTTCCAGGTTTTCAGATAAGACATTTGGCCATCTTCACAGCATTTATCGTAAGAATTACTGAAGAAGCTTTTGAGTTATTCGGATAGAAAGAGAATAGGTTGAAATCGTTTTGTGTCAGCCCCACTATGACTTTCTAACTGAGCAATAGTGAGAGGAAAACAATAATTCAAGCATTCATTAATGGTATCAACATTCATACTCAGGCTTCCATCTTCAAAGCCCTTTCAAGAACCATCAAGAGAACCGGGAGAAAGTTTCAAAAAGAGGGAGCAGTAGAGAGGAAAATTGGATCAGGAGGTCACAACAGCATGTGTCATCACGTTTGCAACATGTTTTCAAGTTAAACAGGATCTCAAGTTAAATACATTCTTATTGTTCAAAGTAGAGTCCAGTGGTGTTATAAAAACTTCGGGGAATTCTAGTAAAATACCTCTATCTGTTTATATCTCTGAGATGAGGTATTATGATTACTTATATTATTTACATTATTTGTACTGTTATCCTCACCTTCCTTGCCATATTCACAACATTTCGGCGTCAAAGACACATGGTCCAGTGGATAAAGATGTTAGTTAGATCCAATAACTTGACGGAAAGAGTTGTGATTTCAATACCAGGCCACAGCAGTGGTGAACCACAAAACTTGGAGAGTTGAGTTAAAGGGAAATAATTGAGACATCTGGAAGAGGCATGGCACGTGGAATTCGAACATTCCACCCTGGTGGACGAAATAAATAAAGCGTTCCTTTCTAATATATCATTAATAATAATCTAAGATACAACGTTTCAAAGCTTGATCTAAAAATTGGATAATTTTGATATATATATATATATATATATATATATATTGGGACTAATTCTTCTTCTTTGTGTTTTATAGATAATATACCCTGCCGATACAACTGCAAAAAAGATTAAACATTTGAATGTCAAAGCGTACGTATTAAAATGGTTTCGAACATCAAGGTAATCTTAAATGTTTCTAAAAACTATTAAACAATTATTGCAGGTGCAGTTCATTTCAAACTCCAGACAGTTAATAAGAAAGATCTCACAGGATACATATAGAAAATGACAAATTCTCTTGAAAGGAGCGTACCATGTTAAAAACGCCCAATTGTTTACATAATTGACTCCGTATACAAATACGTTTTTTAATCAACAAATATTGCTTAATTTTAAAAGAAAGCTGCAATAAACGCAGGATCAATATGCAAATTAGTTATCTGATGTAGCGTGAAAATTATGAACCTTACATTAAAAAAAATGGTACTCCTGTTCTTTGGAAACTTAACTGTGGCACGCTGCTCTATTTCAATCTCATGCTTGCATGTGGTCGGAGTGCCATTGCATCGTTGAGCACCTGAACATTTCCTTCAACCTATCATCTATTCGCAGCGTGCCTTTGGAAAATGAACTTGACAGAACCCATCTCTCTCCAGTTCAAATCACAAGGGAAGTTTTTCAACTTGAAGGCTTGCATTATTCGTCATCACGTAGCCGTCCTTTTGTCAGGGCAAGCATTCGCCCTGGCCGCTGATTTCTGATGAGGAATTCCTCTGCATATAGAGATCGTATTAACACCGTACTCAGCGTCCTGGGTATGACGATAACTGCATTCAGCTGCATGGTCTCTCATCGGGGGGTTTATGAGAAGTGTGGATCCGACTTCCAATTGCTGTAGTTCCCAGGTCTACTCTGACCGGGGTGATAGCACCTGATAATGTCCCAGTTATGGGTAAACAATTAACCCCCTAAATTGGGGTCGAAACACCATGAAAGTATAAAAATACATTTTTATAGTAAAAATACCAGTAATACATTTTCATAGTTGAAGGTAATTTCCAACAATACATTTTTGAAAAAAGAATTACCTGTAATATATTTTTTGTTAAAGAAATTAATAATGATCCCGAGAAAATTACATTTCGACATTAAATGACCCATAAGAAGTTGATATGCCACTAACCACACAAACCTCCTCACAGCACTCATTTTCATATATAGCAATGGTGTTAGCCTATCTCAATGTGCTAGATTGTCCTTGAAAATTCAAGAAGGCTCATTTGCCATTTGGCAAGTCATGATTTCGATCATACTTGGTTGCTTAAACGCCCTTCTCACTAGAAAGCTTCGTCGGGGAATCAGTTTAATCATCGATGATCCGACCCTGAGACAGAAAGTATTACATTACCTCATAGAAGTAACAGAGGATCAGTTAAATGGTGCGATCAGTTAAACGGTTAGTATTCTACCGTTACAGAAAAGAATAATTTCGTGATTTCGATATTTACCTTGTGCCTTACTAAAAGTCTTGAAACATTCGTATTCCATAAAGTGCACTCCCGAAATAATGCTTCCCCGATCACGACGATCTTGACCTCTTCATGGTTAGGGTCAGTCGTTTTCTATCTTACATATTCTTAGAGATATGTTATTCTTACTTGCACTTTTTACAACTTCATTCAGTAACATTATACTTTGTCAGCGTATTCGTTCTTTTACTGGGACAACAATATTATAAAATACCATTTATATTATGATTTACTTACGAAATACTGAACATGAGGGTGTGAAAAACTAAGTAAAAATTGAATATTAAAAAAAAACTAAAAAAAAACATCGTTCTAAGATGATGTAAATGTTGTAACGAACCTGTTAAAATTGGACTTCAAACAGAGAACGCGCCTTCTTCACAATCGAGCCTACTAAATCTGATTTTTGCTTTAACTTCCTCTATGATCTTTGTCAATGTCAGTTGCTAAAATGGATTTATCTAAAGAGCAAAGGAGACTTGGGCATAACATTGACGTTAATCCCCTTTGACTTGATAAGTGGGATTGTCCTTGAAACGTCAGTTTTATGAACGTAGTTAAACCGTTCCTTCGGTAGATGTCATTTCTTCGTGAAGATATTTGAGGATAACACATATAACACTATCTATTCTTATAACTTTATGAGCAGAACAAAAACAACGTATTCACGAATAAGAATAACAGAAAAGGTTAAACAAGAGATATATACTAATTTGAACACGAGGAAATACAAGAAGTATAAACAGAAATAGTACGAAAATAATACTACTCTTACAGCAAATAATATTGATAATTCGAGCATATGAAAAGAAACTACGCAATTCGCTGTTTACTGAGATTACTAGAAACGTGCCGTTTGACTAAGGAGTTAATTCTGTTTGGAAAAGACGACAAATCCTATTACCGGATAACAATGACATAATGAAACTAATGAGGGCGACAGAAATAAACAAGCATAAATTACGATCTGGAGACAACGATGCGTGGCAATTTAATTAGATCACATAGGCAAATTTAGTCAGCATAAACAGAAATTTGTCATTGGAAATAACGAGTGTAAAACTATTTGGAACATCAAAACTGAGATCAATAAACGTAACCAGTAAAGGAGCAAATATTCCGTTGTTGCAGATAACGTCTTGCTTTCAGAATGTCTGTATCTTCAAATAAATAAAAAAGAGAACGGGGAAATAACATGGGCACGCTTAATACATTGAACCGGTCTTGGCACATGCATGTGCAGTACCTGTCTTATCATGCCAGGATACACTTTGCATTCAGTCTTCTTAAAAGAACCCAGGTACAGCTTTGACCTGATAAATGAACTAGCCATCTACTGGCGACCTACTCGATTCGCCAGCTGCTTCTGTGATAAATATGTAAAACCCAACGCGACGAAGAGCAAGTATAGTCTGTGAGACATCACAGGCACGAAGGTAATGACCACGTTTCGGATAAAGGCGTGGGTGTTGCGCGACGCAATGGTTAACAGTGAAGTAATCTAAAATGAAAAAAAAATCGGTTTTTCAGTAAGCAGCATTACGACATATTATCACATATGTGAAAATTGTACTTAGAGTCAATAGAGTACTGGAAATTGATTGAAAAACACCTGCAAAATTATTGGAAGAATTCTCAAAGGAAATACAACAATGTTAAACCGGAATATTCCGCAAAGTAATGAAAATAGTATAATCGGGCATTAATCTTCAGTACTTACTAACCAATGCTATGAAGCAACGATAATAAATGATCGTTAGGTGCATGCATACACACATTATGTATGTATGTATGTATGTATGTATGTATGTATGGGCAAGCCTCTTCCATTTTTAGTTATCTAGGTTTCATAAGTACATACACAATTCCAACTCCCCAACATAAAAACGAAAGATAATACAATCATTTTAAGTAAAAAAACTAGTTGTAAAAGACGTGTAAAGATAAGAGAAGCACACTTAATAAAAACTGAAAGATCTACACTGAACAATAATAGCTTTGAAAGCGGTCTTGGTATCTGGACAATATTTTGAATACTCAGTAAAAACTCCAATACGAATTAACATTTCTCTTCCACAATATACTATCAGCTTAGACGGCTGCAATGCGTTCGACGGTGAGAGGAAGTTTTCTCTGCAAAACCACTGAATGGCTTCGTTCTTAGAAGTTAAATGATTACCTTATTGTTCTATCCACTGGGCGAGTTACAGGAAAGTAATTAACACGCCTCATAAAAGCAGGAGATTCGACAGACATCCCATTTAAATCCAGATGGATAACTGGATTTGTTTCTTAATTTCGTGATAATAAAATTCAGACCTTCTGAGAAAGTGAGTAACTGTTAGAATTTAAATGGTTTCTTCGCAAGCTTTTACCATTTGTGCGTATAGAATAATTGATTTAAAGTATATAAAAAAAAAAACTAGCCGTAATTTATTTTAAACATTGAACGACTATTTATCGCTCATTATTTCATTCTTGTAGAAAGTCACTAAAATGCACATCCATTTATAAAAATTGGCGTACATCATCAGTTGTTAACTACTTGTCAGTAGCCATAATGATATGGTAACAAATTCCCTTTGTTTTGGTATTGGATTTATTATAATAATTTACTATATACTAGTTCCAACCCGTGAACATCTCACGGTTTCATTTGTTCAATTTCTGATGAATCTTAATTCCCCAAGATTCCTTATTCCGTATGATTGAATACGCTTATATTGTGTTCTATGACAAGAATGTTAATTCAACCTCTAAATCTAAATGCAACATTGTGGAGTATGTCATTAAATAGGTCACCTCAAATCTTAGATTCTACTGCACTTAATGTCAAGGTAGTAAAGAGGGAATCTCATCAGAATAGTTACCATAGAAATATGTAAAGTAAAAGCACAGAGGAAGACCGTTACGGTGGTGGAAAAGTAACTGAAGCCGATATATCAGGCCAGAACCAATAACACTGAAGATTATTCTTTGGATTTT
The DNA here is from genome assembly GCA_964036315.1 of Acanthosepion esculentum. Classification (NCBI taxonomy): domain Eukaryota; kingdom Metazoa; phylum Mollusca; class Cephalopoda; order Sepiida; family Sepiidae; genus Acanthosepion; species Acanthosepion esculentum. Next base: position 84,827,207 of record OZ038478.1, read on the forward strand.
ATCAAGAATCTAAATACATAGCAGAAGCAGCAGACCGGATGTGACAGTAATATTCAACGCATGGACGAATGGTATAAGGTTCTGATGAGAGAAAAATGGTTAGCATTACAACAGTTGTTGAGATAAAAGAAAACGAAGGTACTTTCTTCCAATGTCGTAAGGAATAATTAAGTTAAGGTTTCTTTTAAGTGATGGAACGTTGAAAAATATCTAAAGAGAAGACTGAAACGTACATATGAAAAGATATTCAAATATTCTTTGGTAAATTGCAGGACAGTAGAAGTAACGGAAGCTCGCCAAATCCGTATTTTCATTGAATACACAGAAGATATAAGGAAGAATACAAAGCAATGCAGCATTGTCGAAAAATGGATCAAAAGCGTCTGCTATAATGTAAGGAAATAGTAATTATTGATCAGTGGGTTTGAATTGAGAGTGGAAAATAGGCTCTCTATGTTCAAAGTAAATTGATGTGCTGCTAATTGCCAGGCAGAGATAAATCCTACAGTCTTTGTCTACATTGCTAATACACAAGTGGGCCGACTTCATAACGCTACATAAGAAGTATATTATTTCCAGAACGTACGTTCTTTTTGGATAAGATTGAAAAAAAAACACACCTGTAATACAAAACATAACAGAAAAACCTTTACATGAACTTCGTTCAGAAGGAAATACTTTATGTTAGCGTAACAAAGGCAGATGCAAAGTTTGTTTGTATGGCAGTATAGGCTGAAACCTTCTGGAAATAATCCATAATTTGCTGTGATTTGTTGAAGAGAGAAACGGAAAGGTAGATTGGCAAACAGTGGAAACGATTGGGTGATCAACAGTTTGAAATGTGTTGCAGCAGAAAAGAGTGGTACCTGTATCTGTTGTGAATTTTCTATGGAAATAAATAGGCGTCTTCATTTTCGAAGTGGCCCACGAATTCCGTTAACCTTTTGGAATTATGAGATTTATTTTTCTCATTCTTCCCTTACCTCAACCAAAGTGTTGAAATATTGCAGCTATTTTAAATATAGACTATAAACACATTCCATTTGAAAATTTGGAAAATAATATATTTATAATATATATCATATATATATATATATATATATATATATATATATATATATATATATATATATATATATATAATATATATATATGTAAAACATAAATATATATATATAATATAATATACATAATACATACATATAAATAATATATCTATATATAATATATATATATAATATGTACTATATATAGATATATATATTTATTATATGTATTATATATTATATACACATTATTTATAGTATATATTATACATATCATATTCATAGTATATATGTGATATATATTATATTTATATTTTATATTGTATATATATTATATTATATATAATATATTGTATATATTATATTATAAATGTATGGCATATTATATATAATATAATATATAGATAATATATAGATATATAATATATATGTCATATAATATATATTATGTATAATACGTATATATATGTATATTACTAACACGATATATATATATTATATATGTATATGATATATAAACTTATATATTATCTTATATATAATATATAATATACATATACATATATATATATATATATATATATATATATATATATATATTATACTATATTTCTATTATATTACATAAATATAATATTATTATTTATAACGCATACATATATTAAATATAACAGACAATGAATGTCTATTATATTCTGATCACAAGCTATTTTAATATTTGAATATTTGCTTTAGTTTCTGGTGAAAATAAAGACAAACATTGTGCAACATTTGTATATTTTTTATTAAGTTGGTCCTAAGTTTTTGGCTTAAATAAGCCATCCTCAGATTGGTTATAATGACATGAAACAAAGATATCCACCGTCAAAGATAATATTTTGTCATTTTGACATTGGAAGATATCATGTTTGTATCTTGTATCGCAACACATACGAATGCAATCAAGGCAAATTTAAAATTATGCCAATATTCCAAACAGACAAATAATCTTTCTTACAAATTGAAGAAAAAAACTTCAAGAGAAATTTAAACCAGCACTGAACAGATCATAACCTCACACATATGGACACACGGCATGCACACATGATGGTCAGATACACTGGTCGGATCGCACACATACATACATGTACTCATGCGCAAACATAGAGAAAAAATGTGTATATACATACACTGGAAAAAACAGATAGACTAATCACTGGTACACGTACAAAAAACAGCTAGACTACTCACACATACACACAGAAACACACACACATACGCATTCTTCCTCGTTTTTTTTCTAGCCACGTTCTATATAGTTCTTCTATTCGGGTTTTTCTGAGGTTTTTGTCAGTTACTATAGAGCAAACTCTACGTGCTAGGAAATAGGGTAGGGATTTCAGACAATCTTTTGGGTGATGGATCTTGAAATGAAAATATTGTTGGATGCCTGTAGGCTTGTGGTAGATATCTCTGATTATATGGTTGTTTCTATTTCTAAGTATATCGAAAAATGCTATTTCGTTAAAATTATTTACTTGGGTGAATTTTGTTTTGGGGTCTAAGTTCTGAAGTAGAGTGTGGAATTGCTTAATATCTCCCCATGAGGATTTCCAGAAAATGAAACAATCATCTAAGTATCGTTTCTACAATTCAGTGAAGTGGGTTTTTATATTTCCCCATATATTTGTTCTATCTGTTCATATAAGTTTACCTCTAGGAAAGCTAATGTTAGGGTGGCCTATGTTGTCGCCATTTTCGTTCTCATTACAGTACTTAGGGTTTGCATATAATTATTTTTGTCAAATTCAAAAGTGTTATTGTTTAGCATTAGGTCTATACTATCGATAATGAATTCCTTAGTAAATCTGGGATCTAGTGTTTTTGGATGTTTTCAACACAGAATGAGATCGCCTGTTTACCTAATTCATGGGGTATGTTGCTATATAAGCTACTGATGTCAAAAGTAGCATAAGTATTCCCGAATCAACTTTTGTGGGTATGAAGCTGAGGAAGTCGAAATCGTCTCTGATATAGCTTGTAATATGCTTAGTAAATTATTGTAATATTGTGTCTATTAATTTGCTGGGTCTGCTAATTGGAGAGGCTGGTCCTGCAACTATAAGTTGCAAGACCAGCCTAGGTGACTGGGGTTTGGGATGTTAATTTTTTCAGATTTTTGTGTCTGGATAGCTGCTTTTATTTCACTCGATTGGTGAATTTTCGGAAGTCCGTAGAAATTACTTGTTTTTGGGGCAAAGTTTATAATAGTTTTTTTTAATATTTTATTATGAGTGATGCAGAATTTTGTAGTTTTTTATATAATATTTTTGTCTATGTTGGTGTCGATTAATTTGTAGTTGTTTTTGTCCCCTAGTACTTCTAGAATTTTTGTTTTATGGTATATTTTGTCCATGATCAGTATAGTGCTGCCTTTATCTGCTTCTTTATAATTATATTGTTATTTTTACGGGTGCTCTCATAAGCTTGTCTTTGTATGTAATGTTGTTGAACGGTTTGGATTTTTCGGAGGTCGAAGTTCCACAGTTTTTTGAAAAATATGTTCAGTACATTAGTATTATTATTTTTGCTTGGGAAGAAATTGGATTTATTTTGTCTTAATGATTCCTCTGTAATGTTTTCCGGATTATTAAATGTTTCGGTTAGTCTGAGTTTGTGTTCAAATTCTCTAAGGTCTTTTCAGGTCTATTATATTGCATTTCGGAGGAGGGCAGAAATTTAGGCATAATTTTAATAGGTTGATTTCGTCCTTTGTAAGTGAACACGTATATAGGTGTTTTTAGTTTGTGTTTTGTGTCATCTAAACTGGTCTTATTGTTCGGACTGGGCCCTCTAAAAATAATGATTGCTTCTTTCCACATATTTCGGGTTTTCCAAGAGATAATCTCTCTCTACAGGTTTTGGGTTTTCTAGCCATTGATAGCCATTGAAAGTTTCTCTCGAGGTAAAATTCTTGTTTTTGAATGGTTCTATATAAGTGTGTCTGTTGTTAGATGTTTCTGGGTTTGTTTTTTTTCTGTTTGGATTGTATGTGGAAGTTTTCGGGGAATTTCGATTGTGTTCCTTGATATCGGTAGGGTTGTTAGATTTGGTTTGTTGTGCTGAGTGGTATTTGTAAGTGTTGGCTTTGTGAATGCTTGGTTGTGTTATGATGTGATGGTATGTTATAAAGGTTTTTTTTGTGCGCTGTTAAGCATATTTTCGTAATTGAATTTGTTGTGTGGGTGTGTTTGCGTGTGATAATATGTATTAAATTTCCAGTTGTGTGGGTATCTTTGCTTGTGGTAGTATGTATTAGGTTTATTACATTGTGGGCTTGTTTGTGTGTTGTAGTATGTATTAGGGTTCTTACCTCTGTTATGTGGTTTTCTCTGTATTTTCCGATCTCGCATGTAGTTGTTTTGTGCGTAGTATTGCGTTTTGTTTTGAGTTTGGATCCTGTTTTTTTTAAGTCTGTCTCATTATTCAATTTTCCTTTTTTTGGCAATGGGGGCATCTATCATCAACACATCTGTTATCGTCACCACTAAGACCAAACCTAATGATTTTATTACCACTTAAGCATAAATTCACTCTTGCCAACAGTTTAAAAATAAGATCAAGGCTCACTACAAATACAGAAAATGAACAATGAAACATTAAAAATGAAAATTTATTCCGTTAAAAATCGATTCCTTTAATTTGCCTGAAGAAGGTAAGTACACGGGATATACGTGTAGGAAGAATATGCGGAATAAAATATAATATATACACTGAAACAAATCCACATTATAACCAAAAACGTTTGCGGTTTCTCTCTTCATTTAAAATATACGTTTTTCTGTCGTTGGAACAATTATAATCTTTTTCACACACACACACACACACACACACACACACACACACACACACACACACACACACACACACACACACATATATATATATATAATCGTTGCATATATTAAGTAAACTATATATATGCTTCTTTCAGTCAAGCTGTTTGTTAATTATCATATACTGATAAAAACTTCAAAGTTTAACAAAGGAAAATCAAATTGTCTTAGGTTGCTTCAAGGAACAGCTTTGAATTCCGGTGATTTGACTGGTTGAGCTCCGAGTAGATACATTGACACACAACGTCGTAAGAGATTCAAAGGAATGCGTATCATTAACTATATTGGCATCTCTTCAGAATGGCCGACAGAACATGATGTTCACCCATATTTATGGGTGGCGAGCATGGGTTGTAGGAACATAATTCTATACGCGATACCAAATTTTCTTCGTATTTTGATCCAAGATAAACCGAGTCGTTACCTTTGGCATTTCTTCGTACGCATTCGCAATACATCAGAATTAAACAAAGTAGAAAGAAATATAAATCTACGGTAGTAGTCTTGGAGTAGATTTGTCTGTGCACAAATCCACATATAATATATATATATATATATATATATATATATATATATATATATATATGTGCGTGTGTGTATGTGTTTGCATTTACATTTCTTTCTACTTAGCTTATAAATATATATATATATATATATATATATATATATATATATATGTGTGTGTGTGTGTGTGCACGTATGTGTGAGGGGAGGGGGTTGTGTAAATAATTCATTCAAACTTCTTATATAAAACAGAGAGTATCTACTGAGCTTTCTGATGCTGAATAAATTGCTTGCTTTTAGATAAACAACATTTAAAAGAAAAACCGAAATAAAATATTAAGTATACATGTTTCTTTTTTGTTTTTTTAAAAAAAGAAGGAAGCTCAATGTAAAGAATCAGGAAATATGCGGATTACATTATCAGTCAGTTGAGTGCCATACTTGATACCCGCTTGGGCGATGATATCGCTTTTGATTAATGACTGACGAGGCAGAAGAGTCTGCAGCATTAGGAAACCATTTCTTTTTGCGGTAGACTCGTTACCAACCAAGGCTATAGAACACAGTTTTTCTGCTTCTGGGCCCATTGTTAGGGTAACATAAACGGATTCATAAATTTCCCTAAGCGTATTTGCGTGTAAGTGAATATAATGAACTGAATTGGAATTGGAATTCGTTGTTCAGATTAAAAATTCAGAGCAATTATACATTACACCACATGCAGATCCAAGCTTACAACACCTGGTAATTCAAAAAGATCACTTATCTAGGTACCGACCAGACTTGATGTTGCTTAATTTCTGTGACCCTACGAGAATTGATGTTTAATCATAATGTCAATAATCGTCCGTGTGCATATTCATTAAATTCCACAATCATATGCAAGTCTCCCACGCAAATAATATATACATATACATATATATATAATACAGGATCAAATGGAGAGCATGCTTGACGGATAGAAAATTAGCTTCATTTAATGTAATCTTCTTTCTTCTTTAGACGCCTTACGTAATGCACTCTTATTTATTTACTTTTTTTTTGTTTTACTAAAATACCTGTTTAGCTCTCATTTTCATCGGAATTTAATTCTCTTTATTTTAAACTCTTCCAAAATTAAATATATTTTTCTGAAACTTTATTCGTAGAATATTAGCTGATATAAAGTATAATTAATATGATTTTACTTTAAGTTTAAAACAGACAGTAGCCATGTTTACACCTTTAAAGTTGTGATGACAGACCGATTGTTTTTCTACGGAGTCTTTTTCTGTAAAACATCATCGAAGAAAATAACGTGAGTGCCTTTTTATATAATTACTCGGTAATCGTAAAAATTTTGGAAAATATTCTCCGGAGTATTATTTTATGAAGGTTGACTTTAAATTTACTATAGTCATCGCTCTTACTTCTTAATTACTTTTGTTGTGTATGGTTGCCCATACTTTCAAAGAATAGGCACGTTTATATACGAAAATAAATCTTTATTTTTTTTAATCTTGGTGTTTGAAGACTGATATTAAGTTTTAATATTTATAATTAATAAATATAATCTAAAAAACTGAAATTAATACAGAATTTTAAATAATTTAAAACCAACTAAAATTTAAAAAAAATGTAAACATTTCTTGTATCGATTTTTACTTAAGGCGATCATGTCCTTAATATATCTTATTTATAAAAAAAAACAATTAAAAGCTTTTCTAATTAAATAATATAATAGTTTTAATGCATTTTCTAAATTTTATGATTCAGTGTAGATTTTCGGTAAATGCTGTTTCTGTTTGACAAAAACAAAATAATGATTTAATTTCCCCTAAGTGTCCTGCTTTTAAGTAATATAAATATGAAGAGACTGATATCTGATTTCGACGCTCTTGGGACGGCTAACCAGATTAATTTTATTTATTGAATAAGAAAATTAAAATACATTTATATATTATGAAATGGACAATTATTTTATATATACTATTGTTATACGTTATTTATATCGACACAAATAATAAAGTAAATACACTGTTTATAATAAACAGTATTTACACACCTAAAACTCCGGCAAATTTCATATAAAATATGCGACCTCTGAAAAGGATAGAATCTGTATCCTACACGGAACCGTCATATAGCCTGATGGGCTATACCAGTTTTGCTACGAAGGAAGCGTCTTGTCAGCAATGTCGAATTTCTGCTTTTAAATCATGGGAATTCTGTTGTTTAAAAGCAGTAATACATACATACATACATACATACATACATACATACATACATACATACATACATATACATATATATATATATATATATATATATATATATATATATATATATATATATATATATATATATATATATATATATATACAAGAATCAGTACAGGGATCCGATCATTTTAACTTCATCTTTAGCGATCATATATAGGAGAATTATGATTTGTATATTCATTTTTTGAGGAAATAGAAAGAAAGAAGAAGAGAGACGGAAGGAGGGGGACGGAAGGAGGGGGACGGAAGGAGGGGGACGGAAGGAGGGAGATAAGGAGGAATACATGGATACAGAAGGATGGAGGCAGGGAGATGGAGATAGAAGGAGAGAGAGAGAGAGATAGGGAGAGAAGTAGATCGCGTGGAACGTGTAAAAAAAATTCAATGTTTATCTATATTCTTTTAAATCCCTTGAGGGCGTAGACGAGCATAAAATTCCTTTTCGTTTTATTATCTGTAAATTTGCAGGCATTCCTTGGAAATATAGCCGAGCAATTTACTTTTCCTTCCTCGACTAGTTGCTGCCCAAAATTTGTGTACACTGCTTACTTTGGTTTTTAACCCTTTACTGTGAATAGACACGAGAGTCAATCATATTTTTCAACGGCATTGTCCTTAAGGAAACCCATATTGTAACCCGCAATGTTATTACAATTTTCCACCGATATCCACTAACGGTACATACTTGAATGTTCACACCACTTGAGTGCATTTGAGTTTAAGTTCACACCACTTGAGTGCATTTAGAACTTGTTGAAATTAAATACATTTTCATCATTAAAATATGGACATATAAGTCATATACAAAATTTAAACTATTATCTATATGTCTACTGAAGGATATCGTAATCAGTTTATATTATCTTTATTAAACTTAACATTTGAGTAACCAGAGAGAAATAAATGTTAATATGTTCTGAAAGAGTTATTGGCAAACTGCAGTCCGCGGGCCGTATGCGGTCCTTTTGCTATTTCTCAAAGATACGATTAATTTAATAAGGAAAATAACGTTTCTTAAAATTAAATTCTTTCTCGCTCTCACTTCTTCACTCACACACTCTCTCATACATAACCACATGCAGAAACAATGATTACGTACAATGTTTCTTGATGTTTTAAAATAAAAATTGGGGGAAAGTAACGTTTTAAACCAGCAGCGATTTTCACTATGAAAGATCATGCGTGTGTTTTGCTTTTAAAACAGGAATCGTTCATGAGAATTTTTTAAAGAAGAAACGTTTTCATTTTCAAATGAAT
>OZ038478.1:84841149-84968649 GCA_964036315.1 Acanthosepion esculentum
TTTCAGAACTATTAATAAATAATCAGTAGTAAAATTATTTTTTAAAAAACGAGCGAATGTATGTAACAAACTAATAATTTCATCCCATTTGCTTCTGAAGCTCGTCCAGGAAATAATGCTTTTAAAATTGGATAGAATGAAAATCCATCCAGATACTCATGTTAAACAGAGAAGAAAATGTACAGGCCTGAAATTTTGGAACATGGCGAATTATACAAATCAATCTCAAAAATATTGTCAATTAGTTTTGGAAATTTTATTAGAATATATTAGTAATATTACTGTTCTGTATTAATTTCGAATATGAAAAATTCTTACGCCCCAATGAATAAGCAGCAACTTCGTTTCAGCAGAGCACACGAGCAGAATTTAATTCTGAATATCACTCAGACGTATGATATATATATATATATATATATATATATATATATATATATATGTGTGTGTGTGTGTGTGTGTGTGTGTGTGTGTGTGTTTGTGTGTGTGTGCATATATATATATATATAAACGAGAAACGAGAAGAGGATAAGAAAATATATGAAACGAAATGGTATTTAGTCAGTTGCGAAACTCATTGATACGTAGAATCAGAAGAGATATAACTAACAAATCATTCGCCATTCTTATCTGTCATTTGGTGGTTGCATTCACCTATTCACCTTAAAGCAATGTCTGTCGGTTCTTTTCATTTTACATCCGAGTTCCTTAAATCTTGGACTATATATTGACCGACGAAGACTTATTTCACTCATACTAGCAGTTTTGTTGTCATAACAACACAGCAAGTGTAAGTGAGTCCTATTCTTAACGTAGATATTAATAGCAACACCAAAATTACTAGGTTAATTATTGTCAAATTCAATACAACCTGCTGCGCTAGTCTCATTGGACAGAATTTCAGATGGATAACTATATACGCGCATATATATATATATATATATATATATATATATATATATATATATATATATATATATATATATATATATAAAAATGTTGTTTAAAATTAATTTTAAAAATGAAAGATTTTTTGATGCTTGTATTTTATTTCATATATCTGTCTAATAGATTAAATTTAACATTTCCCATTATCAAAATAATTTCCTATGTTTCAAGAACTAATTTTAAAACTAATATAAATTGACTGAAAGGGACACTTTTTTCAAAAGTAGCTGATAAGCTCCCTTTTTTAGTCGTCTTTCATCGCAATGTAATTTTCTTTATTAAAAAAAAATCTTCCAAAAATTAATTATATTATTCTGAAACTATGTTTGAGGAATATTAGCTGATATAAAGTATAATCAATCTGATTTGAGAAAAATATTATTTACTGTAAGTATAAATAACATAAAAAAACAATTTTACACCAGACACTTGATGTGTTTTTAACCGACATTAGGCATGTTTACGTATTTGACGAGTGATATCAGGTTTATTGTTGTTCTACGAAAACGTTCTCTGTAAATCATAATTTAAGAAAATAACGCTTTTTTATATTGTTTCTAAGTATTGAATAATCTTAAAAATGTTGGAACATATACTCCGTTATGAAACTTTAGGAATATTGACTTACAAAAAATTCAATATTCTTTTAAAAATCTTGGTTTTCCATGACTGGTATTTAGCTTTGACATTTATGACTAGCAGTTATAGTTTTCAGATAATAATAATATAATCTAAATGGCTGAAAATAATACAGAAGTAAAAAAAATTAAAACGTAATAAATTATTCTTATTAGAATTATAATAAATGAAAACAATTCATGTAAAAATCATTATTCATTGAACAAATAATTTTTCTAAAGACAATAGTGTTCTTAAAATATCTTATATATAAAAGCGATTCAAAGCTTTCTCAATAATATCATAATTTTATTGCATTTATTATTTTGCAATTCAGAGCAGATTTTCGCCAATTGGTGTTCCTATTCAACGAATATAAAATAATTACTAAAATTCTCCAAAGAGTCCTGCTTTTAACTAATAAATATTTAAAGAGAATGAAATTTTCATTTCTCGAAATTTCGTAAAATTAATTAAGCGAGAGTAAAAGATGTAAAAATTTAACGCATAATTTATAAAAGTAATTTAATAATTTAAAACATAATTTCATTCATTTGAGAATAAGTCCTGAAAGTTTTATTAAATTCCGACAAATATTTCATTTTTGCAATTATTTCATTTTCGCAAGAATTTCCAAATCAACCGGTAAAATGGTGCTAAAATTCTCATAGTTATCTTTGTTTTGTTTTTTTGGGCGGACCGCTAACGCAGAAACCAGTATTTTTACCAAAATCTCGAACGTGCTAGAAATATTAAAGATTTAATAACATAAAAATTTCCACGACAATACTTTTTTTTATTAAGTTTGCGGACTTTTCGCATCACTGTGCTGTATTTCAATAAATTAGTAGAGGTACCTATATATATATATATATATATATATATATATATATATATATATATATATATATATATATATATATATATATATATATATATATATATATATATATATATATATATATATATATATATATATATATATATATATATATATATATGTATATGGGTGTGTGCTTGTGTGTGTGTGTGTATTAAAGCAGCATATCTTCATTCAAGAAGTTTTGGTTGAATATTCTGCACATATTACTTATATTTATTTTATGTAAATCCTCTCAGATTGACTAATAAGTTTCTTAGTGTTGTTATTAAACTGATTAAGTAAGTAATTTGAATTATTTCTTTTTTTCCCGAAATAGTTTCAATATAATTCAAGATGATCTTCAGATGTGAATTTCTGAGACCAAAAATAATGTAATGAATAATTGCGAATTTTTTTTTGCGCAAATGCGCATGAAACGCCGCCCAATATAGTCAATTTATAAATGAACGTTAAATGTAAAGGCGGCAGCTTAATTTATATTTTTTTTTATTAATGATTTGAAATAAATAACCTGCAAAAAAATATTAAAAAATACAATTTGAGTATTCCAAAACATTGCCTTTATAGGCATTTTGAAACTTAGTTGCTATACTCATAATTAATATTTAGAGTTGTTTGCATTTTTTTAATATAGCGCTTCAAGAATTTGTAGTTTTTTTTTTTTTTTCATGGTGGATAAAACTTGTGTGGGAATTAATATTACTCTAAAATGTGAATGTTGCGCAATAAAACTAGAGTCCGACATGTGTAAAGTAAGCTTCCTTGATAATCTTGTCGAGAAATCAACATATATATTTACATTTTTGTAAGAAATAAAATCTTCCAAAGCACATTTAAATTGATATACAATGTTGGTCCTTAGCAAAATATTAGGTGACATAGAAGATATTTTGCGGATGATTAAGTTGATTGTATTAAATTTAGTATGTTATATAATTAGTTTTATCTTCTTACTGTGATCAGTGGCGTTTTGCAATTCTTTTAATTTCATTATTAAATTGTTTCATCATTAAGGTCTTTCCAAATCATCCCTTCAAAATTTTAAAGTTTGTTTTACTTTTTTAATTACTATTTCACAAAATATTTTTAATTTATGTATTTTTTTTTTAGTTTGGGTCATACTTCAATTAAGTATTTTTTGTTTAATTTAGTAAACTTAAGACCCTAGAGACGTAACCCAAATTTTATGAAGCATCTTATAACGTAACTAAAAGTTTATAAAATATTAAATAATTGCTGGAAATTTGATAATTTGTAAAAATTACTAGGTAGTTAAAAACAAAAAAGCGTTCACTTAGAATATCAGGAATTTTTGCCAATTCTGATCATTCATACCAGATGTCATCTCCTTGGAACTTATCGATACCTCAATAAAGATAAAAAAAATCAGGACCCGTTGTTACGAAATGCTTGTATATTACATTTTTCTGATATAAGTAAGTTATATTTATTTAAAATCAGATGAATTTCACTTGATAATTTTACTCAAATGACGTGTGACAAATATGTACTTTATTTTTGGAAGATTTTTAAAACCAATTGTTTTGTTTCGAAATTTTTAAAAATTAATAAACTGGTCGTTTTAAGAAAATCGGCCAAAAAGTTGAGATTCCGATCTATACAATTTCTATTTGAATTACACCAAATCGGATCGACTTGACCATATTTATTTGTGGTTAACCCGATTCTCATCCAAAAAGTTTGCAGATAAACAAACGGAGTGCTTCCAGAATTCTATGATCCGATAACTTCTCACCAGGATAACAAAATCAGGACGTGGCTGGTGAGTGGAATCGTATCGACATTTAAAACCGGAGACTTAGGTCAAACCTGTAATACTGGATCATACAGGACCAACGGCCGGTCTTGAGGATAGCGTCGGCCAAGTGGGGTTAGGATACCGTGTCACATGGACGCCTTAACCAAAGATCACATTACAAGTGATACTGTGTGAGAGGATCGGCGTTACACTGAAAGTTTCATTAAAATCCGAAAATTATTTGATTTTTGCAAGAATTTTGAATTCAATGTGTTTTTCGCCAGAAAAAAACGAAAAAAAAATTGTTATCATTACGTCGGGCGCAGACGTAAACAAAAGTAGATTTTTTAACCAATATTTCGAACGTGCTAGAAATGATTAAAAAATTCTAAAAATAATTAAAAAATAATTCGGTCTTTTCTCTTAATAATAACATAAACATTTTGATGACAAATATTTGTTATTATTAAGTTTGGGGCCTTTTTTCGTCATGCTATGCTGTTTTTTGCCGCGAAAAAGTGGAGGGACCGATATATATATATATATATATATATATATATATATATATATATATATATATATATATATATATATATATATATAAAAACATTTATGATGTTTAACGTTCTTTCTATAGATACAAGTATTTAAGCAAATGCTCTGTTTATAATAAACAGTATTAAATAACATTTACCGGCCTGAATGTCCGAGAAATTTTCATTGAACGAAAATTTTCTATGAAAATTTCTCGGACATTCAGGCCGGTAAATGTTATTTAATACTGTTTATTATAAAACAGAGCATTAGATTAAATACTTGTATCTATAAAAAGAACGTTAAACATATCATAAATGTCTTTATATATATATATATATATATATATATATATATATATATATATATATATATATATATATATATGGGGGCTCTGTATGTGTGTATGTGTGTGTATGCTTCAAATTTAATCTTACGTTCTTATATCGATTCTTGCTTACACGTGCACAAACATGACTACACATGAATTAACTTCATCAGACGATCGATTTATCTCGGTTAATTTCTGCTTTCTGAAATGACCTGTCTGGTCGTTGTAAGATTATGGATATTTTCATAATGGAAAACTAGACAATCCGCTTATCTTAACACCTCACAAACCTGTTAACCGATCTGGTCAGTAAGTACACTCGGAGGAATATAGATGACACACAAATTTACAACATGGGAAATAAACGTAGTTCGACGAAACTCAAGAAATCAATAATTATTTCTGCTCCGAGTCCACCTTATATGTCATTACAGTGAAAAAGTAAAGTTGTCTTAGCCGACGCGTTTCGTTCTCGGAAGGACTTTATCAAGTTAGATAGAAGAATTTTATTTTGTAACAATTCTTCCAAGTTTTCATTTTGTCCTTTTTCATATTAACCTTTTATGGCTATAATATATCTGAAATTATACGCATGTGTGTGTATTTGTGTGTGCATGTCCAAATTTCAGATATATTGTAAGTTTTATGAAAGGAAACAAGTACTCCGCAAAGAAAGAAATTGCTACTATTCTCACATAATAATAATAATAATAATAATAATAATAATAATAATAATAATAATAATAATAATAATAATACAGGTAAATAATATCATGTCATGTGGTGTTGACCCAGTTAATGGGTGTGCTATGGAAGAAAGTTTTATTGTTTAATTTGTGTTTATCCTATCATGGACATTATTATATCTATGATATAAAAATGCCTTATTTTATGGACGGGACGGAATAGCTAAAAAAAACAAAAAATGACAAAGAAGTTTTGTTCTCAGGGAGAGTTTTATACTGCAATGTCATACACAAGAAATTACTTATATATATATTTACACCGTTGTCCCACTCAGAGAAAATCTAACATATCTACCCGACAAACAGAATGAAAGGAAAACGATTACAGATGGTCTTACATATCATAGAGAATCTTCTGTGTTTCTGGAGAAGCCAAGTATTCCCAAATGGCGCCATGGACTTTTACGCTGCACCACATGGCAGGACTAAAAACTCGTGTCTCCAAGAAGTTCCTTGCCACTTTCATTACTCTATGAAATGAACTAACCAAGCGGCCGTCATGTGACCAACGTGACTTCATCAACACGGAAAGGAGATAATCTCTTTTTATATCCCCACAATAGTATAGAAACAATGTAAATATGCTAACAATATTTGTTAGCAGCTAAACCTGCCAACAATATTTCTTTGATCAAGTGTAAACATGCATGGACCGATTGTTTACAAAGATATAATAATTTTTGGTATCATGGAAATTATATAAAAAATCAAACATTTATCAAATGCATCAAAATTGATCTAAAGAATACAGCTCTTATCAAAAGAGAAATTAAAATGGAAGGAAAATTATCGAGAGAGCCGCTATTGAAACTTATTTCGTCCACTTGTTCTAGTTCCACGCGCCATGCCTATTCTTCCGGAGAATTTAGTATCAGTTATTCAACTCTCCAAGTCTTTGCTCACTGCAGCTGTAGGTAGACAGGTATTGAATTCACAACTCTTTTGGTCAAGTCTTTCGATTCAAGCAACATTTTTATCCACTGGGCCATGTGTCCTTGAGGACACACAGACATAAATTTGTTGTGTTCGTAGTTTCCGTTGAAATAATCTAGCTGCTCTTTCACTGAATATCCGTAAATTAAATTTATTTAACTATCAACATTTTGCTTCCTTTACTCCCACTTCCCTTCACGTGTAAAAACATGTCTGACATTTCATTTTTTATTTAGGGTTACATTTGACATTTACACTAATATCATTGTATTTCCGTGTCTAAAGGTTTAGCGCGCATCAATATGACTACATTTAATCAACAAATCTCGAACTGACATTATCGCACATATAATAATTTATTTTTGCGAATGCTTTCACCCCAAGCAGCGCGAAAAAAAAAATCAGATTAGAAAAGGGGATGCAGAAAGGCAAAAGATGGCAATTAATGCTGCATTTAATTTTACGAAGATCGCATTTGACAGGTAGCCAAGAAGCTGGATGACGTTTCTACATGAGAAAAGTGTAGGAGAAGAAATTATTAGCGTAGAACTTACGGCTACAACTAGCAATTTCTACAATGAGTTGATGATACATAGCTGACAACCTAGTCTTTTATGTGGCGTGTCCCTTCAGGACGTAGGTGATCATAGCCCTCCACATCTTTCTGTGTCTTGTAGCTCTTAATAATTTCTGTCATTGTTATTTCTTCCAAACCCTATTCTATCATCTATTTCCTTAAAGCCTATTCCACTATACTGTGAGTATCATATTTTCCAAGCCCTCATTCCTTATAAGTGCCCCAGAAGTTTCAACTGCCACTTCCTGGTATTAAGTATAAGTTTCCTTTTTGTTTAAATTTTCTCTAAAACCTCGACATTGCTCACATGTTGGGCCAATGACATCCTCAGGATCTTTCTGTAGAATCCCACTACTGCTTCAAATCTCTTCTTCATCTTTGAGGAGTTTGTTCAGCATTCGCTCACATAGAGGAGGAAAGATATCACGTAATATTCCAATACTCTTTTTTGTTTCTAATGAAATTTGTGTGTCTCTTAACGGTCTTAGATTATGGAATGCATTTTTAGGTTTGTTCCGATACGTCTTCGGATCTCACAATCAAACTTTACGTTCTCTTTTAGAATACATCCCAGATGTATAAATTTTTGTACTTGTTTCATTTTAGTATCCCCGATTTGTGATTCGTCTTTTGGGCTCATTCTTTCATAACCATGCATTCTGTCTTTTTGTAGATTATATTTAGTTCTTTCTTCTCGCTTTGCTTCGCTACCATTCGCTTAAATCCTTGAAGTAGAATTATCAAAGAGGAAAGCTTCCCAAAAAAATGATCGTGAAATTATTAATAGTAAAAGGTACTGATAACATGGTAGATTCTTCTTTTGACTCTAGAATCTATCTATCTATCTATCTATCTATATATCTATCTATCTATCTCTCTCTCTCTCTCTCTCTCTCTCTCTCTCTCTCTCTATATATATATATATATATATATATATATATATATATACATACATATTAGAGACACAAGTTGTAGCAATATTATATGATTCATAGACGAATGGTACGTCCGCCAAAATTGATAAACATCAGTCATCAGTTAAGTGCCATACGTGATATACGGTTGGGCGATCCTGTACCTTTCTATACATGACTGGTATGCCGTATTTTTCCCGCAGTAGGTTGCCATTTTTTTTCTGTGTTAGAACCGAGTCTGTCCTGCTATTTAACCCATAGCTGGGGGAAGAAGAGATTGATACATGCCTTTCCCAAGTGTATTGGTGCGTAAGTGAATCTAACGAACTCGACTGGAATTCGAACTCGATTTTCACCACAAGCCACATTCATACATACCTGGATTTTATTACTGCTTAAATAGTATACAATGGAAATATTACGAGGTATGATTTATTACCAAGCACTTCTGGGTTAAAATATTGTTACTAAAAATATAACTATGTAGGATCCCGTAAATAAATACACCCCTACAAAAGTTGAGCGTTTTCATATAATCCCATCGCTAATAATTTAAGAACAATTTCAATATATTACACTTCTGCTAATGTATTTCGCTGATTTGATTGTACCATTTATCACAGACTTCAGTAGCTAGCTAGACTGTAGTAAAAAGGATAGATTGAAATAGTAAGTGTTCATAAAAAGCAACAGGATGATTTATACCAGGACACGGAAAATCAAATTAAGCACAATATCCATGCAAAATATCCATGCTATTCTCATAAAACATGAAATGTTTAGTAGGTCGGAAACGTTATTTTCTGCTCGTTTCAACATTGAAGTAAATTTATCAAATATTACTTACTTTCTTACTTTCCTTCCTTCATTCATATTTATTTCTTACTTTCCTGCATTCATTCATTCATCCTTCTTTTCTTTACTTCCTTACTTCATTCATTCTTCGTTTCTTTCTCTCATTCATTCTTCGTATTTTTCCTTCCTTCATTCTTCGTTTCTTTCTTCATTCATTATTCGTGTCTTTTCTTCATTCATACATTCTTCCTCTGTTTTTCCTTCTTTCCTCCTTCCTCCATTTTTCGTTTTTTTCCTTCATTCCTTCATTATTCGTTTCTTTCTACCTTCCTTCCTTCATTTTTCGTTTCTTTGTTTCATTCATTCATTATTCGTTTCTTTCTTTCATTCTTCATTTCTTTTCTTCATCCATTCTTCGCTTCTTTCCTACATACATTCAGGCTTCGTTTCTTTCATCCCTTCACTAATTCATTCTTCGTTTCTTTCTTTCATTCTTTGTTTCAGTTCTTCATTCATTTTCCACGTTTCTTTCCTTCATTCTTAGTTTCTTTTCTTCAATCATCTTAGGTTTCTTGCCTTCATTCATTCTTCGTTTCTTTCCTTCTTACTTCGTTTCTTTTCTTCATTCCTCGTCACTTTCCTTCGTTCATTATTCGTTTTTTTTGTTTTCATTCATTCTTTGTTTCTGTCCTTCATCCATTCGTCTTTTCTGTCATTTATTCTTAGTTCCTTTCCTTCAGTCATTGTTTCTTACCTTCATTAATTCATTCTTCCTCGTGTCTTTCCTTAATTCATTCTTAGTGTATATATATATATATATATATATATATATATATATATATATATGACAAAATTAAACTACTTTACTAATGGCTTTACTCTGATAGACTTTAAAGTGTCCCTTTTGTCTTTATCCCTATTGTCTTCTTTTAAAACATTTTAGCATAATTTTAGCACACAATCCCACACACACACACATACAAACACATATATGTTTGTGTGTCTGTGTACAAAAATTCTGACATAAATAAAATATATTGAAAAAATAATATAAATAAAGACAAAATGAACAACATTAAAGCATAACCATTGTCTTTGATTTATATATATATATATATATATATATATATATATATATATATAACAAAATAAGTTCAATACATTTGCCTTAACGTCTGCCAGAGGACGAAACGAGTTGGTAAAGTAATGTTTCACTTTTGTTTTTATTTACACAGCAAGAGTGATATATATATATATATATATATATATATATATATATATATATATATATATATATATATATATATATATATATATATATCATGTGTGTGTGTGTATATATATTTGTGCAATTTATATATATATTATATATTATTTTTATATTATATATGCGCGGTACTTATTGGAAAGCGCTCAATATCAGCCATAGAGGTAACATTAACAACATTAAAGCATAACCATTGTCTTTTATTTTCATATATATATATATATATATATATGTAACAAAATAAGATCCATACATTTGCCTTAACGTCTGCCAGAGGACGAAACGAGTTGTTAAAGTAATGTTTCCCTTTTGTTTTTATTTACACAGCAAGAGTGATATATATATATATATATATATATATATATATATATATATATATATATATATATATATATATATATATATATATATATATATATATATATATCATGTGTGTGTGTATATATATATTTGTGCAATTTATATATATATTATATATTATTTTTATATTATATATGCGCGGTACTTATTGGAAATCGCTCAATATCAGCGATAGAGGTAACATATTTAGTTGGAATGATGTCAATTTGTGACCTTGTCTTTCACGCTATTTGCGATCGTCAAAATCTTGTCAAACGGTTGTATATATATATATATATATATATATATATATACGGAAAAAATAAATCTATAAATGAAACACCATATAAAAATACCAAAATAAAAATATAAGTTAAAATATCAACATTATAATTCTCTCTATATGAAAGTACAATATATCGTCTACACTTGCTAAGTTATTACAATCGCCTTGATAGTCAAATTCTAGGAGTTTATTGGAAAGCCAGACACTGGCATCCAGGCTATTAGTTTTATTCTCCGCGGACAATAAGAAACGAAACGTGCTTGCTGAATTCAAATTTTTTTCTCATTTTGCTTGTTGTTATGGTACTGTTTCGTCCCATGATTTTTTTTTATTCTTCTGTTTTTCTTACTTTTAGGTTAATAATACCAATGTCGGCCGGGGGTGTAATAATACATAGCGTCAAGAAACAAAAACAGAAATAATAGTGAATGAAAAATCATAACTTGGTTCTGTTCCAAAATTCTTATATATTGAACTTTGACCTGATTTCATATTGGACAGGTGCATTTTCATTGGAACACTAGATACGTTATGAAAATAATATTGCCAAAATATACTGCCTTGTAAAAATCGTATTTAAATTTACGAAAGAGAATCCTTTTCAGGAAGAAAGATTTCGAAAGATCCCCAAATGTTTCAGACCGAATAGAACCCGACACTGAATATCCTTTATCAGATACTGTGATACCGTTATATGACTGAGTGCATATTGCTGCTATTTAAGATCACCTAGATGATTCTAGTTAGAATCTTTGCAAATAATCCTGAAGTTGCATTGTGTAATAATAACCGGGCTTTTCGATGGACGTCCACATATACTGACTACATTATCTGCATGCCTGAAAACCGACACCCACAATGGTGAATTGATGTCAAGATAATTCGCTCCGATGTGGTCAATACAAATGATACAATAACTCCATCATAGCTATTTTGAAGAGCTATTCTTTACAAGCCAAAAGAACAAGTTGGCTGATGATCGGACTAGTTTCTCTGCTTAAATACAGTTAAAACATTAGACAAAATTTGATTCAACGGGTAGTGAAATACCATCGATAATGTCGAAAAAAGAATCCATTATCCACTACTATCCATATATTTTCAGATCCTCTACTTCCGACAATCTGTGGATTTCCTGTGTTGGTTTAATCAACCAGAGTAAAACCCATTCACCATGGTGGGAACTGGCCAATTCCGTTCGAAAACCTTTTACAACGGTTAAAACGACGCATCTTCACTGAAGTTTTTTTTTTTATATGAAGTCACGTTTGATTTCTTCATTGTCACATGATATATTACCAAGGCTTACAAACGAAATATAGTGAAAGTTATATTTTGAAATATTTCGTCACAATTTCTAACGATATTTGTTTTCAAAAATTGTTGAAGGAAACGCAACGCGCTCATCTCCTTTTGGAGACGATCAGTCACGTGGTTCACATGACGGCCGCTTCGTGAGGTCACTAGGTACAGTGACCAAAGCTGGTGAACTGCAACCAAACGCTAACGTTGCTTTCTTTCAGCATAGGCCCCAGCGCCCGGGCTGAGGCTAAATTGGCCTCCCCAGTAGCTTACAAGCACATGGTGCCTTTTCTCTTTGGGACATAGATGAGTCCGGCCCGTTTAACTGTCGTGTCATAAAAATAGCTTCACAAGATCAGGAGTATCACCATATTATGTCTATGATCTTTCCTTTTCGTTTCTCCGTTCACTCTTTGCTGTGTAGATATATGTGATATATAGTTCTCCACGTGGATCCAGTCCGTTAAATAATTGTGTAATATCATGAATATAACAATGCCCATAACGGGAGAAATATGAATTATATTTGTTTGGGAGAATAATTATTCTGTTAAGAAAGTTGAAATAGGGAAACAGTCTGGGTGTAGATTAATATTTGGGTAATATTGAATGGCGGAACTCTCGATGATTTTCCTGAGTTATTATATATATAATATATATATATATATATATATATATATATATATATATATATGAACATATATATATATATATATATATATATATATATATATATATATATATATATATATATATATATATATATATATATATATGATCTTTCAACGTGATATATATCCATATATATATATATATATATATATATATATATATATATATATATATATAATTTCAGCATAAACCACAATTCTACGCGTGTTGCACATACACAATGTGCCTCAGCGGGCTCCTGCAATAGGGATTGGCTTACTATTCTTGTAGTCGGTTATACTAAAATACGAGTGGCCAGCAATTATTATTATTATTTTAATTTTCTTTGACATCTGGCGTTTACACATTTCTTTCCGGGTCCCGCCCAGAGACCTAAGGACTTCCAGGGATCCCTTCAATTAGTCTACTGGAATCTTTTCCAACCAGTCCAAGGACTCCAACTACAACAGGGATTCTTGATGTTCCCATGTGCCACATTTTTGAGATTTCTATTTCAAGGTCCTTGTATTTTGATAGCTTTTCGAATATCTTCAAAGATTCATTGCAGTCTGCAAGGACTGACATATCAATAAAGTGGCACTAATATTGTTTGTGGTCTTTAATAACAATGTTGGCTTTGATTGTTCTGTCAGTGTGTATTGTGTAGTCCCATAGAATTGTAACAGGTACTATCTCCGTAACCGGGTTTGGGTGGTGTTCGTACCAGTTTCTTTCAGTTTCCTTCCCGTAGGAGTTGCAAATTTTCCAGTGCATATATTGGCCCTATCTGTCATGCCGTGTTTTTTATTCAGTGGATGCCAATATCGTACAACCTGCTACAAGATGATCAATGGTTTCTGGATATTTATTACAGAATCTGCATTTTGGGCTAACACAGTATTTTAGTATATGTGCTTGATAATTCCTAATTAACAAGCATTGATCCTGTGCAGCAATGATAAAACCTTCAGTTTCAGCTTTCAACCCTGCACTACGTAGCCACTGATGGGTGCGTTTTTTGTCTACGTCAGCTTGTTTGGTACGATCAAAGTATTGATCGTGGAGCGGTTTATCTTGCCATTGTTTCTGTATCTGGTCGGTCGCATTTGTCCTTGCATTCTTTTTTAAGTATTTTGCAGCTTAAGCCGATGTACAGTGATGTATTTGCATTTATGCGCCCATTTGAAACTCCATTTCGGATTTGTCGGATTCCTTTGCTACAGAGTAAAGACACTTACTACTTTCATGTTTCTTCATGTTCCTTGACACATACCATCATCAAGTCTTCTGTATTTCCCAAGTATCTTTAGAGGCCAATTGTTGTAGTTTTGTAGGATAGTTCTAGTTGAACTAGTCCTCTGCCTCCTTCGGATCTGGGCACATGCAGGCGATCAATATCAGCTTTGGGATGATGCATGCGGTAGCAAGTGAGGAGCTTTCTCGTTTTGGCGTCCATTCGCTTAATTTCAGCTATGGTCCAGTTAAGAACATTAAAGCTGTATTGCACCACTGGAACAGCCAAGGTGTTTATGGCTGATATTCGGTGTTTTGCGTTTAGCTCGGTATTTAGTACCAGGCGTACACTCCTTTCTTACCTTCTCCTTCATTTGGGGGTGTTGTATTCCATCTACTTCACTAATTCCTAGGTACTTATAAGCTTCATCATGCTCCAATTCTCTAATCTTCGTGACAAAATCTAAATCTATTAAGGGTGGTTCTAAAATTCTACCTTTCTTGAATGTTACTTTAGCACATTTATCTAATCCGAAGTTCATACCTATTTCGTCACTGAAGTATTTTACAATATTAAGGAGGCCCTTCAACTCATTACCGTCTTTGGCAAAGAGTTTGAGATCATCCATGTAGAGTAGATGATTGAATATTTTGTTATTAATTTTGTAACCATAGCTACTGTTGTTCAGTTCATGCGTAAGGGGGATTAAGGACAAACAAAATAGAAGGGGAGACAGAGAGTCTCCTTGAAAGATATTATTATTATTATTATTATTATTATTATTATTTATTTATCAATCTATTGTCTGTTTTTGATTGATTCGTCTAATGCAGCTTAACAACAATTTTCAGGTTATTTAAAGCCATAAAATATTGTATGTAGAGATAATAATAGTTTACGGATACAAGTCTTAATAAGTGTCCCGTAGCGGGGGAGATGAAGAGGTTATTTATACCTTTCCCAATGGTATTTACGTGTAAGTGAATCTAACGTACACAATAGAAATTTTGAACTCGGCTTTCCGAATAATAATTATTAATTATCCTTCTAATATCTCTCATCTAACCTTACCGTACATAGCGTTCACAAGTGCTCACCTATCTCTGTAGTGACAACGCTTGCCGTTGCTTAACTTCGGCGAATTTCAGGTAACCGGTGTTTCAACGTGATGTGGCAGTAAGGCTGTTTTTGATGTGAGGTACAGGTGTCCTTTTTGTTTCCATTTCCTCTAAATCTTTTTCAGTGATAACATATTCAAACTGCAATATGACATTTACAATTATTTAAATGAAAAATATTATTTATACTCGTGCGCATATATGAAATATGAGCATAAATAATATATAATTTTCAGGACGGTTTGCAACAATGCAAATTTTGTGTGATAGAGTGAGATATTGAAAAATGATGATCAAATGAGGTATGATTTTCCAATACTCCTACCCCCAAAATTCAAAAATATAAAGCGGCTATAGTTAATTCGAATTAGTCGGAAAATAACCACTCTCAAAACAACGCTGATCTCCTTCATCGAAGCCAGAAACTTTGACAATAATATCAGCACAAACCTAATAATAAATATATTAAGATAACATGTTTCAAATTGAAAATAGGAAGAAAAGCCACAGGGAATTAAATAATTATATTAACGCGTACTTTGTTGGACACTTCCAGTGACACCTTTTAGCTTATTGTCGAAGGACATTGTCACAATCATTCCACAGTCAAACCAATGTATATTTGTAGACACAAAGTCTCCCACGTGCCTAGAAGATTTGAGCAATGACTGTCGAGGTTCACGAGTTCAGCTCACTTTAGTGGCAGTTGAGCCTAATTAGTTGTGAATCAACCTTTTGAACTGGAAGGGAGACTGACATTTAGGCCAAGGATCAACGCCTTTGTATAGTCATTACTTTTGGTGTTCAGTAACTTCCAGATGTGTAACACTGTATTTAAGTTGGCATTTAAAAGAGAAATATATAATTCCCTAGTGCTGAATTACATTTGTTTGGCGCATAATGAGCTAACATGAATGATTTGAAATTTTACTGGAAATGATTTCAAACAATGAAAACGCTTTCCATCTTCATTTGTCACTTAGACTTTGTCATGTATTCAATATATGAATATATAACAGTCGATGTTTATGCATTTATTTCCTATGCTAAATGTAGTCAGCCACAAGTTTAAAAAGTTAACCGCATAACCTTAAAATAACTGTAATTCGCCTGTGAGATTAACATGTTGGCCATTTCTATACACCAGGTGGCTGCTTCGCTGAGCACTTGACCAGTTCTCTTCACATATCTAGGTTGAAAACCGAAGTATTTACAGCGTGTCTTGGGCAATTAGATATGGGTGAGCCTATTCCCTTCCAACTCAAACCGCAGTCGATGTCCGCCAACTTAAAGGCACCGACTGGTCATAAACACGCGGTTTCTAAATCCATCAGGCGGAGGAGAACTCTCCGCCTTGCCCTTAGACTTCAGTCTAGGAAACCCTCCATTTAGCGATATAGCTATGGGGCATAGTCTTCTCCATTGTGCTTTGGTCGTTGACTTTACAAGAATATTCATACACCTTTGAATAGGTCTGGTTTTTAATTCTGCTGTGTACCATGTTGCCTTCCACACCGAAAAAGCCTCGTTGGGAGAAAAAGTTTTAGCTGCTCACGTAGCAGGTAGTACTGGACTACATGATAACAGTAACACTCTTAAAGTAACCTGGTATAACTAATAAGAATACGAATATCACATAAATTATTACTAATAAATAGTAGTGATTTGCGTGTAGCGTAGCGATTATCGAAGCAGAAGGTCGGTTTTATGTGCTGTGTTCAAAGTTTAGCTGTGGTCGTTGAGTTCGCATTCTCATAAGTACATTTGAAAAGCGATAAAAGCATATTTTCTCCCTACATCTAAAGTTTAATAACAAGACAGAAAGGGCTCCCTACATTTGGTTTTGCAACCATTCTAGGAGAAAAGGAAACTCTGTTTTCTAATCCTGTTTGGCGTGAGGCCAGCATCTTAAACCCATAAAGCCCAACTTTCTACATAAAACACAAAAACGACATAGAATAACGTTTTGACCCCAGTCTCCACCAGAGAAGTTTACACGTTAACATAAGTTACATACAATAAACAGAAAGAGGCAGTTAGAATTTTGAGGCGTATAATAAGGAAAGAAAAAAAATAAGAAAATTTAAAACTCACAGGACACATTGAAGACAATATGGTAGAAATTAGGCAGTTGGCTACTCAAGGGGCTTGAAAATGATGGAGTAACAATTAGCCAATGACAAAATGCGATAATAAAGTATTGCTGCGAACAGCAAAATAAAATAAGGAAAAAAGGGTTGGAGAATTTAACACTTACAGGGCACATCGAAGACCAGATAGGCAGAACGAAAGCAGCGAGTTCACAGGCTTCATAAATGATAGAGAAACAATTATTACAATGATAAATAAGGGTAAAAAAGTATAGGAAGCTATGGAGATTCATCATCGTTTGAAGAGCGGTATCAGAAAGAAAGAGAGACAGATATAGTGAGTATTTTAGAAGCAGAGAACTGAAGATAGAATCTGAGGACTATACAGAAAGTAGGCTTTCTCAAAAATTCCAAAATGTGTGCACGCTATACGTGTTCTTATATATTAATATCTTTTTGTCTATCTTTTTGTTTATCAACATGGTTGACGGATTTTTTAAGATGTGAAGAGCTAATTTTCCCAATGCGTAGTCGGTAATTATTAACTAGTGTATGGGAGAGTTCTCCCAATCCCCGGAATGGTAGTTCGCATAAGAATGTCTGTTTTGTGCTCGTATTGGTAGACCATGAAGTCTTCGCATTTGAGAGTGATATTCCATTAGTTTTGACTATGTTCCATTATTTGCAACAATTTCCAAACTATTGCTAATGTGTATCATAAATAATGTCCGCCTGTGTTTATTAAGTTTATTCTTAAAAAATAGAAAAAGTAACATTTTATTCAATTATATATTCGCCATTATTTGCAATTACAGGTTACAAATTATCAGAGAGATCTTCGATAGCATTTCAGTAATATTCATGCAGATTTCGACGTGAACACTTTTTCCACGCCATCTTAAATCTCCTTTTTATTAGAGAAAGGTTTCCTCATTTGCAGCGATCGAAATAAGTAATAATCTTTTGTTGCAAAGTCAAGTGAGTATGGCAGGTAGGGTAGAACAGATAAAAAGAGTTACAATTTTTTTCCTGTATTATTCTGTGTTCATTACTTTGTCAGGTTGACCAATATTCTACTTTAATTCGCTGTGTACGCTGCCACTAGCATGCAAACACTAAAGCATGTTAATGTATTCGAAATTTATTCTTAACTACCAAGTATGATTAGTAGTTAGTTAATAGCATTTGTCATTAGAATTGTTACTTCAAAACGGAAATTATTTATGACTCAAACTTGTCAGGGAAACGCAGTAAAAAAACTAATGTCCAATTTTTTATGGATGTATGTATATCTTGTGCAACTTGGTTAATATAAGTTTGTTAAATTCAGTGGTTCATTTTTTTTTAAGAGTAATAAAGGTTTATCCTTTGTTTCCTGTTTAGGATTTGATTTCAAGTTACTTCTAAAATCTTCTTTCACACTCAGTAACCGCTTACTTCTTAGTGGCATTATCACCCCGCTTGAGGTGAACTATCCTCATAACATTTAAACAAAACCACACATGCCTCATGTTAAATCAAACGTTGATTATTTTTCATTTTTCCGACTCCTCTCTGTATGTTTTTAGAGAACATTTTAAACAATCAGGCTGTCATACAAAATCACTTGCTGAAGAATATAGATACGAGAGGCAACATTAACATACAAAGCTGACATCGACAGACGCTATATAAATGGAAAGGAAGGAGGAATAGGACTCGTCAAGCACGAGGATGTTATTTCAATGATTAAAATGTAATTTAAAAAAAATAGCGTGCAAGAGACCAAATGATAGCAAACAGTAGAATAGTCAGGAAGACAACAATGGAAACACACAGAGGGTTTCTAAGAAGAAATTTAAAAATAAATGGTAAAATTTTAGTCATGGTAATATTAGCTGTTTCCTTATAAGGAAACATTCGGTATTCCTCTACCGAGCAGCCAGTACTGCTATCGATTAAAATTTATAAAATCTTTCTCTTAAAAGAATTTATCAAGAAAATAGGTTTCTCAAGTTTAGTAGCTGTTATCGTTTTTTCCAATAGCGAGGGTGGGTTTCCTTTTGAATCTTTTGTGTAAAGTAGTGTGGAATGTCAGCATCCTGCGTATGTCATTATTTCTGTTCGAGTTACATGTGATATCCATGTTAGTTTTTGCTGCTGTTGAAAGTGCTCAAGACATGTCGTTTCTGTTATGTGATTTGTTTTCTGTTTGGAATGCTGTAGCGCCAGGCCAGAAGATTCGAAGAAATGCGGTCTTCGCCAAGACCCATTGGCTTTACTTTCTGAAAGCCTTTTTAGCCATTGATCTGAGAAAGCGATTATATACAGTTTAGACATTTCTGAACAAGTTTGGCGCGATGCATGACAGTCATATGAAAGTCTCAATCTGACGAGGTTATTTAAGAATATGACTCGAGTTTTCCTGGGTTCGGCGAAACTTCCTCTAGCGCAGCCTATTTTATGTTCAATCTCCTATACTAAATTTTCTAATAAATGAAAACTCACTAACATGGTTATGCTGTAATGATTTGAAAAGGGCAATGTATTATCTTATTATTTACTCTTAAAGAAATGCATGCGGAGTAATAATATCGAAGCAAAACAGATGAAACTCACCAAAAGAATAAATACAAACCGTATCATGAATAAATGTAGAAAGATGACTTAAACAAGCGATAGTAAAATTAAAATTGATTAGAATACTAAATAAATGTGTATGCAGAGGTTATTGGTGTGTAAAGTGTAATCGGCCTGTTTAAATACCGACCGAAGTTTTTGCGTTCCATTTCACACAAATACCCTTGGGGAAAAATTATGAATGCTTCTCTGCTCGCTCTCTTCTCGAGACTTCGATGTCAGATAGTCTTGGAGAAGGAAAACGCTCACAAAAACCTTTCAGAAAAGTATGAATTCATTATGTCTCCTCGGCCATCTATTGGTAAAATAGCGGTGAAGACTAGGTCCTCTTTAGCTTTGATTAGCTACCAGCCTGGGAGAATGACATCTCTGAATTCGTACCTGCTTGGTTATCGGAGTGGTAACACAACCAAGTAAAAACTCTTTTTACAGAAACCACAACAGGTTCACCTATCGGCCGGTTCATACACCTTCTGCGCCTTTTGAACAGGATTATATGTTTATACCTTTTTTCTTGTTTAATATTGGGTTCCGGTTGCTTTTTCCTCAAGTCTTCTCCTTCACTTTCACTCCCAGTAACGCTTTGCGTCTTAATAGTATAAGAGTCTTAATAGCATTAAGCGTTGTTTGGGGTGAAATGATTAAAAAAAAAGATTATCTAGCTTGGTAAGTTTGTGGCTCTATTCCGCTCATGGGCGTCTATGTTACTAAGCAGTATGAAGGAGGAGGGAGATGCTAATGAAAATGTTATGGTATTGAAATAACTTGCGGGCGCTTGAGATTTAGCGCTTCATACGATGTATGGCTGGTATGAAAACTCAATAAGCGTATGTAATAAATCTAAAGTTAAATTTTATTTCAAAGAAATGAATAAGATCGGATGCGTTTCACGATCCCTTGCCCTCATCTTCATCACATTCATAACATGAAGTAAGTTATACATTTGAAAATTCCAGTGAAACGATTAATCATCTGATCTGCTTGCTAGACAGAAATCTATCTAAAATCTATTGAAGGCATTACTTAAAAATTTAAAATGTGCAAGTCTATCTTATTTTATCTTTTTAATACTAGCTTTATTGATTGTTTCCAAAGTTTATATGTTAGAAATATACAACATTCCTACTCTGAAGCAAAAGTAGACATAGCAAATACTTTTGTTCTTTTTTTAAAGATATAAATTTACTGCTTCGTCATTGGTTGGGACAAATGATTGAAACAGCTTCAACTCCTTGCAAAGTAATAGATATTGTATGATCTTTATATAGATACTGATCATAAATTTGCCAAGGATGACTTGGGTATTTTATTGGTGGTTGAAAATGAATAAACTTTATGATTTTATATGCATTGGCATCACAACAAATTCCAAGAAGCACATATCATTGTTAAGAGGAAACTACAACTTTAGCAATTCAAGTTACTGTGAAATATGATAAGCATATACATTATATCGATTTATTGTTTATTTGAAAGATAAACCTGTTTTATACGAAGTTAAATCAAAACGAATATAGAAGATAAATTAAAACGAATTACGGAAAACCGCTATGAAAACGAGAGCAAATTTATCCAAATTTATTCTATTATAAATTGATTTAATTGAAGTCGTATACACATATTGTTTGTATTATAGCAATGTTTCAGCCGTTTTACGCTTTTCTGGATTGTGAAGTTTTTATGGGGCACGTCGTAGGATGAGGCTCGATGGAGTAATCGATAGCGGTTCAGATTATTGAATTGGAGAGCCGAGTTCGAAATCCAGTTGAATCCATTACATTAACTTACGTGCGGGAAAAATATGAATCTTCTTCTTCTCCCCACCAGCTATGGGTAAATAGCAGGATAGACCAGATTCTATAGCCTTGGATGGCAACTGATCTACCACAGAAAGAAACTGCAACCTATCGTGGGAAAAATTCTACCTCCTCATTCATATATCGAAAGATGCATGATCGCCTAAGCGTGTATCACGCTTGGCACATGAAAATGGGAACTAAAAGAACATTTATACTTACAATCAGAAATGACTAGCTACGTTTAGACAACCTAACACTTACAGGACATATTGAAAGAAGAGGGAAGGAAGATGGACTCACCTACATCGATATTTTGTGTAGGTGGATAGTAGCTGGGACTAAGAGGGAAGGTAAATAATCATAGGTTGCTTAGAGCTACAAGTAAGAGGAAGCAGTAGAGAACCATGATCGTTTAGGACGTGTAACATATAAAAGGCGAAAACGTAATTGGTAACCTTCTAGGAATTTGGAAACAAACATTTTCTTCAGTAGACAGAGACCTATGTCAATACCCACGCCAAAGACTATATTGTATTGGTTAATATTTTGTAGTATTTTATCTATGAATTGAACTCATGCCGAGGTTGCTGTTTCGGCCAGTATATAAACTCATGTACCGTGCTTCTGTGTCAAAGACACGTGATGCCACGAGGACAAATTAAGTAGGAATAATTAACTTTAATTTTATCTCCCTTACATAGAAATTGCCATGGGAACAATTGGCCTCAGTTGGCTCAATAAAGGACTATATTCAAAATTCCCTGAAGGTTATCCTACAACAGAAATACAGAAAAGAAACAGAAAATTCTGGATGATACAATGGCCGAAATTTTGCCACTATGATGACTATGAGAAGGACTGTATTATTTCGATTAACATGTATTTACAATAATGGTAATTTCTCGTCTAAT
Source organism: Acanthosepion esculentum (assembly GCA_964036315.1). Lineage (NCBI taxonomy): Eukaryota > Metazoa > Mollusca > Cephalopoda > Sepiida > Sepiidae > Acanthosepion > Acanthosepion esculentum. Next base: position 84,863,801 of record OZ038478.1, read on the forward strand.
TCTGACAAAAATTATATTCTATTAAAAAAGTCAGTAAGATGATGCATCTAATTCAATATATTTTTATTGGACTATCCAAATGTTTGTACTTTATTACTGTTAGATGAACTTTGGCACGTTTAATTTTAAATAACTTTATAAAAAGAAAGCTTATCAATGCATTATGGCTGCTGTGATATTTGCACACATGTTTCTATGTTTTGTTATGTTTGGCATATTGTTTTAAAAAAATTAAACATTGCAGGGATTAAGCAGTTTCTTTTGCATATTACTCTTTTTTATTAGAATAATATTAAGAACACAATTCAAATACAAATAAAAAGACGAGTGGTTTATGAAGATGATATTCTAGGAAGAACTGAAGAATGATCCACTAACGATGTGACCTGTTGATGTTGACAACGCTCGAATCAAGATATTAGTTAGAAATAAACAATATTTAAAAATGTGGCAGAGATCCAATAAATTTGAAATATTCAACCCAGACACTGAAAATACTGATTATGGTACTCGTTTGATGTGTGACTTGCACATACGTTCAGTAAAAAAAAGAAACCGAAATTGCCTGACGATGAAAAAAGATAATTTACAACAAAGTGAAATAGAAAACATTCTGATTAGAGCGAAATGAACCACAACTAACCGAACAAAATGCTGGTTTTCATCTGAAAAATATGATTCCATATATATGAGAAGATAGGAAAGGAATCATCTACTCTGAGCTCCTGGATCAGAATGAGACAACAGATTCGAACAAGTACAGTTTTAAATTAGACTAAGTGAAACAGTTCGTCAAGAATTATTACTTTTTTGATTTTTTAAAAATCAAACTTACTCCGAGGAAGGCAGTAAATCCACTAAGACAAAAAGGGGTTATTGGGTGGGAAAGAATTAGAAAATAGAAACATTATTAAGGAGGGAGAACAATAGAAGAGTAATCCGGAAGACAATGGATAACGATTGAAATTGCATTTAAATTTTTGAAGATCAATATTAGCTAGAACTTATGGAGACGGACAAGAGATCCAAAAGCGTACAAATGCTCAATGAGACACCCTCCTGGAGGTTAGCATCAGTCATAATGACGGAGGGCAGGAAAGGGGTCTCTCAGATGATTAATAGAGAACAGTTTAGCTTCGGAGGCGTTAACACTGTAGGTCTTTTTTTTTATATCACCGGCTAAATTGACCTTATCGAACTGATCAGACTTACTATAGAAATATAAGTAAATGGTTGCCATCAGCATAGATACCAAGCTGCGAGCAGATGCCGACAGCGAGGTCGTTAATTAAAATTGAAAATTAAAAAAAGTAGGAGCAAGTATAGGGCCTTGGTGGACACCTACATTAGTACAAAAGGATATAAATATTAAATATAGAGAAAAAGAGGAAAAAAGTGTAAATATATCATAGAAAACATGTTCCTTTACGAGTAAGTAAAAAAAAAAACTGTTTCATTTTAGCTGGGAAACAGTCAACTTATAATTCAGATCGCAACTTCTGATAGCTATTTGTTCTGTTATTTCAAAGGATGACAGCCAAGATCAAATTGAACTGTACCGTGTCAAAAACATGACATGTGCTTTTGTGATGGAATTAATAAGTTGTTTGAAAAGTTACATAAAATAGAAAAAACAGAAAAGATACATTTTACGGTATTTTTTAAAATAATAAAGAATGTCATACATATTTAATAAACCAAACCGATTTTAACCATAGAAAACGTACATATCATCTGGAATTCTTGTGCAGAAATGGAAAAGATTGAATTATCTTAATTTTTCCCCAAATATTCACTCTAGGCACAGTGTTACTGGATAAAGTTGTGTTGAACATAAGTGCAGAGTGCGGGGATATATATGATAGATAACACTTGAACTTTAAGAGGTTGAAATATTAAGTGGTAGGAAAAACATTGTTTTGTTCGTAAGAAATGTGAAAACGCTCGTATTTTCAACTTTTGAACAATAAAACTACCTCATATCTCTTGGCTGCTCAAAATTTTCAAAGAAAAATGAAGATTGAAAATCCCATTTTCTGATTGGCTGACTTTGAGAGACTGCGCTACATCGATGACGACGTAAATAAATAAAAAAGGCAATGCCTATTTTGGGATAAGGAACTACATATCTTTCATATTTATCAATAATAAACCCGATACAATAAAGTCGCCAGGTACTATTTTGAAAAGTCATCAGCCACTGCGCACTGCTTTGACTAACCCAGCTGGATGTTAACCAATCGCGTCAACTGTTCAAGGTTGCTTCGAGCTCATTTGCACGGTTGCAAGCTTTTAACCTTGGACGCATCCAATCATAGGCGCGAGCAGTTCCCTTACGAACGCGTGTGTACGTGCGTACGTACGTCACCTTAGTATGTGCGCTCAAGGTGAACCGGCCAACAGCCTCTTTATGCCATAACTCGCGCGCGTGTTCACACTTCTGCGATTACTGTCCGGAACTTGGCTCACGTCATTTGCTTTTTATGGAAACCGTAAGTTGTTGATTACGTATCCAAACTGTTTTTTTTACTTCTTAGTTTCGTTTCCGCGTTTATCGAATTTTCTTCCCAAATTACCTACTACCGTTTTAGCTTTATTTGAATTTTTTAAATTATTACATACATTTTGGGGGTCCCTCTAACCTGACTACGTTTAGACTATACATATTTTTGCCCTGAAAAAGACTACATACCTTTTATTACGTTTGCTATAAGAGCAGCAAGGGCAAGTGAATCCACAGAGTAAACTTCGTTTCGCCTTTTTCAGATTGTCTCACGCTCTGCTGCCTGCATCTCCACGGAAAGTACCGGACAGCAAGGCTGGCATCAGTAGCATCAGTTATGTCATCACGACGCGCTAGACTTTCAACTGAAGAACGTTTAGTACAGAATTCACAGGACGCAGTATGCGTTTCTAGTGCCAGGGCATCCGAGTCCCCAACACAGACAATCCTTCGGCGTTTAAATAATGCCAGCGCTACAGCATGTTCTAGAGCTTTAGAAAGCCCTGAACAAACCACTTCGCGTCGTCCTATGAATGCTAGAGCTTCAGCATCTTCCAGGGTTTAGGTACAACCTCAACAAACCGCTATTCGCCCTTTAAGAAATGCCAGCGCCACTTCGTCTGCTAGAGCTTTAGAAAGTCCTGTGAAGACCTCTAATCGTCATTTGAGGAATTCAAGATCTACTGCGTCTGCCAGAGCTTCAGAAAGTCCTAGGGTACGGCGATCACGGCTCAACAGCAATGGCTAAAACGCAAGGACAGACGCTCAGCGTGACGAGTCTGCATTTAGGTGAACAGTGTTTCGCACATGGACAGCTTTACGTAGGCATCTCCCGACTCGGGAGTTAGGATAAGGTTTACGTTTACTCTCCAACAAACAAAGCTAAAAATATTACCTACGCAGAAGTCATATAGCCCATGGTCGGTCACGTTTAAACGCAATATATACGCCTTTATGTCAGATGCATCATAGTTTCCTTCACTTTTGAAACCGGTTTATTTAAAGGTCGTTGTAGTATCCACTTGCCATTACTAAGACATTTCATTAAAGGTTGTCTTGCTCACCAGATGCTCCCTTATCACTTAAACCCCACCAGAGCTGAATTCGCACTTACATGTCGACCACGTCACCATATTCAGTTGCAACGCAAAACAATATACGTGGGAAGGTGAATTCGTTTGTCAGAGATGTCGAGTGCGTCCACGCAATGCAGGTCTCAACAAAAAGAAGTGGGATAATAAAAGAATAGCAGCATGTAGAGTTATAATATGCATTATCTGCCGTACAGCGTTAGTGTGTTTCTCCCCTTACCATAAAGGCTGCTTTAGGTAACGCTACGTGCACTTCATTCTCCCCTCAACTGGCTATTAAAAACTACAAAGAAATTGTGCCAATTATATGTACACGCCCCAGCACCTTCCCATACTTCTGTTATGTGGTTCTGTTTGCGGTAATGGCAGCGCCGTCTTTTGGGCAAAAGACACATCTACCTTTTACGCTATTGCGTTTTACTACGTTGCAACTGACACAAGGCTTCATGTAATGTCTTGCACTCAGGGATAATAAAACGATCCCATCGAAATACAAAGCCATCTGCCACAACTCACCAAAACTTCCTAAGGCTCGTGTTCATATTGAACTTGACAACTTTTAACTGGAGGTGTCTTAGTAACGGCAAACGGATGATGCAAACATGGCTGTCCATTGCTTCCTTTTAAGCCTTACAATTTTTCTTCCGTTGTGCTGGCGAATACCGAAACTTGTGTATATTACGTTTTTTACGTGGGCGGCCATCAGTTCTACTAGACTTCAGCCTTACATGTGTGTACTAAATGATTTAGGCAGTTATGACCTTCCATTCAAAGGAAGTTTACTCCCGAGCAACGCCGGGCTTTACTGCTAGTTTATTATAAAAACATATATTACACGTGAAATTTACATGATTTAATATTCATATTTATACAAGTATAATCTGATCATTTTGATAATATAGGTTGCTTAATAGGAAATGTAATTGTAAACATTTGACATACCTAATAAAATCTGACATTCATGTACTTATTATTTTGTTCCTATGAAGGCATGCACAAAACCTTTATCTATTTCATCCTTTCTTGTTTTCTAATTGTTTTTTTTTATATCTTTTGTAATCACTATCATTTCAAATTGTCTCAGAAAGAAAGAAAGTCTTATTTTATTTTCTCCCCAAGGAATAAATAGAAACCTAGCAACAGACAGAATTGATGCTTAGGATACAGATAAAACTGACAAGTACAACGAATGATTCACTTACTCATCACAATTGACACAAATGAAGATAATAAAATATTGGCAGTGAATAAACTATCGTAAACATTGCCTCGACACGTATATCAATAAAATAAGGCGCCAAGAATGGTTCGAAAAAAAGAAAAGAAACTTTAAGATAATTGCAAGGTTATTCAGCATTATCTCGATTAGAGGAATAACAGGTTATAATTAGCGTATATGCTACAATTTCTTCACGGTTAAGATTTATTTTAACTGCAGTGAAAATAGTTTCTAAATACTGTCAATGTATAGCACCAAATATAAGACAGCGTTTTAACTGGAAGATTCCTTCACATTGCTATAAGTTTTAGAGTGTTCGGAAAATAATTTGCCATTTCTGAATAACCTTTTATTCCTGAACTTAAATCAGCCAAATTAGGAGCCATGAACATCTAAGTATATATTCCATCACGTTACAATGTTATTTATGCTTTAACGTTAACAGCGGACCACCAGGCAGATGCCATAATATTCTTTTCGTGCCATTTTTTTTGTAGGGGGATTGTTTTTGTTCCCTTCGTCATGATTTGAGCCAATGAGCCGATCATATACGATTGTCATTAATGATTCATTTCTCATGACAAGTCACTACTCGATAAAGTAATGGATTATTCGAATTTCAAAGATGCAGCATTGAACAAACTAGAAATCTTTGACGTTCATTTAGTTTATATGAAACCCATTTGCCAATTTTCTTGAGCTAGCGCGATATTTTTAAAGTTTTCGTTAATACTCATTACCAGAGACATATCTTTTCTTCTTTGCGGTGATTTTGTCCAAATAGATGATTGAGAATTGCAGATGGACATCCACTACAACCTTGATCTTCAAGACTCATATCCCCCCTGCAAAATCTCTAAAACTAGTTCCGTACAGTCCGATCACAAGTGGATCCTTCAGCGCAGGATCTATTAACGTTGACAACGGGTTGAGAAGCATTTTGACAAAGCTTGAACACATGCAAAATAAGTATACACATCTAATATTTTGCATTTCCTAGATTTTATGTTTCAAGCTAAATATTGGAAAGTGCTTGATAAAATATTAACGACAGTTTATTCATTAGAAATGGGGAATATATTTTTGTGAAACCATTATTATTTTTCTGAACAACCTAATAGTTATCTTACAAATTCTTACTGTACCAAATTTGTAATTGGAAGAACACTAACTTATTTGTACTTGCATTGCAAGAGAAATGAACAAGACAATGAAATATAATCCATAGATAAGATCGAGCCTATGCATTCTTTGTCATTAAATATGGTTAGATTACTGCAGAAAGTCATGAAATGCTTGTTGTACATAATATTTTGACAAAGAAAGAATATTAATAATATGACGAATAATGTTTTTCTCCAGTTGATTATTAAGCAAATGCAGGAGTTATTGTTTTGTGTAGATCTCTGCTATAGACAACAATGTTTTCATGTTAGAAAAAGTGAAATAATTCAGAAAAGCAAGATTTTGGAACCGCTGGAAATGCCTGAACACAGTCAAAGACAACCAGCAAGATTTCTAACCTTTGCAGCGTCGGTAAACAAGCTCTGTAATGATTTCAAACTAGCCGAGCTGACTGCCGACGATTTTAAGTGCTTCATATTCGCCCAATGTCTAGTATCAGTAGAAGACGCCGAGGTCAGACGCCGGGTATTTACCCAACTCGAAAACGAACAGGGATTGACTCTCCAAAAATTAGCAGAGGATTGTCAAAGAGTAATTTCTGTCAAGTGTGACTCAAAAACGATGGAGGAATCAGGTGTGGCTCAGATTAGAAAAATCAGAAGCAACCCAACCTCTTATTCCCCGAAAAAAGACAAAAGGCAAATCTCATGTTCTAAATCTCGCAATAAACAAAATACGAATAGGCTAAAGAAACCTCCCGGACCATGTTACCATTGTGGAAAATGGCATTGGATGAAATTCTGTCCATTCAAGAAGAAAACATATTGCAAATATTACAATAAAAATGGTCATAACTTAACTCTGGTACGCCAACAAGACGAGCAAACACAAAAGTAAAATTAGGCAAGCCCACTCAGACAACATAGTCGATAGGAATTTAAGAAAATATGTGACTGTTGATATTTTCAATAACTCTATAAAATCCAGCTTGATTCGGGTTCTGACCTCTCGATTATCAACTGGCGTACTTGGCGAAAGTTAAACAAGCCGACCCTATTAAAGACGGATAAAACAGCAAAATCAGTAACTGGCGAGAATATTAACATCTTAGGCCAAGTGATCCTTACAGTAACACTAAATGGAGTTACCAAAATGCTGAAAGCCTACGTACTAGAAAATTCAGATAACCTATTCGGAACAGATTGTATAGAAAAATTCAATCTATGGGATTGCCCAATGAGCACTTTTGCCGAAAAATAAAAAGTACAACGTCCAATTCGGAAAATCTCAAAAAGGAACTCAAACAACAATTTCCCCAGGTTTTTTCTGGCTGCCTTGGGAAATGTTCTAAATTTAAAGCTAACTTCAGGGTGAAGGACGGTGCAAGACCAGTTTTCAAAAAGAAACGGAATGTCCCTTTCGCTGCTCTAGAGCAGATCAACAAACAATTAGATAGACTCGAACAGGCGGGTATTCTGTCAAAAACAGATTTTAGCGAATGGGCAGCACCTACGGTCTATGTAAAAAAAAAGTCCATCCAAATACGAGTATGCGCAGATTTTTCCACAGGGCTAAACGACGCTTTGCAGGATCATCATTATCCCCTCCCAAGTCGTGAAGAAATCTTCAACAAATTGAATGGCGGAAAAATCTTTTCCAAAGTAGACCTCTCAGACGCATACCTTCAGATAGGGGTGGATGAAGAGAGTTCTAAATTGCTCTGGATAAACACCCAGAAAGTTCTGTACAAATATACAAACAGACTGCAATTTTTCAGCAGGTCATGGAGGCCATGCTGGGCGACCTTGACTACGCAACAGCCTATTTGGATGATATACTGGTGACCAGTAAAACGTCGGCAGAGCACCGGAACCATATAATAAACGTATTCAAGAAGTTACAAGAATACGGGCTTATGGTTAAGGAAGGAAAGTGTGATGTTTTCTTACCAGATATCAAATACCTAGGTCAGATTATAAATAGAGACGGTCATCGGCCGGATCCAGAAAGAGCCAATACAATCAGAAACATGCCGGCCCCAGTTAACGTTCATTCGTTACAAAGCTTCCTCGGCTTTACTAACTTCTACCAAGGTTTCGTTAAGAACATGCAGAATTTGAGAGGACTTCTCAACGAACTTTAAAAAACGAATAAAGCATGGGTATGGACCCCTGAATGCCAAGACTCATTCGAAACGATCAAGAAAACACTTACTTCGGATCTCTCTCTCACTCACTACGAACCTAACCTCGACATCATAGTCGCAAATGATGCAAGCCCATACGGCATCGGTGCTTGCATTCTCCACAAACTTCCAGATGGTTCGCGAAAACCTATAGCACACGCATTTAGATCTTTACTACCATCAGAGAAACAATATTCCCAAATAGAGAAAGAGACTCTAGGGATAATATTCGCCGTCACTAAGTTCCATCGATACCTACATGGAAGACGCTTCATACTGCAAACGGACCATAAACTTCTAATAAAAAGTTTTGGTTCCAAGAAAGGCCTACCGGTCTATTTCGGCGAATAGAACGATTCTTTTGAATTACAAAGAATACTGTAGTATGTTTGGATAAGATAAGACAGATTGAAGACCAGCCTTCCCCTATCCCCACGTTTGGCCTTGTGCTACATGTTTGTATTTTTTAAAAATAAATATTACTTTCCGCTATGGTACCTACTGTTGGAGTTTTTGGGTACCTTATGTACTAGTGAGCCAACAAAAATGAGCTGACTCATTTTATATTTCACCAATAGAATTGAAACCACCCAGAAGTCGCAAAATATTCAATAATACGTGTATAAAGGCGGCCATGTTTTTTCCGAATATTCACTGCCAACCTCTGATATCGAAGACTGAAGAATTACGGAACAGCTGCTGCTAGTGGTATTGGCGACATAGTCAGATTCAGTACAGTGTCTGACTCGTGAGTGTTAAACTTTAACGTTGTTTCATTTAACAGATTACATACTTTGTTGGATTCTATATTCATAGACTATGGTGAACATGATCAACACCTACACTTTTTTTAATTTAAGAGTACTAGATTGGCTGTAATTTCTCAGCATTTTACTATTGAAGTGGCTAGATGTAGCCGTAAATTCTATGCTAACATTTTCTTCGGTCGCTTGTGGAGACTGTCTTCACGTTTCTTGCTTCCAATTCAAGTTTGATCTTTAAATGTAATATCAATCGTTATCTTCTGTCTTCTTAATTATTGGTCATTTATTGTTTTCTCTTCTTAATTGTAGCTTTTCACATATTACCCGTTGCGTCTTTCATTTTGATCAGTACATATAATAATTAAATAAATAGTAAACAGATTTTCATAAGTAAATATACTTTTAAAAATTGTCCCTATGGAGCGCAACTTTTGCCTCTCCGTGTATTTCGATGTTCCGTTTATTCCATATCTAGAAGACTTTTTATTATTATTTACTCAAACTCCCATGACGCGTTCTTATCCGTAGTACCTGGTTTCATATTCTGTTCCAGTTCTATACGTTATGTCTTTGTAATATTTACTTGCGACGTTTTTCGACGTGCGGTTTTTGTATTGTGCAAGTCGCTGTCTTTCTGATTTACTTTTTTGAGCAATCTTGTTTTTCTTCGCCGGCTATTCATATCCATTTTGTTTTGTACCTTTAACATTGTCTGCTGTGACGTTCAGTCATTTCGCTTAATAATCTTACGTCTCTTTGTGGTTTGGAAATCTGTCTTTCTTTCTAATGATTTCCAAAGCCGACTTCTTTTTTATTTGTATTTCTATTCGTTGTACACTTCCCCTGGTTTAAAGTTTTTCGTTACTAATCTTGCAACAGCATCGATCAATTCAGTCGGCTCTGTTATGTTGTTCGTTTAGATTTGTTATAGAAGTTTATTGACATGCTCCGTTAGTGATTTTTTTTTCAATCCTTGCTGTTTCATCCCTACCCTAAAATGCGTTGCTATATTATACTTTTGTAATGAAAACAAAACATCCACAGGCTAAATAAAATGTGACTTGAAATTTTCATATTATAATTTCATTTTATTACATTCCAATATTTCGTTACCTCCTCTCTGTCATCGTATATGTAGACAGGCTCGTCGACCATAGTTCGAAACATACTCGTTACCTTCTTGTGCGCAATATATGAGTCATAGTCTCAAATAACTACCTGTCCAACGGTTTTTCTTATGCTCACGTGCAACCAGAAGTTATTAGTGTTCATCTCTCATGTTCAGAAATGGCATCCGATGAATCCCGGATTTGCCTACTCGGTGGTGCTCAAGTCAGTTTAACTGTGCATTCGGCTTCCTTTATAACTAATTGTTTTAACCTAGGGAAGGTTACTGAATAGAATGATCAAACGAAGGGTGGTAATGAATGATAATACCTAGGACAAGAACAACACACAAAACATTTACCAGCGGAGCTTAGAAGAATTAGTCAACTGCTAGAAGTGAGTCAAGTGATTCCACAATGAATCTTCAACTCTTGGATATCTACCAACCGCTTCACGCGCTCACATATGGCACAGGGCCGAATTTAATGTGTGGGTATCAGAGCCAGTAGGTTCGACCAAAAATTCACTGTAGACCCCATATAAAACGGGGTCGGGTAGCTGTTTCCAGAGACGAGACCCTGCTCTTCGACATAGCCTGGTCTGGGGATCCTCTCTGTCCAGAGGCAGAGAGTTTGACCAGCACAGCTGGAGACAAAACTCAACCCAGACCAATATACAGTATTTACTACTGTGTTTGTCAATGGGGACATACCCATTATCGTCCGTAGGTAGGCTAGAAAACTGTGACAAGCGTCATCCTGCGTGACCCCTGGTCACACACACATTGTTCTACTTCTGTGTGGCATGTCCCTTCAGAACGTTGGTGATCAATACTCTCCTCAATTCCCTGTCTTTTGTAGCTCTAGTCTTTTCTCCTATCTCTCCTAATCCCCGTTCTGCCAACCATTTACACAAACATATTAGGTAGGTTATGCGCTGTTTGTCTTTGTTCTTCTCGCCTTCAGTATGTTCTTCAAACAAGAATTAAGTATTCGGTTAAATTCATAAAATCATTAATAAGTAACTTTAGGTATACTCAACATCAATATACTCTAAATATATTCTCCACGGCCCACCGAGTGAAAAATGATGTGTTCGTTGACAAATAAATGAAAAATACATTTACTGATGTAAGGTGACTGCTTAGAGAAAATGGGGAAAAAACATAATATTAAATATTATATTTATAATTTATTTATGTCCGTTGTTTCAATTCTCAATAAGAAGTTAAGTCGATTGATTTGATTTTTTTTCGTTTAACTGCATATCAATGGATCATTTAATGCCGAAATTTACTAATGAATAATAATAAATAACAAATAATAAAAATAAGAAATAAAACAAATATATGTTATTCTGCTTTCACAATTGAATACATGGTAAATACTCAGCTTTTGTCCATATACATGTTTGTGTGAACATAATAATTAGAGGAGATGATAGGTGTTTTATGCTGCTGTTTTGTTGAAGCTATATTTTGGAATACAGTTTGCTTTTAGAAATAGTCGGGTATTATATGTTTTAATGTAATCAATGTGTTCTTTCATGTCGGTTAGTTGGTCGATTTTGTTTAGCGGCATATCCAATCCCTTGGGCTATTCAATGCTCAAATACAAATGATTTGAACAATTTTATCTGTTCAACTAAATATATTTTGAATGCATTTTTATGTCTTCAACAACAGATGAATGTATTCATGGTCATGTAGCTTTAAAATGTACTGTTGATAATTTTACTAAAAATAAGTATTGTGGCTAATGTTTCATTTTACATAAAAAAAATGTATTACTGGTATTTTTACTATACAAATATATAGTATATTTTCATAGTGCTCTAATTATGTTCGGGGGTTCAATATTTGGCCCAAACTGGGACACTATCCAGGTGCTACCACCACTAGCGAGGGTTAACCTGGGTACAACAGCAATTAAGAGGTGGTTCCACTATCCTCAAAACCCCTAATCTCACGAAGGCTTGGTACCTGATTTAGTTTATCGAGGAAGGGAAAATAATGATAAAATCGAGATGCTGACTTTCCACACTACAACAGCAAAACGTTAGCGAGGGAATTTCTATCAATAACAGAAAGAACGATAAAAGTACACTGGAAGATGTCGATTTGCCGAAAATCTGCTTTAATAAAACAAATTCTATTTTAATTTTGCTTGTCCTCCTCTTCCTTAGTTCGCACGACCGTTACCCCTTGCCAACAGCTAATAAATAATGGACTATTCCATGAAAAATATGGAATTGACATATTAGCAACGTTATCTGGTTTAAGTGAGAAAATGAAAGAAAGAAATAATGGAGGCTAGAAATGTTTAACGTCCGAAATTAAAAACGTTGTGCTTAAAATATTTTCATTTGTAACAAATTATTTGTTGTATTAATAACATTATTTTTAAAACAGGCTTTCGCATAGTATACATAGATTTCGGTCAATGAATATCAAATGTTTCCTGCGATAAAAAGCTAATGTCACCATTACAGATAAAAACATGTAAACATGTTTAAATCCTTTCACCCCAAGCAAGGCAATAAAGCCACTAAGACAAATAGTTTTGAGATTTACTTCGTTTATTGATTTTATACGCTTTCCGTCTCTTTAACAGATATATTAATTCTCATAACTAGATTATACTAATTTATTTTATAAGTAATATAAAAGGGAAAATTAAGTTTGCATGATATTTTAATGTCCCTGAGATAAAGTAACTTAAATGGCTATTTTTCTAGTGATTTTATAACATTTTTATATAATAACTGATTATATATATACTCACGTCTTGATTTGATCGCCATTACCGCATCTGTCCTTGGATTAATTGACAGCTTCCTGCTACCGCAAGTTACCTATTTGCTTAAACGTTTGCATTACCCATTTTATCTCCGCGTGCTGTCTCTACTGCGCAGCCCAGTCCATCTTAGCGTTCCATACCTATTTCTACCTTTTCGTAATTCAGTTTTACTATTAGACAGTTAACTGCTGTCGCAAGTTACTTATTTACTCAATCGTTTGCCCAAACTATTTTACCTCCACGTTACAGTGTTCACTGTAAGTTGAAGTGTACTGCCTTTACTACGCGGCCCAGTACACCTCAGTACTTCACTGCCTATTTGCTTAAACGTTTGGCATTACCCATTTTATCTCCACGTGCTGCCTTTACTGCGCAGCCCAGTCCATCTTAGCGTTCCATACCTATTTCTACCTTTTCGTAGTTCAGTTTTTGCTATTAGACAGTCCAACAATGGCTCTTACATTCAACCATGAAATTTACAACAGGGCGCTTATAATCATTGAGAACCTGTTCGTTGAAATGGGGAGGGGTGAATCTCTCGCAGCTATTGGGCTTCCAACGCCAGATCGTGTGGCTTTCTCCAATCTCTCATCTGAGATTGTGCGAGAGACATCCTACTCTCTTGAGGAGCTCAACGCCTATGTCACAACAAATGAGCCAAAACTTCTCATAGACCAAAGGGCCGCTTACGATGCGGTTCTTGCATCCACCAGGCAGGATACAGGATCAATATTCTTCCTGGACGTGCCTGGGGGAACGGGAAAAATGTTCGTAACAAAACTGCTTCTGGCAGAAATTCGGCGCCATGGCGAAGTGCCGCTAGCAGTAGCGTCTTCAGGCATTGCTGCCACGTTTTACCGGCTGGCCGAACAGTGCACTCAACGTTTAAACTTCTGCTTGACCTGATTAAGGCAGAAACAGCTGTATGCAGTATAGCCAAGCAATCAGGTCTAGCGAAGGTACTCAGGCGGTGCCTCGTTCCGGGAGGTTGAGCAACCCGATCCCGTTTATACGGGTTCTACGGGCAATTTTTGCCCGAGCCTACGGGCTCGGAAATCCCACATTAAACCGGCCTTGTGCCACATTTGACACACGTGGGCGTGTTAATGAACATCGTGATGAGTGCACTGTCAGTGCCAAAACTGCACTCGAGGCTGTAAAACGCTCTCTGAAGGATATTCGAAACTCCGATTGCCTTATGGGAGGTATAACTGTCCTTCTATCCGGTGACTTTCGCCGACGCTATTCCAGCGAGCTTGAAATCGTCAAAACTTTGGCCCACTGTTGATCATTGCACCTTACCACCAACATGCGTGCACACCTAACTGGCGATATTGGGTCCGCCGAAGTTTCGAATTCATTATGAGCCATTGGCGAAGCTATTATGCCAGCAGACACTAATGGATTGTCTACAGTGGTCACAACGCCAGCAACACTCAGGGAATCAGTTTTTCCCGATCTTCAAACCAAGTACAACAATATTGAGTGGCTTGCTGGGCGGACAATTCTTGCCCCCCAAAACACCACTGTGACAACCCTTAATAGACAGCTTCTGGAAACTGTGCCAGGCGTGTTGCATGTTTACAAATCCATTGACAGAACTCCAGACCCCACTGAAATGGCGAACTTTCCAGTGGAGTTCTTAAAGTCCTTCCACCCCGTTGGTCTCCCGCCTCACATTCTGGAACTTAAAGTGGGGGTCCCGGTTATGTTGCTTAGAAACCTGCGTCCACCGAAACTCTGTAATGAGACCAGGATGGTTACTCAGGCCCTACACCCAAACATTATTAAGGTCAAAATTATAACTGGCTGCCTTAAAGGGGAGCAAGTGCTTATCCCAAGGATGCATTTGTATCCATCAGATGCCGACGTACCCTTCACTTTCAGAAGATCCCAATTCCCAGTCGCACCCTGTTTTGCTATGACAATAAAGCCCAAGGACAAACGCTGTGTGTCACTGGTGTACACTTAGAGGAGCAGTGCTTCTCACACGGCCAACTTTACGTAGCCTGCTCTCGAGTCGGCAGGCGCGAGGATGTGTTCCTTTATTCCCCCTCGCAAAAAGCTAAAAATGTGATCTACACTGAAGTCCTCAGCCAGTGATACGCAAACTCCATTCCATTTTTCCTTTCCATGCAAGAAAATTGGAGAATATTAAAGGAGAAAATGGGGTAGAACATTAATAACAGACTTGTAAATCATTCTTTTATAATATTCTATATATCCACATATATCCACATACACAAACATACACATATCCGCACACATGCACACACATATATATATATACACATATATATCCATACACATACACACCCACACACACACACATACACATCTATGTATATATATATATGTATATACTCATACATACACATATACGCATGTAGATATACACACATGCATACATACATACACACATATACACACATATATATATACACATATATCCACACACATTTTCAACGCAATCTTGCAATCACATGACGACGTACTTCTTGGAGAAAGTGAAATACAATGAGATAAAATGAAGGCTGATTCCTAGTTTACCAACGTGCCAGAAGCATTGCTAATGAGAAATTTTTAAGATATACAAAAATTGCTCATGAATTTTCTTTAAGTAAGTTTACATAATGGGCAATTTGAATAGAATACCTAATGGTGCCTTTTTCTTACTGTTTTCTTTATTAAATTTTTCATTTCATAATAACCTTTTTTTGTATTTACGTCTTCATTTTGTATTTAACTTTTCGCAAGATTATATTTAATGTGTTCATAATAATGAACTGAAACACATTTAAGTATAATAATTCATCATTAGAAAAATGCTAAATATACATTTCCGAAATAATCTATTCAATTATATAAGTTTATGCAATCGTGCATAAATATGTCGTTTATTTATAATATTAGTCACCAATTAGAAGTCCCAAAAAGCCCGTCAGGACTAATGTGGTGATGTTGTATGTGCGTAAGAAATTGTAGGGAGTGAAGTTAGTGAGGTTGTGCAGGAAAGATTGCTGTTATCCCTAGACTTGAAAAGGTCAAGATTGTAGTGAATGGGAAAGTAACCTACCGGAAGCCTGTTACACAAAGCAGCAGTTCTCGAGGAGAAGCTTTCCGAAAGGAAGTTCTTTCTTACTCATAGAAGACAAAGGGAAAGTGGATCAATGACCCTTGTGTAGGTGTCTTGGCCGGTCCCAGTTGAAAATGTCAGGATTCGTCGCGACAAGTAATGTAGCTCGTTAGAACACATGTCATGGAAACAGCGATAGAGTAAGTAAAGGGTTGTAAAGGGGGGTGGAATATTTCGACACTTGGTCCGATCACACTTCTAATTTTGGAAATGCCAACTGTTTGGTAATATTAACTTTTGAAATCTTGGCCTGCATTTAGTCCCAAAAAGGTTGGACTACTTGCAAAGTGTTCAATTCTCATGGCACGAAAAATAGTCGGAAGTAAGACGCATTTCAGTAGAGATTAACATATTCACGGAGAACATATGAGTTTTATAATAATAGATATAATATGTTATAAAATGCCTAGAGACACAGTTTGGACACGTGTTAGAAAGTTCGCATTCTGACCATGAAACCCGACTACAAGTCTCACCATGGTCGATTTACCAGAAAGGAGATGTTATTGGACTGGATGGGTAGATCCCAGCCTGCGGCACATTTGGAAAGTGCCTGAAAGCCCTACCACGGGTTTACCCAAGCCTTGTGATTGACATTGTGTGGGGGCGTCGGTATCTGTGCTAGCACGAAGTCACAAGTCATCGTGGCCGACGGATTGAGCGTGCTAGCCTTGTCCAAATAGTTGAGCACGCTAAATAACATGTTCTTTCCCAGGAACTGTAACTCAGCACAGTTGCAGTATAAACCGCAGCTGGGCTCTCTGGGTGTTGAATAAACACAAACGCGCCTGAGCAAGTGTCTGCCATAGGGATTGGCTATCTGTCCTCGAATACGAGTGGCCAGTTATACATATATGCAAATTACTTCGGGACAATGATGGCCATTTTCAAAAACAGATCATATTTTTAATGATGTCCAAACTTCTGGCTGGGATGAAACTATGAAGAATGCTGGATCCCAATGATTGTAACTATTTATTAGTACCTCCATCGTTGCACTAAAGAGGGATTAATTTGGGAATACCTACAGCAGCATGACAGTGTTTATATAAATGGATAAATGTTCTTCGGCTATATGTAGACAAAGTAACCTTGTCTCACTACCTGTCGACGAGGGAAATCGGAAAATACCGATTAAAAACAGTTCATGATTTTCCCAGTCCTCGCCCCCCCCCCAAAAGGCTATGTGAAAATCCAACATCATTTCTTATTACTATTACCTTGGTTTTACTGGGTACACTTGTTTGAGTTGAAACCCTCTTTGTTTTCTAACAATGAGATTAACATCTACTACTTTAGCGCATATAAAGACTTATAAATTAATTACTTGAAGAATTTTATGGGAAGAATAAAAATGAGAGATTTTGATGAGAACTGTAGAATCAATTGTTTTTTTAGTTTTCGATAATTCACACACACACACACACACACACACACACACACACATATATATATATATATATATATATATATATATAATAAAGTTGGATATGCGCTTCAATTAAGCATAGCGGCAATATAAAAAATAATCACACAGAGATCAATATGTTCACAGGTTCAAATATGTTAGGTGTGCATTAGCAATGCAAACAGCCATATTAATACATTGTCTATCATATTTTGGCATTAAAATAGCACGCTCGTTTGTATACAGTCGAAGAGACAGCGAATGTACTATGTGATAAATTAATATATTATCCCACGCCTTGCAATACATTGGCAATTAGACTTGAGTAACCTAAATAAATCTAGCGTTTTCCGAACACCATAATTTATTTCCTATATGGCCATAGAAATTGAATGAAGGTCTTGACGCGTAGTATGGGCAAGATGCGAGAAAGTGTTATTCTGCTAGAAATAGTACAACCAATTGCTTTTCCGTTGCAGGAATAGAGCACATCCTGTTGACACATGGATGAACACGAGCCTTGCTTCCATAAACACTAATGGCGTGCAATAATTGTAACTTATGGCCTTCCATAGAATATGAGCTCCAGGGGAGACCACTGGAGACGTGCTCAATAATTGGACACATCGTCTTAAAAGGGATACAAATAGTCTCATAGAGAAACAGGAAATCGTAAATGGATAAATTAAATAAATCCAGCCAGAAAATGTATCCTTGACTTACCCGTTATTACATATTTTGTTTTACTCGTTTAAATATATATATATAATATAAATATATATATATATATATACATATATATATCTATATATCCATATATGTATATATCTATATAATTATATATATATATAATATATATATATAAATATAAATATATATATATATATATATATATATATATATATATATATATATATATATATATATATATATATATATATATATATATATATATATATATAATGCATGTTTCATTAAATAATATAGAACAGTTTTGTCTATTTATTTTAAGCAAATTCCTTTCATATCGTCTGATAAGCTTAATGACATTATCATTGAAAGACGAATGAAAATCACCATATTGATACATGTTTTTTAGTCCTATCTAAGCTATCGACTTACATATGCCATCATCAGAGATGACAAGTACATTACAATAAATTAAACAAAACACGGACAATGAGAGTCTGTTTTGTTTGCATGGAAGATTTCCAAGCTGCGACAAACTCGCTCATACGAGCCACTGGAATGATTATGTTATTAAGCTTATCAGACGATATGAAAGGAATTTGCTTAAAATAAATAAACCCAATTTTTCTATATTATTTAATGAAACATGCATTAATGAAAAATACTGCCTTAACAAACACACACACACACACTATATATATATATATATATATATATATATATATATATATATATATATATATATATGTGTGTGTGTGTGCGTTTGTGTATGTGTGTGTGTGTCTCCTGGTCGCGCCCAGTTATTATTCTAATGTATTCCCCATATAAGTAGAACTTATCTAATAGTTCAATAAGACAATATGTGTCTAAGAAATGGATTGTGTGATTGATTTGTCTTTACAACTTATCAACCCTTTGTTGGTTATTTAAAGCCGAAACATATTTAGCATTATAAGAATAATTCTTTTTGTTCACAAGTGAATATTTCATTACCATTTTCTGAGAATGATAATGAACCATAGCTGGAAGTGTTTATACATTTCAAAAGATTGTTTTCGCGTAAGTGAATGTAAAAAATCCGATTGGAATTCTAACACGGCTCAACTTAAGAAATGGCTAAAAAACTGCAAAATTCTAAAGTTTCATCTAATGAATGAGCTACAATTTTTATTGTAAAATATCAGAATCATTTAATTAGTAAAAGCTGAATGAACAGAATAAAACAATCTTTTGTAGTTCAAGATCAGTTTTGAACAGTAAATATCTTGCAAAAATTGAAACCGTATAGAAGAAAGCATTACTCAAATCATTTAAAATACTAAAATATACTCTTAAGCATTGCTGACCCTAGATCAGTGGAGATCGTGGGAATATCTGCCCTTAATATTGGTTGGAAAATGCAGTGTAGATTATTATTATTATTATTATTATTATTATTATTATTATTATTATTATTATTATTTTCTTTGATATCTGGCGTTTACACATTTCTTTCCGGGTCCCGCCCAGAGACCTAAGGTTAGAAATGGCATCATGTCACTTTCCACTGAAAAATAATAATAATAATAATAATAATAATAATAATAATAATAATAATAATAATAATCATAATAATAATAATAATTACATAGATAAAGTCCTTCGTAAAGTGTGGGCTGTACTTTTCAGAACAATTTTTTGTATTTCCTTCAGGCATGGACTTCCAGGGATCCCTTCATTTAGTCTACTGGATCTTTTCCAACCAGTCCAATGGCTCCAACTACAACAGGAATTGTTGATGTTCCCATGTGCCACATTTTTGAGATTTCTATTTCAAGGTCCTTGTATTTTGACAGCTTTTCGAATATCTTCAAAGATACATTGCAGTCTGCAGGGACTGCCATATCAATAAGGTGGCAATTATTTTGTGTGCGGTCTTTAATAACAATGTCTGGGCAGTTGGCTTTGATTGTTCTGTCAGTGTGTATTGTGTAGTCCCATAGAATTGTAACAGGTCCTATCTCCGTAACCGGGTCTTGGTGGTGTTCGTACCAGTTTCTTTCACTTTCCTTCCCATATGAGTTACATATTTTCCAGTGCAGATATTGGCCCACTCTGTCATGCCGTATTTTATATTCAGTGGGTGCCAATATCGTGCAACCTGCTACAAGATGATCAATGGTTTCTGGATATATATCACAGAATCTGCATTTTGGGCTAACACAGTATTTTAGTATATGTGCTTGATAATTCGTAGTTAACAAGCATTGATCCTGTGCAGCAATGATAAAACCTTCAGTTTCCGCTTTCAACCCTGCACTACGTAGCCACTGATGGGTGCGGTTTTTATCTACGTCAGCTTGTTTGGTGCGGTCAGAGTATTGGCCATGGAGCGTTTTATCTTTTTATTATTACTATTATTGTTATTATTATTATACTAATAATTTCAAGAGAATACGTCATGTGAGTTGAAAACTATTCATAAGAATGTTAATAAATAATCACTGGATGAATTTAGGGATTCAGAATTACAAGATATCAACAAATAAATTCAAATAATAATGAACCACTGCAATTGGATAAAGCAAATTATACATGAGAGGTAAAAAGGCGGAAAACGATCAATCACTTGTCCGACAGTTGATGTGGACAAAAGAAAAAGTATCATGATTCATGTGTCGAGGAAAGATCATTTTAGAAAATAAAATAAAGGAAACACGCTTCAAAGATAGAACAAATACATCGGCGAACTCTTCCACGATAACACAGGAGGGGAAAACTACAATACATATAAAGATGAAAGGACCTGCATTGATTGTGTGAATTTTAAGGTATGTGAACCATTTTCAGGTTGTTTCAACCAGAAACTATTTGTTGTGACGAAGTATATGGTTAAGAAATAACAAAACAAGAGGTTGTAGATAAATAGTGTATTGAGCCGTAGATAAAACAGTAGTGTGTTACACGACTTAGGAGTGTGTGTTTCGTTGACCAGCGTTCAGTCTAACTCACTGTTATATTTAGTATCCCCACACGAGAGTACATGTGGCACAAGTCCAAGTTTAACATGGGTCATCCGAACCTGTAGGCTCGGCCAAAAAATCCCCGTAGAACCCTTATAAACGGGTTCGGGTCTGTCTACCTCCATAGACGAGGCGCTGCCCTTCGGCACAGCCTCGTTTGGGTTCCTTTCTGCCCAAGGCAGAGAGTTCAACAAGAATTGTGAACTGTCACAGCCTCGGAAAAAAACGTTCTATCACTGTTTCCCCCGAGACTTACTTTCCTACAACTTTATAGTAAGTGGAAGAATTCACAATAGACTCATTAGAGGGAGCCCACTACAACAAGATTGTATGAGGTTTTTAGTAATGTACTGATACATGTTTTACTAATTAACCTATAACTTTCGTACCAACCATATTTAGTTTACATAAATTATTTGCTTAAGATTATGCTCCGATCATTTGTGAATATCAACGCTGATGATGAAACGGTATATGAATGCACCTCCAAAACTCTAGATGATCACAGACTAGCAGCTGGTCTTTTCTCTGAGCTAGCTCTAACAGCTCAAAGCGGGAAAAATAGCTGTTAAGCCAATGCTTCGAAAACCAAACTAGTTCAATCAATCCTAATCGGACACTGAAACATCACCCATCACGATGAATTGGTGTCCCTTGCGCGTCTACTGAGCGTTAACCTCAGACTCAGACCCCAAATGGAGCTCGTACATGCAACCCATCGCTAAAGATGCTGGGAAAATGGTCAGTTCCCTATATTGCTCCAGTAAGCACCTGACTTATCGTGCTATTCTCTACCTCAACAAGAGCAAGATCAGGCCTAAAATAGAGTATTGCTGTCATATATGCCCAGTTTTCACTTTCCAATCTCGATACAGTTCAAAAGCGTCTCCGCGTGCTTGTGGGTGACAGATTGTTTTCAACGCTGAAAATCTTTTAGATTCTGCCGAGAGTGAAAAGCGAAGACTAGACAACTACTGCCCGTATATGACAGCAGTACTCGCTTTTCGGCCTGATCTGGCTCTTTTAAGCGTAGTAGATAACAAGCTGAATTAAGTACGTGCTGGAGCCGTACCTATTGAACTGACAATTTTTCCAGCATTTTTAGCGATGGATAGTTTGTACGATGTCCACTTGGGATC
Organism: Acanthosepion esculentum; assembly: GCA_964036315.1. Taxonomy (NCBI): domain Eukaryota; kingdom Metazoa; phylum Mollusca; class Cephalopoda; order Sepiida; family Sepiidae; genus Acanthosepion; species Acanthosepion esculentum. Next base: position 84,885,968 of record OZ038478.1, read on the forward strand.
GGAACTAAGTTTAAGCCCCAATAAGCACTCTAGGCTTGGAGCATCCTTGAGGGAACACCAGTTAATTACAACTGGTGATTCTTGGGGGGAGGTATGCAACAGTTACCCTTAAATTATTCTTCTGCATTGTCAACATTAATATCATTCATAAACTATAAATGCCAGTAAATTAAGATTAATAATCAAGGTAATTAATCACTACAATGACTGATTGGTGAAGTTAATTTCTATGAAGCTAATTTAAATAAAGATTTGTATCTATAATCGTTATCATACAACAGGGCATTCCGAATACTGAATTTCTTATTTGTGATGCCTTTGGTTCTTCCATAATTTTTCTGCACATCCATTCTACAACCATCTGCAGGCATAAAATCTACTAGCAACGTTGAACCTAGATAGGTGATTACTGGGGAACTTGGATGTGAGGTTGGTGCAATAGATAAAGGCTCAGAATGAGAAATCGGAGAGAAGTGTTCCAGTTGGATTCGTTATATTCACTTACATGCTAATACCATTGGGAATGTTATGAATTCCCCTCTTCTGCTCCCAGCTAGGGATTAAATAGTAAGGCGTGTATCAGAAAAGCTTTATAATATCAAAAAATTCTTACAATCCAAAAACATCTTTAAGATTTAAGTAATCTGCAAAAGTTGATAAGCCGTAAAAACAAATCAATCAGTTAATTTTATAGTTATTTTATTGATCTTTTTATCTTCGCAATTATTTTTATGAAGACAAGAGTCTCTTAGGTATGTTTTTTTACTTCTGAAAAAATGCTAAAGAACTAGCAAGAAAAGTCTTGTATGGTGCATTCTATCTGGAGAGGCAAGATTTCGCATCATTCTGTCAGGGACGTGATCCAAATAATAGAGAATTTTGGTTATGTTATTGATTTGTTTCTCTTCGCCATCAGTTTTTTTTTTTTTAAATTAGAGACCTTTTGATTTTTTAATTGATTTTGCATATGAAAAAAAAGACTGTAGAAGATAGCAACAGAAAAGATGTGGTTACGTCAAAAGGCTAACAAATAATGATACCAAATTTTCGAATAACATTGTTATTCATATTGTAAAAACGCGATACAATTCATGAGCATGATATAACTTGAACATAGTTTTCATGAAATCAGATCTATTTATTTATTTTTCTCTTTCTTTAAAGTGACATATCTGGAAATGAAATACTTTTCTGTGATTAAATTTTACCTTCCTCACCATAAATGTCACATTAAAGCAACACGGTATATTTTTATATTTGAATGTTGTATTTGATTATATACTGACGAGATATGTTTTATTCATGAGTTCATTCGGAAGAAAAGTATCGACTTATAGACAGCACATTTTCCTATTAAGAATAAATTGTATTTTCGATTGAAATATAATTATTTAATAAAAGTCTACTAATATCACTGCGTCGATCGAATTTCGATTGTTAGACATTTATTATTGTGTACATTGTTATAATGCGACATAATTTAATTGAAATTCGATTTTAATTTAATAAAAAAAAATACAGCCATACATTTTGATTCTGAATCTTGTGATTTCGTCTCAGAACGTAACTACTATAAACACAGGTATATCAGGAAGTGAGGATTACTTGAATCTTCAATGTCATGTCTATTATATCAGTTACAAGTTTGAAGTTCATAGAAGCAATGTCTTTATTACGTGAAATACCTGAACATAAAGTAAAATGTTTGCCGCTCAGGAGACTCCATTTGTTGTTTATGACACCCAGTTTTGATCCCATGTGCATCAGAAGATTGGTCATTTACAACGACCTTCATAGACGTACCTGACTGGAAAGATTTGATAACTGAAGCCACTCTCGCAGTGATTCCATAGCTGGTCAGTTTGTGTAGCATCCTCTCTTTCACACCTTGTAAAGTCCATCAAGATATCTAGATATATCTCGAGGTATGTTTTTTGATTATCAAGCACTTCACTGAATCTATGAAGCATAATATTTAAGACGTCGTCGGTGGATCTAGAAAAATAAGTTTTGTATAAGAAGAAAAGCCAAGGAAATATAAAGTGCGATGGATAAATCGTTGGCTAAATTATGCAGAAATGAAATATAACATTGACATCTCATTTTAAGTGATATATTTACCAAAATTACAGAAAAAATATCTTGAAATACTAAAGAGTAGGTTTATTTAATAAAGTCGCCATTGAGTTTGGAATCTCCTGCATCTCTTCTGGATGGTCTCCGAGTTTAAGTTAGTTAATGTTGCCATATTTCTTGATTCAGGTCATCTTTGTTGTTATAAAGTGTTTTGTTGGTCTCTCGCTCAACTGCGCCCCACCCATAATAATCAAGTGGTTGTAGGGAGTTAGATGGCCAGTTGTATGGGCTGATGTCGCAGAAATTGTCTGACAGCCCTGACTGCTTGTGTGGGATGGTGCAGAGTCCTATTACCAGATATAGGGTCTTCCAGCAGCCACCCTCTTGACTCAGGACATCACTACCTACTTAAGTAACTTGAATCTGAGGCTGTGTGGGAAGATGAATGGCGGCATAACTTCGCCATCTCTAGTTAACACTCCAAACAGCTTCGTAATTCCCATTAGACTAATTCAACCTTTTCCGAATTATCTTCAATGTCACCAGATTGACACCCAAACACTCTGAAATGATCGTATTGGAGCTTCCGTCGCGAATTTCAATCAGTACCGCATGTCGATTAAAACATTATGACGGTGTGAATTGCGTCCTGGTACTCATTTTTTTTTGTCACAGACGGTGCCTAACTGACCATACTATACTGTGCAATCGGCAAAAAAAAAAAAAAAAAACAAGAAACAAAACATACACGAAAATACAAATATAAAATGGCGACAATTTACCCATCGCACCCAGTACATCATTGTCCAAAATGCATTGGTTTGTGTCAATAAGCCGCTTTAATATAGACATACGCTACTATAAATGCCATATAATCTCCGAAGGAAAAATATTCTTTTCTCTCAGATCTCTGGTAAATGACTTGTTAAAGGGTTGTATCCAACAACATATGAAGAAAACGGGCAATAATGATAATACAGCAATTCATTAATTATACTGTCGGTGTCGTTATGTATATATAAATTACATTTCCTTGTGCAACTTCTCTTGTTGAATTTGTTTCATATTTTGTGGTAATTTGCAGAATAATAAATTAGGGCAATCAGGTGACCCCCTACAGACCGTTGACCCCTACAGTAGCCTATATCAAATTGGGTAGGTAAATTTTACACATTCTCCCAAATCAACTTTGATTATATCTGATAGTTTGGAATTAATGAGATGAAAAATCTCGCCGAATTTTAGTCCCTTTTGAGGAAAGGCAATCAAATATCGGCATTGATAATGCGTTTAAAAAGACATTCATTTTGGCAATATCTGATTGAAAAATGTTATAGCAACATTAAATAAAAAGTTTGCTATTTTAATAAATAAATCTTATATTACATGAAAACAAATAATCATATTATCAACATTTTCGGTGTAAGAGCTTTTAGAAACAATGGAAGTTTCTAAGTTGCCAACATAAGGTTTTTGATAGAATTTGTCTTCGTTTGAATCCGTAAACAAAATGAGAAGCTTCAGATATTAATGTCACTGCTCTTTCAACACTCTGAGAATGTGAAAGAAATCAGGCAACTCTAATGTAATTTATAAGAGATGCTTGAATTTCATTTTCTAATATATGTTCAATCTTTGAAGGTTTACAAATTACAGTTTGGAGATAGATTGATTAATTCTGAACAATTCAAAGTTTCAAGGTTAATGGCTGGTATTTTATTCAACCTTTTCTAAGGTGGTTTCCCACTTCTGAAAGGATAAAAATAAATTTCGACTTTAATTAAGCAATCCATTCCTATTCTATTCTACATTTAGTGAATACAACTTAAAAACTATCCTTTAAATTTACATAAATTAATTTATTTCCGTATATTTACTTAAATAATCGGCATAAATATAATAGAGAATACTAATAATTCTAAATCATTTCTATTATCATTAATTTATTTCATTTGATTTCTGGTGTGTACACATTTTTCCGGGTTCTGCCCAGTGACCTAAAGTCGGAAATGGCATCATGACATTTTCCACTGACCAATTAAAATAAAATACATAAAGCCTTTTGTAAGGTGTGGGTTGTACTCGTGAGAACACCTTTTTGCATTTCTTTAAAGCATAGACTTCCAGGAATCCCTTCAGTTAGTCTACTGGAATATTTTCCAATCACTCCGAGAGCTCCAACTACAAAAGGGATTGGTGAAGTTCCCATGTGCTACATTTTTGTGATTTCATTTTCAAGGTCCTTGTATTTTGATAGCTTTTTAAAGATCTGCAGGGACTTCCATTTTCAATAAGGAAGCAACTTTTTGTGTGCAGTCCCTAATAATAATTTCTCGGTGGTTAGCTTTTATTGTTCCGTCTCTGTGCATTGTGTAGTCCCATAAAATTATAACAGGTCCTATCTCCGTGACCGGATCTGGGTGGTTTTTATACAAACTATTATTATTATTATTATTATTATTATTATTATTATTACGAGTGTACATGTGTCTTCCAAAATGACGTTAATTTTTAGAAAGTTTTACTGTTGAGATGCGATGAACAAAATTTCTGAAACAATTGTTTGAGATTTAATAAAGCATATATCCACAATTCACAACTATTGGTTCGGCGAATAATTACCAGGCTTTTTTTAAACAATATTTATTATGAAGAAAGAAACAACAATTCAATAATAACATTTTTAAATGAGTGTGATTATCGACATGGATTTTTATAACCTGAAAATAAAGTAATATCTTTATTAAAAAAAGTAAACAAACAGCAATTTTTATTAACAAATAACTCGCCAGAAAAACGCTTGATAATTATTCACCGAACCAATAAAATAGAGGCAAATGAACCGCTTAATTAATCCGTTCCCTTTGTATTTTTAGACGGGCAATGTTATCTATGATTCATTGATGTCTCTTCGTATAACGCAAATTGATTTTTGCTCAATATCTTTCCACGGTAGATTTTGATGTGTTTAATATAATAGCGATTCGAAATGGAAACATCCCGAAAGTGAAAAGATTAAAAACGGAACAAAGACGTCGACAATAAAACCTAAATGAAAACCCAGGTTGAATCATGGCTATCACTTAGAAAACAAAGGTATCTGAGTGCTTCACACGAAAGGTCTCATTTTGCTCACGAACTAATTCTGTCTAAATATAGAGAAATATTTTATTTGTATAGATTATTAAAATGATGCTTTTAAAATGATAAAATTTGTATAGACTATTAAAATGATGCACCCCGTTTCACCCTACACAACGTGACAGGAGACATATAAATAATAAATACAAAACGGTCCTTCTTCCTACATGGAACTTGATGCTGGACAATCTACTCAGAAACAAAGAAGATACTTGAAGCAACAGAAATTTGGTCCCACAGAAGGATACTGAGAATATCAAGTACTATACATGTGAGCAACGACAAATGTTTTTCAAAATGCCAAACATAAAGTGCATAGATACTTAACATCAGAAAGAGACAGTTGAAAATTCCAACGCACATAATGCTGAAAGGCGGAATAGAAAATTTGACACCCACGGGACATAATGAATGCAAGTGCGGCAGAGGAAATACCACACGTAACAAGGTTCTGTAAATGGTTGGTGGAACAGAGATTAGAATAGATATATAAAAAAAGACAAATCTTACTAAGCGCTGCAAAAGACAGGAAGTTGAGGAGAGCCATGATACCCAAATGTTAAAGGGACATGGTCCATAGAAGAAGCTTAATAATTGTTACACCGGCAATTCTAACACAAGGGAATTACACCGGTTCTCACTATATATAATGCCAGTAATACCCACCCGGGGTGTAAGCAGCGACAGTACTTTTTGGACGTCTCAGCTATTCGGTCGAACTCTCTGCCTCTGAGGCAGAGGGGAACTCTCTGCCTTTGGGCAGAGAGGAACCCGGACGAGGTTCCGCCGAAGGGCAGAACCTCGTTCGGGGTGGTTGACCACCCCGATCCCGTTTATACGGGTTCTACGGGCAATTTTTGCCCGAGCCTACGGGCTCGGAAAGCCCACATTAAACCGGCCTTGTGCCACATTCGACACACGTGGGCGTGTTGTTAAACATTGTAAGCAGCGACAGTCCTTTTTGGACGTCTCAGCTATTCGGTCGAACTCTCTGCCTCTGAGGCAGAGGGGAACTCTCTGCCTTTGGGCAGAGAGGAACTCGGACGAGGCTCTGCCGAAGGGTAGAGCCTCGTTCGAGGTGGTTGACCACCCCGATCCCGTTTATACGGGTTCTACGGGCAATTTTTGCCCGAGCCTACGGGCTCGGAAAGCCCACATTAAACCGGCCTTGTGCCACATTCGACACTCGTGGACGTGTTGTTAAACATCGTAAGCAGCGACAGTACTACAACTGCCTAGCTGAGTAGTACCCGTTTCCTACCTTTGTATCTGTGATGTTAAATACACTTGTTCCTTAAACCAACCTCGACTTGATTTTCTTCTTTTTACTATTGTGCCACGAAACAACAATAATAATATTATATTATTAGTATCGCATCAAGTTTAACTAACAAATATTTGATACTGATTTCTTTAAAAGTAAATCCTGTTTTATTCCTATTGCGAAAAAGAGAAAATTATTTAAAATAAAATCTATTCGATTATTGTCCGCTGAGTAAAAGTCGTTTCTCCTGTCGAATGCTTTCATCAGTCAGATATATTAAAGTAGGGTCTTACATTTTTCTCAATGAATTTTCTATTGTTAGCTTCACATCAATATAAAGCTCAGAAAGAGATGGAAAAATGGAAACAGTTTTAGCAAATATGGAATAAAGAAGGCGTATATATAAAAGTAATGGAAAAATAAAGAAATTATCTATCTATCTATCTATCTATCTATTCTCATATGTATTTATTTAGTCAATGTATTTTCCATTCTCTTCATATCCAGTGTGTCTCAAAAATGTATACCCATTTTAACATTTTATAGCTCGTCAAGTTGCTTTCTTTTCAGATTTACACGTTAGTATAAGTAATGTCATTCAGGTTTAGTTTGAACAAAGATAGGTCATTTTGAGATACTACTGGAAGTATGAAAAAGCTATAAAGTTCAGAATTCCTTATCTAAATTAGATATAGTTGTTTCTACTTGTGGGAATTATTTCTTGAGAAAGTGGCAAAATGTGTATACATATCATCTATAATTTGTGTATTCATGAATTAATCAAACAGATTGATAAAAGAATATCTTAACGTTTTCAATACATTTCACTATTTCTATCAGGTTGACGATCACAATTCAATACAGTTGACCAAAGCTCTCTCTCTCTCACATAGAAACTATTTAACCCTCATTCTCTCTCTCTTTCTCGCTTTCTCTGTCTGTCTGTCTGTCTGTCTGTCTCTGTCTCTCTCTCTCTCTCTCTCTCTCTCTCTATATATATATATATATATATATATATATATATATATATATATATATAATATTAGTGGTAAATATACACATACATATGCAATCATATATCTAAAATATAAATATATATACATACATACACATACATATATGTATAAAAAATAATTTCAAAAGGATAAAATCCAGGTAGAACTCAATGCCCAGGACAGAGTAAGGATATCATAAAAAGACTTAAACACTAATATTCCATAGTCATAAATTATTCCATTCGAATCGTAAATACGATCCAATTCGTCAGACGTACAAATTCAAAAAGAAAACAGAAAAAAAACATCTCCGGGAATAAAACATAAAATTTAGTGAGAGTGTATGTATGAGAGCGTGGGGCGATGTTAGAGTGAATGAAAGCCAAAGTGATATATATATATATATATATATATATATATATATATATATATATATATATATATATATATATATATATATATATATAGGGATAAAATAACCGAAAAAAAATTGGGTGTTTTTTTGCGAAAGTATTTATTTATATGTTTTTATATATATTTAATATTTCAGACCACCTCGGTCCTTCCTCAGAAATTAATTGAATTACTGTATTACTGTATTTGGGAGTTTGCTATATATATATATATATATATATATATATATATATATATATATATATCGAAAGATATTGAAAGAGATTAGTATGTACTGAGATATGCACATTGTTATTAGCTGATTTTTTATCTGAAATGTTAACCGTATAAACTTAGATCATCTAACCGCTAAAGGATAAGATTAGAATTGAGTTATTTGATAAAATGTTAAAAATAAAACGTCCAAAAATGACTTCAACATTCGAAAGTGATTACATGGGTTCAGACAGTTCAACTGAATTTATTAACAGATACAATATATTACTTAAAGTACATTCTTCTCTATGTCGTGTCCCTTTAAGACGTTGGCAATCATGACTATAATTTTCTGTCCTTTGTTGCTCTTACTAAATTTTGTCTTTATACTATCTATCCTGAAAAGTGTCCTGCCATCCGTTTAATCTTTTTAGTTAGGTTATGTGCTGTTTTTCTCTATCCCTCAATATGTTCTGTGAGATATCAAATTTATCAAGCACTCTTTCCTTTTTTATGTGCCCTGGAACTTTCAAGTGACTCTTCCTGGTGTTAAACATATATTTCCTTTTTGTTTCCATTTTCTTTAAAACTTCGTCGGGTCTCTGATCTTCAGTCCATGTTATTTCCAGCGTCCTTCTGTAGAACCACATTTCTGTTGCTTCAAATCGCTTCTTCATCAACGAGGAGATTGTCCAGCATTCACTTCCATATAGGAGAAGTGATATTACATAACAGTTCAGTACTCTATCTGTTGCGTAATAGTTTCCTTAGCTTTTGTAAGGCATATTCCGCTGTCCCACTGCGCCTTTGATTTTCAGTGACACACTTTCTGTCCTCTGTTAAAACACTTTCCATATATTTAAATTGTTGCATTTGCCTGATTTCCTTTCTCTAATTTGTAATTTGCATAGCAGGCTGTTCGTGTTGATAACAAACCATCTATTTTGTTTTCTTGCAATTGATGTTTAGTCCTTATTTCATGCTTTCCTTTATTTGCCTCTGTAGGAGTTCTTGTAGTTTCTTTTTTGTATCTGCTATCACCACCGTTATCTACATATCTTATGTTGTTAAGATTATAACCTCCAATAATGAATCCTGGTAGGGCTTCTAATTCTCTCAGAATTGCATCGCTGTATAAGTTGAATAAGTCCGGTGAGTCGACACATCCTTCTCTTACACTCCTTTCTAATTTTTTGTATATTTACTGAATTCATTTTCTATCCGAATGCAGGTGGTTGTCTTCGACTTAATCAGTCATAATTAACAATAGCGTTTCTTAAATTAAATATTTCGCACATTGATGACAAAATATATATTTTAGGTTGTAAGAATTTTTGGACATAATAATGATTTATGATAGAAGTCTTACTAATTAATCCATACCCGGAGGAGAAGAGGTGAGTTCATACATTTCCCAACGGTATTTGCGCGTAAGTGAATATAAAGACCACGAATGGAATTGAAATTTGGCTCTCCGATTTTTCAATTCCGAGCTGTTATCCCTCATACCATGCGCACGACCTAGCTTTCTACTGCACCTGATATTACCATGCGGTCACCCATCTAGGTACTCACCAAGCTCGACGTAGCTTAACGTCAGTGATCGTACGAGAACGGCGCTTTAATTATCAAAAACAAAACAAGAATACCGTACCAAATAATGACCTGCTATTAAATAGCTTCATTCTTTATAATAATTTAGTGTTCCAATTAACAAAAACGTCGCAGAAAACTGTGGCCGGGCTAACAGTTCCAACCACCTCAAATCTTCTTTTTGCCACGACAGTCCATTGTAAACTGAGGCTTAGATGCACATGGAAAGACGATCAATCAAGAATTACAAGGAGAATAGATCGATTTTTCTCCCTGATCATACAAACCGCACATATTTTTTAGAACGTTTTAAGCACACGCGGGATCACCGTCGGTCGTGTTTATACGCATGCGTCGTGTGGACAGGGTGGGGGTTACAGATTCTCATCTTCATTCTTTATATTTTTATCGCTTCACTTTCATTCTCTTTGTCAGCAGCAGAATGTCAAGGGCGTTATTATTATTATTATTATTATTATTATTGGAAGGAAGAAGAAAGAAAATACAAAGAAACAAAGGAAAACAGAATATATATTTTTGTTGCTTTGAGAAAATTCTTTTGCAATTGCGCGATTTGGTTTAGGTATGTGACATGGGTTGGAAAACTTTGCGATGATTCTTTGCTGGTAGAAAGATGTGTATAAAGGGACCGATGTAAAAAGTACTGACCGAGAATTTCAATGAAAATGTATACATTTATGAACATAAACAAAATTAAAATATAGACAGAAGAAAACTAGAGAAGAAAACCCAAATAGTTATAAGCAAGTACAATAAAGTTTATTTTTTACAAATATGTGGATATCACGCATGTGCGCACACGTACACACACACGCATACAGATACACCCTCTCTCACACACACACAAAACAAAATAAATATAAATACATTATATATATATATATATATATATATATATATATATATATATATATAAATATATAAATATATAGCAAATTATATTTGTTCATTCATGAATATCTCTACTCTGAGTATCACGTAATCACATCTTCTCTTCTGTGTGTATGCGTGTGTGTGTATGCATATATATGTATTCATATGTCTGGTTTGACAAAAACAAAGATATATACATGAAAGTATTATTATATATTTTAGATACTACAATCATTATCAAGTATTGTAAATTTTTGTATGTTAAGCATGTTATATATATATATATATATATATATATATATATATATATATATATATATATATATTAGTTTACGAAAAACTAGGTAATCCGTATGGTAATATCCGATGATTTTTTGCCACATTGCGTTTAAATGCAAGTCGGTCCCTGTCAGTAAGTTTGCAAATCTGGCCCAAATTCCTACGGTTGCTAGAGGTTTTGCCCTGTTTCTTGAATTGCGTCATAGTTCTTGATATGGTAGCTCTTGAAAAACCAAACATTTCAGCAACCTTAGTGATCGAGGTTCCAGCCATGCGAGCTCCAACAATTTGCCCTTTTTCGAACTCAGAGATGGTCATGCATTTAGCTTAAATTTTACTAAATTCTAAAAATAGATAAGACAAATACATTTAATTAGATAAATAAACGTATTTACAATAAATATAACGTTCAATTACGAAGTTTTAGTTAAATTTCTTGATATAATGTGTCTTTGAGATATAGGAGTGGAATTTGCACCTGTCCCAGTTATTTTGTCCAAACCCCTGTATTTATATATGGATGAACATTATGTTTGAAATAGAGAGTTAGTTCATTCCTGTATTTGGATATTATACAATCTTTCTCTCTCTCTCTCGCTCTCTTTGACTGCAATTTTCCTTTCTTTTTATCTAATAATTCCACCCCAAACAACGCGGGAATTCCACTAGTGCGCAAGGGAAAGAACAAAAGATAAACGGAATTCAAGAAGACAGCAGATGACGATTGATCGTAATTATCAAGGAAGCAAGTCAACAGAAGGGACGTGGGAAGTGCGAGAAAATAAAGTATTAAATGGCGGTTGCATTTATCTATTTCAATAATAAACCGGTAGGACTTACATGCTAATCTAGTAGCGCGCTTAAATTTGTGTATTCGAAGCACCAGGGAAAAAAACTCGTCTGATCAGTTACCATTAAAGTATTTATAGAAAAGACGGAGGTAAGCCACATCATGTCGGTGAGAAAGTAACTGAAGACAAGATGCCTGCTTAGGATCGATGACATTAGAGACCATTCTTTGGATTTTGTGAGCACAATTTTAACAACGTAACATACGCAAATGGCACTATGTTGATGGCAAACACCGAAAGAAAACTCTATGGGTTCCTATATAGGGTAATACAGAAACGCAGGAAGAAAGGACCCACAGTTACAATTGAGAGTTTGTAGTGAGGGTTTGTAAAAGACAGTAGGCAAAGCCGTCTGCAAGAGGAATAGCTTGGACACGAACTGCGACTTGAATGGCACAATGAAGCAAATTTGATTATCTGGGTATTTTTTTTAAACATGCGACGGAAAATGTGACAAGGAAATCAGAAAGCGCATTTTCCAATGTTTTCCAGACGCTAAACGAAATATTATCAGGAAAATTTTATTAGAAACAAAGAAAAGAGTGTTGAAATGCTAGACAACTCTCCTCTATGGCGGTGAATGCTGAAAAGTTCGTCAATTATGGAAAAAGAAATAGTTAAGGCAACAAAGATGTGTTTCGACTGAGAATACGGTGTACGCAGCGTGTGAACAGCGAATAAGTTTTAAGGAAAATGGAAAGAAAAATAAACGTATTTTTAGAATCCGAAAGCGAAAGTCGAACTTTCTAGGACACATAATTGCATTAAGTCCCATACTTACGACGTCACAGCTTCTGCTGATATAGAGACTTGCAGAAGAAAAGAAAATCTTTGCGAGCCAACACATATTCATTTGTCTTTACTTTTCTTATCTCACAATTCGTGTATCATGTCGATATAACATGGCTTGAAGTGAAAAGTATGACATGATGTAAGGAATTATGTAGAATCCAATTTCACTGAAAAGAAAACTGGATTAAGGGATATTTAACGCCTCCTAAAATTCGCAACTATAACATTTCTGCTGCATGGAAAAAAATTCAGGATCGAGTTTGAATTTCTTTTACTCGCAGCTGAAAGCAACATGAAACCAGGTAAAAATACTATATCGATTCTTGTTAAATGCATTGATCCAAAGTAGTGAAATATTTATTCTACGTTTGATACATCCGAACATCTTCAACTTTTTTCTTGATAAATTCGACATATTGCGAGCCGGAAAAGAGTTCCACATTTCTCAGAACACATTCTTCAATTTTATGTATGTATAGCTGGCCAATTGTATTCGAAGATACCCGTCTACTATGGCGACTATCCAATCCGTATTGAATACGCTTGCTCAGGCACATTTGTGTTTGTTCAACACCCACACAGTCGAACTGTGGTTTATACTGCAATAATGCTGAGCAGACCTTAGTTACAGTTTTTTTGGAAAGAGTGTTATCTGGCGTGATCAACATTTTGAACGAGGCACGATGACTTGTAACTTTGTGCTAACAAAGCTATCGACGGCACCCAAGGGTTCTGTTTACCCAAAATCACTCACAATATTGCCCCGCGCTGGGTTTAACCTCTCCAGTCCGATAACATCAAGTGTCTGAATGGTGAGATTCGAAACCGTGTCATGGTCAGAAGGCGAACGTTCTTGCCACTCGGCCACGTGCCCATATTCACTTGTAAACAAGTAGATAATCAGAATTTAATGATTATGTGATGGACCTGCTCCATAGTAATGAACAATATGTTTTTGTTTAAATATCATAGACAGTATTTCTAAATTCATCAATATGTGGAATACGAGACGAAGAATTAAGGTAATGTTTTCTTAAAACAAAAACAGTTCAAGCCGGCCAATTCGCTGAAAGACAAAACGCCAATCTTAAATATCAAATATCTCATCTGAAATTAAGAGAAGTAAAGTTTTCGTTACATAAAGACAACACACGTTTCAAAAGCCTCTTGTAAGTAATCCCCCCCAAAAAAACAAACAAAAAAAAGACCAAAAATTAAAATTACATAAGCTCATGTAAATAGCGCGCAGTCACACAAATAATTATCCCACATTTCACGAAACATTCAGTAAATATACGTACATTTAGCGAAGATGTGCATCTCTAAGAACTTATAGACTATATAGAAATTCCTCAACAACGCGTAATAGTCAATGAGTATTTGACACTGACAGGACATATTGAAGGCAAGACTGACAGAGAAAGACATAACGAACTATTTAACGAACTTGTGTGAACAGTCTTTATGTGAGATAGTAAAACCACAAAATTACTAAGAGCTACAAAGAACAGGAAATTGTGGAGAGTTATGATTATCAACGAATACTTACATGTTCCACACAGTGAAACATATAGGTATGGGACATTAGTCTATCAAATTAAATTTAAACAAATCCACAATAATATTTGAAATGAAATCGGGCGTTCAAATATGTGGAAGAACTTAGAAAGTATACTATAACCATTTATTAATTAAATTAAATTCTTATAATATAAAAAATTTCTTGAGGAAAAATTTACAGTGACAGTAAATATATTCGAAACATCGGTATAATTCATTGTGTTAGGCGAGAATTTAAATTTAATTCACAGACTTTAAAAAAATAAATGAACCAGTTACTCTAAGTCTGTTTCAAAGAATTTAAGACGGTTTAGGTGAAATGTGTAACTTGCTGTTCATTCATCAACTTATAGACACTAGAGTATATTTAGTCACTTAACCAGTATCCAGATTGGTACCTTTTGCCATGAAAATATGTAAATAAGATTTTGAAAGGATAAGGAAAACAGAAGTAATATTACCTATAAAGGAATGTACAGACAGTGTAGACTCCATTGTGATCGTAGAAAAAAGCTTACGGAAAGTCACAGCTAGTTCTAGATTCCAATGATCTAAATAAAGAAATAAAAATGTAGCATTTTGAACACGGAGGAGATTTTCGCAGAGATACACAATCATAAATACTTCTCAATGCTTAATACTTCAATCGAATATATACCATTTCAGAAATTCCAGATCTTTTAGAATATATAGTTTTACAAGACAGCTTTATTGAATTCACAGTCCAAGCTATATTTTGCAAATTGAAATTGGAAAAATTATTGATGGACGTGAAGGAAAAATACTCCTAAATACGAAATCATAAAATGTTATTTTTACAATAATTTTCACTCGCGCAAGTTCATGGAGCCACTCGATATAGAGTGTGGAGGTATATTCATTCATACCATGTGGTCATAAGTTTCGGATTGTGTTCACGAGGAAAAACAAAATAAACAAACGTACATAACAATAAAAATATATGGTAAATTGGATGATAATTTCATACAATTTATGTATTTGCGTGTATTGGTGTATGTGTGTGTTTTACATTACAATTGTGATAAGGTCCATGTTATAGAAGGAAGTAAGTCACTCCGTAATATCACAAGTCCTATGACGGAGGGAAGTTATAAACGTGCTGTCATCCCGACAGTTCTGGGTAAAAAGAGGTTGAATCTCACGTTGCTTGGCGGAATGTCCGTATTTCCTGTTTTATGCTTGGAGTAATTTTAATATTGTTGTTATTATATTTTTTCATCTATTTTAAACATGGTTTAAATTTTATTTTATTTATAATTTTCATTGTTATTATTATTATTATTATTATTATTATTATATATTTTATTTTCATTTATAATAATAATGTTCTCACAAGAGGATTACAGAGGAAGCCATAATTTACCCAGCATGATGACATATATGGAAATTAATGATTAACCTTAAACTTGAACTGGTTAAGATTGTAGTAATCGGGGAAGCATCCTCTTGGGAGTTGATTAAACAATATCCGTGGAAAAAAGATTTCTGAGTGGAACTCAACAATCGGATAAGAAGGAAATCTGGTGGTTGGTTAAAATGTGCCTGGGTTAATCGATTTTAGCCGGGTTAGGTAGTTCGTCTGTTACACTTTCCAGGGAAATAGCTATAGAGCAGCCAGAAGATTGCAACGTTTCGTCTTTGGGAAAAGGTGTGTAAGGTGTAAATTAAATATTCACCCACAAGGCTGCGTAAACTCTTGAGGTAAGTATTTAGCTTAAGTTCCAATAGTGCTCAAAACATGAGGCCTCCCTGAAAGAACACCCGTTTATTGTGATAAACGAAAATTCAGGTTCGGCACGATGATAACAGAACGTCACTATATTTTAGGATGACACACAGAGGCACGAGCTCGTTTTAGAACGATTGTGGAAGAATAACGTGAAATGAAAGAGATCCAGATACATAGATCACCTATCTCAGTCCTACTATGGCAATCAAAAGACTAAATTCAGATCTAGTTAAAATGTCATGCCCTTAAATCATTTATGGGCAAACTGCGGCCCACGTGTCACATGCAATCCGATAGACATTCTGAATGTCACGCCTAATTTATTAATGAAAATAACTTTTTTTTGTAAATGCTGTTTATTCTTTTTTGTTCTCACTTGTTCACTCACACACTCTCGTACATAACAACATATAGAAACAATGATTAAGTACTGTGTTTTTTTTTTACTTTTGTAACTTCTATTGCCAGGATTTTAAACCATTGGCGATTTTTCACTAGGAAGATCATACGTGTAGATATCTTTTGCTTCAGAAATAAGGAACGTCAGAGATAATTATTTTCTCTACAGAATAAATACACTTGTTCTTTTGCAAATATTTGTGCACAGTCAAATGAATAAATTAGAAGCAAATGAAAACTCAGGAATGAGTGTTAATGACACTGTCATCAGGGATAAGATTATACCAAAATTTCAGGCTTTTTTAATTATTGAATCACTTGCTTCATCTACCGCAAGGAAAGTTGGTTCTATGTTTTGCGCTAGAAAGTTTTTTTCCCCCGCTGGCAGTACTCAAACCTGCGTTTCCATTTACAGGATAAATTGTTGTTAGATCGAACTAATTTTTTACCGTCTCGGCCACGAAGGGCATCGCAGATCAAGCAAGGCAGAATAGGGTTCATAATTTTATAATTACAGATACTCTAAATTTCATATCTGCTCAGTGCTGTATACGATCGTAAGCAATGCAATTTCAAAATAAGATTGAGGCCGATAGACGAAAATATACGTACTGTTTAAAATAAACTGAATGTCTACTCAAATACGGATAACCATTAAAAATAATGTTTAAAGTGATGAAAATATGTCAGATTAATCAATAAACAATCCATTACTTCTTTAGAATTTGCTTTGTTTACCTTTGGATACGATGCTAAGCAGATATGAACTTTTGAGGATCTGGGATGTGAAGCATTTCGCTTAAAGGCATTAATCAGTCTTGTTTGACCAGCGACGCGCTTGGTGGAAGAAATGGTATAAAGCACGGTTGATGTAATGAAGGTCTCTCCTGCAAAGAGTGACGTGGCTTTGAACCCTGACGGATTGCGCAGATTTTCTTTAATAAGATTCCTCGAATATTCAGGCCGGTAGATAAAAAAAGATAGATCTGCTTAAAAGAAACGGGGGATATACTCAAATATGGGTATCCGCAAAAATAATGCGTAAAATTATCAAAAATATGTCTTTTTTATATAAATTTAAATATAAAATATATGTGTGAAATCGCTCAATATATGAACATTGCGTGCGTGTGTGTTTGTGAATTTCTCTCCTGGGATGTGTACGCAAATAGTACATAAACTAGAGAATATGAGAATATGAGAAAAAAAAACTACTATTTAGGAGAGAAAACAATAAAGAAATATGAGTTAAGAAGACAGAAGATACCGATTTACATTACGTTTACCTTTTTGAAGATCAAAGTTAACTAGAAAGGAAGTAGCTGGTCAAGAGTTCCACAAACGAGAAGTGCGATAGAAGAAACTGTTAGTTTAAAACCTACGGTGTAATTTAGATTTCAACTGTAAACGATGAGACCTTGCCGTCAATTTAGTACTGCGATTAAATTCATAATGTCTAGGCAACATAGTGGAAAGTTCATGAGAACAATTACCATGAGTATTTATAGAAAATGTACAGGAAAGCTAAAAGGCTACGTAACGGCGGTGAGAAAGGGACTGAAGCCTAGATGCGTAGTCAGGACCAATAACATTGCAGATTCTTTGTATTTTATCAAGAACATATATGGCAGCGATATTTAAAGCAAGGACGTATGGTAGGGTTATAAAAATGTAAATTGTATAGATGGTCAGATTGTTTTGGAATTATTGATATATTGATAAAACTCTTTATAATAATTAATCCGTGGGAAGTGGTTAATTCATAATTTCTCAATGAGATTTGTGCGTAAGTTAACTGGAAACTCGTCTCTACGATTTCCAATCCTGAGCCTTTATCTATTGCTCTAGCCTCACATCAAATTTTGCAGTACCTTGTATTCTGAATCTAGGTACTGATAAGGGTCGTGGTTGCTTAACTTCGCAGATCGTACGTACACTTCCTAGGAGTCCATGGTTTTTGTTCGATCCAATATCACTTCTCATTACTCTAAACATTATTTTCAAATAGTATTATCTTAAATTATTAATTATTAAGCATTATTATTATTTTAGTAGATACTTTTGCTTGAGTATTCTCGTTTTATTTATCTGTGTTAATTTCGTCTACCAGCCCACCCATTCGAGAGCCACAGTTTATTTATTAAGACTCTCGAGAGCGCAAGCCGGTAGACGTCATTCACAAGGTTTAAAAAGAGTCTTCTATTCAGATATGGGTATTTTCGAAAAGACAATATTTTGTGTAATATATATATATACACACACACACACACACACACACATATATATATATATATATATATATATATATATATATATATACATATATATGTGTGTGTGTGTGTTTGTGTGTGTATGTAGTTGACTATACAGTAGGAACTCTACATTTTTATTCAAACGCAAATGTATGTATTTCGAAGAAAGTAAAGTCTCACTGTGCATACTGCCCTATCTTTGGAAATGGTTGGATGAAAGACATAAAATTGTTCACAGTATAAAATTACAGCATCCTTAGTCAACGGGCATCACTCTTATTTTGATGTTATCAGGCACAGGTAATGGGATGGTGTTTCGTGCTGAAAGAGACATACAAATCTGTCAGAGGCGGACAAGTTCAGAAGGTGACGTTCAGACTAAGGGTCAACTCAAAGTTATAAGCATCGAGACCTGACTGTAAACAGTACGGTCAAATCGATGGCAGTGTTAAGAACTCGGATAGCACCGTTTAGTCTTGATCTTATAATGTTAGTTAAGATAGCACGTTCTCCTTTTACAGGTGATAAATAAAATTTTAGTGTCAAAAGTGCGTATTGACAAGTTGATTATTCAGCTTATGTAATTACCACAGTTTAGCGAACATTAACTTGTGATTGGTTTGTAGTTATTCCTGATTTCTATGAAGATTCTAAAGCGCCAGTTTTGACTGGAATGGAAAACGATGCAAGTATGGAGAAATTTAGTTATCTTTCGTATTCAGTTTTAGATATTAATTGAAAGTGAAACTGATTCAGCTGAGTTATGTACAAGGCCATAATTACGTGGCATCGTGTGAAGATCAAACTCACTACTTTCTAATTGGTAATGGTAATATTAGACACCCATCTACTGCAAGTGCCTGAGCCAAACTTGTAATCACTATCTCTACCAACAAAAAAATGGGTGCCTGACCGAATAGGTGGAAATTTATTGTTTAAATGCGGCCTGTGGAAGGTTGTGAGATAAGTTATTATCTTAAGTTAGACAATATGCTGACGATGTATTTACGGTTTGGTACCTTTTGGAGAAGCCATTTATTCGTTGGCGTTTGGGAACTACCGTTTTAACTCCAGTCGATAATAGAAAACAGAATAACTAGCTTTCTCTCTTTTAGTCGTTTGCTCGGGCTATAGATGACGCATTTGTTCCTATAAAACTAACAATGTCTGAGTTACTCCTTAGTCCCAATTGAGTTAGTTGCGGGCGCGCTGCTACAAGTGTTTTGTTATTTTTCTATCTTTTTTAGCATATACCATCGATTTATCAATATGTTGGCTGAAAAGGTGTTAACGAAACGTAGTAAAAATATTTTGCGTAAAAGGGATTCCTGTACGTCTTCGAGAAAACTTTAGTATAGTGATGCAGACAAAAGAATACATTAAACTTTTCTTTGATTATAAAACGTAGCTTCTATCGAGTACTTGAGGAGCCTTGCTCATAATTACCAAATGAACTAAAATAAACTTAATTACAGTTTTTTTTTTATTGATTAACACATTTAATGTTTTTATTTTTAATAAATTTGAAATGGCAGCCGATGTCCAAAACGACCTCCCGTCTGTCGTTAACTGGTGGAAAATGGCTTGTCATTTTTAACACCACAAAACTAAACTTCTCTCCATTAATAATATGAGAGACCACCTCTGTAACTTCCATTAGCATAGCTGACTCTAACCTTCACGCAAGTAACTCGTCGTGCTTTCTTCAGCTGGTGTGAAGTGGAAAAGACTATATTGAATCCATTGCTAGATCAGCTGCTAAGAACGTTAGTTCACTATGTCGTGGGAGTCAATATTGCTCCCCAGAATTTATCTTACATATCTATAACTCTACCATTTGTCCATGCTTAGAATATGGCTACCACATATGTGCCGGTTCTCCTGCTAATTTACCTTGAACTCCCTGATAAAATCCAAAGAGGAATCAGCAATATTAGCGGTCCTGATCTGGTGGTTACGTTTCAGTCACATTTCCACCGACGCAAGGCTGCCTCAGTGTTTTTTTTCTATAAACAATTTAATGGTAATTTTTCGGATAAGTTCTTCGCTATGGTAACTAGCGCAGTAGTCGAGTGGCGTTGAGATCTCGTCAATTTACAGTTGAGCTGGCTAGATGTAGCCGCAAGTTCTATGCTAACAGTTTCTTTTCTCGCATTTCCCGCTTCCGGCTCCATATTTTCCGGCCAATTTTAATCTGCAAAAAATAAATGCAATACCAATTGCTATCTACTGTCTTCCTGATTACTCTTTCTCCTTCCCGTTCATTATTAACGTTTCCGTTCCTAATTCTTCCACACCATTTAATCCCTTGTGTTTTAGTAGATTTACTGCCTTTCTTGGGGATGATACCAATAAAAAATTATAGTTTTTAAACTTTTTAAAGTTCTAAATTTGAATGAAGCTAAATCAATCAACATATTTTCCTAGCGTCCACAAATCTGGCATGAAAGCAGATGGCACCTAAAATGGTCGTTTTCATTTCTCCCATTTCGTTAGAATTATGATTGTTATTTTTAGCAGCATTTTCGCGAATATGTTTTTTGTGAGCAAAATCGAAAACATCAATAATTATTTGAATAATCAGTGTAACAAATTACTCACACATCTCTGTTCTAAAGTCATGATTATTTTAATTAAATAACAACTGCAGAATTTAATGAATATTTGTGACAAAAATAATATAGAAAATGGCTGCTAAAGACGTTGTTTGATTTGCAAATCTAAGAACACCTGGTAGTTAACTGTTGATGTTTCCTTAATGAAATAAGTTGGTAGGAAACTATAGTTCTGCGACAGACTGTAAACTAATAATGAATTAAGGTGGTTGGAGAAATGTCACGCTTCTCATTACACCTAAATATCTAGGAATAATCTGCTTGGTGATGAAAAGAAAAACTTGTAAACAGATGTTTGGGTTTTAATTGAATGAAACAAAAGTGTCGTTTTCTTCTCCTCCCCACCCTTCTTCTTCTATGAATTTTTCTCTTCAGGACGTGAACAATCATAGTGCCCTACAATTACTTATCTCCTACCCACAAGCTCGTTTATTAGGTTATTCGATATTTACCGAGGCTCCCTTTTCTCTTCAATTTGTCCATGGAATGTGAAATTCTCAAAAACACACTTTGCGGGTTATGCGTCCCAGAAATGTCAAATGTTTCCTTTGGTTTCCATTTTCAACTCCATTGTTTCTATTTAGCTTAAAACCTTCACGTTGCTCACATGCTCCATCCCATTGTATTCTCAGCATCCTTCTGTAGAATCACATCTCTGTTGTCTGAAGTCTCCTTTTCACCTGTTAGCAAATTGTGCAATATTCACTTCTCTGTATGAAGACTAATATTACACAGATCTTCAGCTCTATCTTCAAAAGAATTTGTTCGATTTCTTAAAGGATGGTATTTATTCTCCCCCCCCCACTAGGACGAGATATGACACAAGGTCTATTTACGTGGGGACTCGAACGCGTACGCCCCGGACAGGAACAAAACTTCCCCTCAGCTCTCGCAACCGTCGGTTGCGCTGGCCTCGGTGCGAGCACCGATCCCTCCCTTTTCGTGAAATGGGAGGGTGCGGCGTCGGGCAGCTGTTCCCCAGGCCTGGGCATCTCTCCAGTATTATTTTCCTCAGTTGCCCCTCTGTCCTTTGACAGAGAAGCCCCTGAGATAACTCTGCCCAAAGTCAGAGACGCAACTGAGAGATGATAAGTAGACGCGAAATTACTCCAAAAGCGTAAGTTACACACTTCGATTTCTTAACACATTTTTTAAATTTTGGTATTTATCATTCGCTGTTCCAACGCGCTTTCAGATTTCTATAAGACCTATATCATCTTCTGTTAAAAGCCTTCTCAGATAGTTAAATATCAGTACTTTTAAGATTTTGAATAGGCTTTTGAAGTTTTCAATACGTAGCTCACATCTTGACTTAGCACTTTTGATAATGATCATTTTTTTAATTTCTTACAATTCATAGTCCATTTCTGTTACTTTCTTTTACTATTTTGTCAAGATGTACCCACATTTTTCTTCCTGTGCCTGCCGTCAACACGGTGTTATCTGTCATATATTGTTAAGATTAGCATATCAATAATAAATTCTTGGAGGAATTATAACTCTGTTAGGATCACCTTGTTGCACAGTTTTAGTGTTTGATAAAATTATCTTGACAGAAGTTATTTTACTGTGAATTTTAACACACATCTGAAAGAAATGTTTTTAAAAAGGCCTTTGGTAGTCGAGTATTAAGAATTCAGTATCGGAGGTATTTCTTGAATATTTTTGGTTGAAATGATTTGCTCTCTAATTGAACACTGCGTTGGATATAGCATCAGATACAGTATATGAAGCTTAAATATGGTCACGTGGCCTTTTGCATTTTTACCCGGATTTGAATCTTACCAGAGTCAATTTGTCAAGAAAGTGACATCTTCAGGTTATCGGTGAGGCACTATAGCAAAGTGCCTGAAAACTATACGACGGGTTGACCCAAGCCCTGTGAATAAAATTTGGCAGAGGAACTATTTGGGAGCTATCAATGGTTGTACTAGCACGAAGTCACAAGTCATCGTTTTCAGTGTGCTGGTCTTCTTTCCGCTGTTGATCACGCCAGATAATGCGCTCTCTCCATGAAACTGCAACTAAGGACCGCTTTTCATAGTTGCAGTATAAATCATAGATAGGCTGTGTGGGTTTTGAAAAAACACAAATGTACCTGGGCAGGTGTCTTCAACAGGGATCGGCTAGCCCGACTAGCATACAATAATCCTGGGATAGGAGCGACCTACAATTACTGTTCAGATAACAGGAATTGAAGAAACAACTATAATGCGATTTGAACGTTTTGTAGTTAAGTGATCAGGACATTAGTCCAATTTTAGCGAAGCATATACAAGAGAAATATGTAGGAACACTTTAAACAATAATGAATACTTTAATGTACCAGTGTTCGGACAAAGTAGTTTAATGGCGTTTATACACTTGTTTTTGCAACTAAGACGCACAGGTGTTACTGATT
This sequence comes from Acanthosepion esculentum, assembly GCA_964036315.1. NCBI lineage: Eukaryota > Metazoa > Mollusca > Cephalopoda > Sepiida > Sepiidae > Acanthosepion > Acanthosepion esculentum. Next base: position 84,909,439 of record OZ038478.1, read on the forward strand.
GTGAAAGAATATGAGGAAAAGAAAAAAAATGTTAAGGAATGAGAACAATAAAAGTACAGATGTTAAGACGACAGAATTAACGACTGATGCTGCACTGAAATTTTTTAAGATCAAAATTAACTGAAAAGCAATAGGCCAGAAGAGAGAAACCCGGAGAAGAAACTGTTAGCGTACAACTTACGGTTATATCTAGAAATTTCAACACCAAAAGGATGTGACCTACCCGCCAACCTAGTACTATGCATGTATTCATAAATTCGAGTTACTAAAGAAAAGTCATCAAAACCATTACTATGAACATATATCTAGAAAAGTTACAGGGAGGTTAGCATCAGCCATACTGATTGAAGGCAAAAAGGTTATCTCAAATTAATAAAATGGAGCAGTTTCGTTTTGAGGCATTAAAATTAATTAACCCTTTTCTTGCTCCAGTTAACAAATTTAGGTCACTTATTTGATCACCTGCTAATTTGACCTCATCACGAAAATAATCTACAATCTGTTGTTAACTATACAAAATGCGTTTGATATACCATCGAAAGCACAATATATGTCCATATTACTAATTATTTTCTCGGTTCATCGTCTATTCTATTTTCCAGTATATTATGCTTAGTCTAACGTCCGTTTATATCAACTACCTCTCCTTATTTTTATCGGAAACAAATCAATTCTGAATGAATTTTTCAAACTGTCCTTTTATTCCGAACTTCCTTTCAGTTATGTACAAGAGGAAATATTGAAACTGTTTAAAGAATAAAAAAAAAGAAGACTTCAATTCACTACTGCTCAGACGAGAAAGAAATAATGAATTGTTTCAACAGTTTATTAGCATACATTTTAATTAATTATCAATGGTTAATTATCAATGTTTGCGCATGGCTTCAAGCAATATTAGAATGAATTAAATTATATACCAAAAATTAGCGGTCATAAGTACGAAATTTTATGTTGTGACACGAATGAGGTCTTTAACAGAACCAGTAACTCATGGGTCGTTTTTCGTTTTCTCCTTTTTATCAGTACTGTATAAAAATTCTTCTGGTGGGCGTGGGCATCTTTACTAATTTTTTTTTTCACGAAAACGGCACATTTTTTTTTATTTAATTATAGATCATTCATGATGCATTATTTAGGTTGTTTGAACTGTTGTCCTCATCTTTATTGAAATATTCACGTTTCGGACGTTGTACGCTCTGGCTTTCTTCCGTTGATTGAAATTTCGAACTGAACCCTTTATTTTATTCAACCAGGTATTGAACTCTAGTGGAAACTGATTACTGAGGCATTTAGTTTATAAGTGACAAAAATTCATACGCCGATGCCCTCAAGAACATATGGTCCAGTGGATAAAAGCGTTGGTTGGATACAGTGACTTGACCCAAAGTGTTGTCAGTTTAATATCTGATGAACTAAAAGTTGGAGAGTTGAGTTAAATGGAGATAACTAAGTATTCCGGAAGTGACATGACACGTGGAACTCGAACAACCCACCCCGGTGAACAAAATAAAAGGTTCAGTACGAAATTCCAATTACCCGAAAAAGTTCAGAGCGTACAACCGCCGAAACTGGAACTGAGATGAAGACAACAGTCCGAACAATGTAAATAATTACCACGTCTCATCTCAGAAATATAGACAGACTCGTGATGCTAATGAGATTTTTAAATATAGCTCACGCGAAATGAATGCCATACGGACATTTAGCGATGTCTGATTTACCGATGTTATTTGAGCAACACCTCAGAAGTTTGTAATTTTTAATTAACAGTCTCCCCGTAAGTTCAGTTAACACAAGGTACATATATCATAAAAAAAGATTGCTTACTTTTATTAATTATTATTCAATTTTCATTTTTCAAATAATTAACAGCATTGGAATAAAATCTATCACAAAGTTTTGATCTTCAGATAGACTACTTCTCTTGAGAAGAAATTTATACTGACTTGTTCAGTTTCTTATGACTACATCATTTTTCGTTGAACCATCAGATAACTGTCATTAATAAATAAGGAATATTTTTCGATACGTGTTTTTCTCGTTTTAAACATTTGTAAGTTCCAGAGTAGCCAGCATGAAGTTGAAGCTTCGAGAAACATAACTTTTGCATTTGGATATAAAGCTATTAATGGCTGAAGAGTAAAATCTTGAAAGAAAAAAAATGAAAGTAAAGATAACAGGAGTGAGTTTAGCCTTAAATTATGTATCATAGACGGAGATAGCGGCTGAAAATGTTCTAAAATCATCAGCCATAATCTCGATATCATGCATCATCTGGAATCCCATCAAGTAATTAAAAAATTTCCGCAGGAGTAAAAACAAAAAAAAGTCTTCAGTAAGTGTATTTATCTTGCATACAATGACGACCAAAAATAATACAACTTTATATATGCAGAAAACTTAATATCTGTCTATATATCTGAGATGAGGTATTATGTACTCTATTTACATTATTCGGACTATTGTCCTCATCTTTGTCGACATATTTATTACAACGTTTCGGCCGTTGTACACTCCGGCCTTCTTCAGGTGGTTGGAATGTCGAACTGAACCCTTTATTTCGCTCACTGGGGTAGACTGTTCTAGTTCCACGTGCCAATGTTTACTGGATGTCAGTTATCAAGGACACATGGCACAGTGAATAAAGGTGTTGGTTAGATCCAGTAACAGGACCCAAAGAGTGTGTGTTCAATACCTGGTTAAGGCAGTGGATAACTTGCAGATGGTAATTAACAGGAGATAACTGATAACTGATATGTAAAAAAAAAATCATTTAAAAAAAAATGACTATTACTCGCTTACTTTAAATTTTACCAGCTTTTGTATTATGCCACTTTGTGTCTTCCATATGCTTTGACTGACCTTTCAACCACCTGATGGATATTCATGAATCTTCTGAAATTTATAAACCAATGCCATCTTCAGCTTCTTATATAAGCACGTGCATCAAAATAAACTTTTGCCCGTTGGAAAATAAATGCCGTACAAATCGTTGGTATACCAATCCATTGACAGTCCTAACACTGAAAGGATATACATTAGTTCAACGAAGAATTAATTTAAAATTAGATGGAGACAGCACAAAAGGTCATTCAATAATATTAGAAATAGAAATCAGACATCTCTATCCAAATATTTTTGGCATTTAAAAGAAATGAATAAAACACCAAAAGTAAAATGGAAAATAATAAATAGAACAAGAACTTGTAAAACCTGTGATGACCCATTTCCTTTATGCCTACATGAAAAACTAAGTTTCTAAATAATGAAAATTTATTAAACCATAGATATGAGTTAACGTTTTTTTTGCCGACATCAACAAATTTTCGCATTAAATAGTTAGCATAAAAAATAAACAGCCCTTTAGGAAAATAAAATGAATAAATAAATAAAATAAAATTCTTTAGACACTTAACGACGTACGATGGTGCCAACATCTATCTGTCGCTGTGACTGACCAGACGATGTGCGTACATGAATGCCATCATTCGCTTTGAAATAGACACCCCGCCTCTGCCTCGACTTGACCACTTTCCGAAGTTGACTGATATGTGGATACAAATTAATTCTTCTGCCCCTTATCAAAAGGTCGCTCCAGCCGTTTCCATAGTAATTAATTTTTCGAATGAACATGGTCATAATGATGCGTAAATTTCAATTTTCGTTATTCCTAAATTTTAGCTTGCGGATGAAACAGGGCTTGATAGTTTAATTCAATTTAATTTTAATAATTATATTGAGGTTTTGGCTGTTGTTATTGAAACATGAGAATTCTTATGTAGCGATGGAATCATATTTTAAAAATAATAATAATAATATATATATATATATATATATATATATATATATATATATATATATATATATATATATATTACAGCAAAAAAAAAACAAACAATAATTACCTCAACCTAGATGATAGTCTATTACAAGCCGTTCTGTACGTTGCTATCATCAGCCCCTAAGTGTCTGTCTCGGAGTTAAATTTAATTTCAATGTCAGTCATCGCCCTGTTAATGCGAATAGCTTTGTGTTAGCGATTGTTGGGAGCGTATGGTATCTTATCCTGGGGGAAGCGGTCTGGGGTTGGAGTTTATTTATGGCCAGGAACTTTCGTTGTTTGTACTTTAATATCAGTTCCTCCTATGTGGCAGACTTATACCAGCCGCGAGTGTGTTTTTCTGGGATTCACAGTAAATAGTTTTTGTACTAGAGGTGTCCAATATTATTAAACATAAACCTGTTAAGATTAATGAAAATTAGGTGAGTTATAGATTTATAGATTGTGTGTAATACCAGAGAAACTAATGGAATAAATCATGTTATCCAACACACTTATATGCGTACATATCTTCATACATACATATATGTAAATTTACATGTTCATGCATATATGCCCTTATACGTACAGATACACACCCACATATATGCGAATTTATTCTTATGTAATTTGGAATTTATCTCGATGTCTACATTTCGTGATTAGTTCTCTCCGTTGATATAATAGGTTGCATTGATCTTTTTTATTTTATTATCCTGATTTTTTTTCTTCTTAATTTGGCTTGCACCTATGCCTAAAACTATTGGGGGTGTTCGCGAAACCTAGAATATTCCAATTTATTTGAAGATTAAGACCTTTTTCATTCAATTCCTCATTTTTTTTTCGAAAGGGCCGTTTCGTGTTTTAATTTTGGATTGGTGAATGAATGAATTACTCCTGTACTGACGATATGTGGGATTTACTAATTCCCATAACAATTACATTTTAAGTAAATTCCATGGGGGGGACTAAATCTAACATGGACTCCCCTGTAATTGTAGAATTAAGGAAAACTGACTAGTAGATAGCAAGTGCACCACTAGGGTAGTATACCAGGCAACCATTAACCCTAAGGAAAATACAAGCCATAAAACTTATATCTGCAGGAGATTTTTAAAAGAGAATCAATACACATAGACATACATTCATTCACCAATCTAATAATAAGAAATAGATCGAGCTCTCTGTGGATCAGTTTTAATAATTAATCTTACTAGGATCCACCCGGATTATATACCAACGGATTGATTACTGTACTATATATATATATATATATATATATATATATATATATATATATATATATATATATATATATATATATATATATATTTAAGCGTATCAACCCAAGCAAGGCTGGTGGCCACTATCTGAATGGGGTTACAGAAGGGTTGGAGGAAGAGCAGATAGGAGTGGTAAAGGAAGGGATGTGGAGGAAGAGAAGGACGGAGGGTCGATCAAGGCAAGGGGGTTACAGAAGATTTAGAGCGAGAGCAGATAGGAATGAAAGATGAAAGGAAGTGAAGAAGGGAAGTGGATAGATCAAGGCAACTGGAGATGACGATTGACGTTACACTTAAATAGTTGGAGATTGTATTTGTCAGGGAAACAGGAATAAGGAAGGGAGTTCCACAGGCGAGATGTGCGAGACATGAAGCTATTGGAGTAGAAGAGACGTCTACATCTAACAGTTCCAACGGTGAAGGGGTGGGAACGGGATGCCAGCCTCGTAGGACGCTTAAATTCACGGTGCTTAGGGACAAGCGAAAGCAACTCCTCGGAGCAATTATATATATATATATATATATATATATATATATATATATATATATATATATATATATATGTATATCACTAAATTCTGGGTACTTGCTAAACATTAACATATTTATATATACATAGACTATCATGTAAAATTCATGTTTATTTTGCCATCATTATCATCAATATTATTACTATTATCGTTTTTCTTGATGTCACTTTATTCACCACATTCCAACAAAATAGAAAACGCCAAAATTATTTCTACAGACAAATGCGCATTGACGCCCGCAAGCACTCACACACACACACATACGCACACAAACTCACCACACGTAAACACAGATAAATTCTTGTACATTAAATTTCTTCCTGACTCTTAACAATATCTTGCCAAGAATTAAACACTGTGTTGTCATGACCTGCGTAACACACTCCCAACTTTTAACAAGAAAACTCTTATGATCATCAATTTCTTGCGCAAAATTACTATACCTGAGATCATGATCATAATAAACCAATCAGATTGAATTTTAAAATAGCAGTCGGAATCCTATTTTTTCTGCATAAAACGGAAATAATTCTCCAAATCCAGTCAAATGCGAAACTCATCCTGGCATTATCACATATTTCTATCTCAATTTTTTAAAAATTCATAGAACTGGGAAACCGTTTATTACTTTAATTTTAATTCTCAAAGACTCCAGCTGCATTTTCAAATTATTCCCCCCCCCACACACATATTTGAGTCACTGTTCGTCACTGTGTGTTTATCTAAATCTAAAAATAAACTCGCTAAAATTCGCCTTCATCCCTGCCGTCGGCTTAGTGGTAGAAGTTCCGACTGACGCAAATTCAGTTGGGTTTCGATCCTAGCTAGAGGCAACCGTACGTCTAGCCACACTGATGAGCTGCGAAACAGTCTGTCTGGGAATGACAAAAAAATATTTGTAACCATTCTGTTCACTCGCGAGGAGGTATTCGCAGTTTTATTTTTTTTTTATTTATATATATATATATATATATATATATATATATATATATATAGAATGTATCCACATTTCTCATCTGCAATATCTTCTCGAAGATTTTGTTTGGCGTAAAATATCCAATTAACTTAATTCTCACAAATAAAAATTGTTATTGATCTAACACTTGCAGGAAATTTGACCGTCGTAATATAATCTGGCATTTTCTTCTTGAAGAATAAAAAAATATATATCTCGAATTCATAATAAAGTAATTATCTTTAATTGATTTATGAGCTTGAATTTGTAAATGGCTTGCCAAACACGTTTTTTTGAGTCACGTAATGAGAGATCATTGATCCGTAATGTCTTTTAGTAATCATAGGTTCTTATTTATTTATTTAAAAAATAAATCTTTATTTTTGTTTGGATTCTTTTTTAATTCTCAGAATTATTTTTTCCACGAATGCCGTCTACATAAATAATAGTAGGTTACGTTTCACATATAGATCAAGCGATAGACATGATGATTTTCTAAGCATAGATTAGATGTTACACAAAGCCGAAAGTATGGTGCACCCCGTGAGTATCAAACGCATTACTCAGGTCGCATTATTCTAGCTAATCAAGCTTACTAATCATCACACAACGTCGACGTGCTCATGAATTATTTTTGTAAGGCTACCTTAGATGTGGCAATAGGTCAAATATCTCGGACTCCTAGTGAGGATCAAACTCACTACACTGTCATAATTGATCTATCGAGACAAGCATTCCAACCATTACAACACGTCTAAGTGCCGAAAGAAGAGATAGATGAAGTGATTTTCTAAGCGTAGCTGAGAGGGTGCATAATGTCGAAAGTATGGGTGTGTATGAAGTGTTCTGTTTAATAATTTATCACTCGTATTTTATTTATTCATTTTCTGATCACATTCCCTTAAATACAAATATAAACTGATTCTACCCGAAGAAAATTTAACCTAATCAAGAAACTAAGAAAACCAGTAAAAAAAAAACTCACATAGTATCATTGTTAAAGCTGCTTTCTCTATGTACAATGTAATATTCTTCTTATTCACCATATTATTCATAAAATAGACTCCTATCTAGAGTGGATTCCACAACCAACGCTACAACGTCATACATTATTTATATAGACACACATATTTAAGTAAATGCTCTGTGTTATAATACACAATATTAACAATATTTACGGGCCTGAATGTCCGAGATATTTCATAGAAAATATTCGTTCTCCGACAGGAATCGAAACTGTGTCCGTCGTAGGTAAATAGTATAGTACGTCCGGCTATATTACGTTGTCGTCCAGGCTGTCAGTGAACGCATATTTTCTACGAAATTTCTCGCACATTCAAGCCAGTAAATGTTGTTAACAGAGTTTATTATAAAACAGCATTTACTTAAATATTTGTGTCTATATCAATAACGTATAATATATATATATATTATTATATATATTATTATATATATTATTATTATTATTATTATTATTATTATTATTATTATTTTTATATTAAAGAGGAGAAAGAAGCCGCAAACTTTGTGGATTATAATGTGTTTTTTTTTAAAAGATACATTATACATTATTTTCCATATATTTTCTACACGGGTTTCGGATCTTGCGAACTTTATCAGGCGAAGAGTAGTTATTTCCGCCTATTAAAGGAATTCATTTTTCCTTATGTTTTCCGATGCTTAACTATTGTCTTTTGTGTGTAGTAGTAATTCATAATTTCTTGGACTTCTAGAGAAAATATTCTTCCGTTTAAGAGGTAATAAAATAATTAGGATTGGTCAGGGAAGGTGGGAAGGAAGGTCTTTGTACTTATCTTTTTATGACCCCAGTATCTTTTTAATCTCATCTTTATTTTTGTGTATATGTGTGTGTGATTTTTGCTAGTATGTGTATACATACTCCTTCTACATATATATATATATTGTTTTATAATAATAAATACATATATATATACACATACACACACACACACACACACACACACACACACACACACACACACACATATATATATATATATATATATATATATATATATATATATATATATATATATATATATATATGGAAATGTGGAAATGTCTTAACCTGGTAAAGGGCGAAAATGAGAACTATTCCACGTTTGCCGCAATCGTGAATAAACATTGCGATTTTATTGATATCGGATTTCATCCCGGAACCCACAACAGTAAGCATCGACTTCCTTGAACCTATAGTTAAACATCCGTGGCACCTTCGAGAATATAGTAAATTTTCCGCGCTACACTTAAATGATGATGATAAAATAAATTAAAAAATGAGTATAAATTTTATGATTTATTTATTGACACACACAAAAAAATCAATAAATAATAAACTCTTAAAAACGAAAATAATTAAAATTATTAATAAATCTTATATTTATTTATTTTTCTGTTTAGTATAATTTAACATTTAATGAGATATCTAAGCTTGTCTGTCTTTTATAGCATCTTTGAAAGATCTAATTTTGACAGGCACACTCTTAGGTCATTTTCCAAGGATTCTAACCGCTATCGATTTTTATTTTGAATATATTTAATTGCCTAAATCTTGCTTCGATATCATTTTATATATTATAGCGAGTGAAACAGCAAAATTGTTCAAATCGTGTTACAGCATAATTGTCCATCCCACAAAATGTTTAATATCTAAACAAAAAAAAAACACTATACTTGTTGAGTTTCTTTTCGAGGTTTTCAGATAAGAGTTTTAGCCACCATGATACCATTTGTCGTAAGAATCACTGAAAAAACCTTCGAGATATTCAGCTAGAAAGAGAGCAGGTTAAAATCGTTTTGTGTCAGCCCCACTGTCTTCTCAGCTGAGCAATAGTGAGATGAAAAAGATCATTCAGGTATTTAGTAATGATATCAACATTTATACTTAGGCTTTCATCTTCAAAGCCCATTCAAAAATCATCAATAGAAAGGAACAGCAGAGGAAAACTGGATCTAGAGGTCGCAACAGGAAGAGGGATCATCATTTCAACCTAGAATTAAAGAGATCAATTAGAAAAGATCCAACTCAATCTATAAGAACATTGGCAAGTGAGATAGCAGTTTCCCGTGTGACAACCCAAAGAGCAGTGAAAAAAGACTTGAAAATGAAAATGTACGTGAAACGTGTGAGTCACCTTGTTACTTCAGGACATAAAGTTATAAAAGTTAGCGAGGACATAAATCATCTTGAATAAGTTGGAAAATTTTCCTGCAATTATATATATATATATATATATATATATATATATATATATATATATATATATATATAACGAGGAAAGAATGACAGCTCTGAAAGAGTCTGCCCCAAAGTAACCTACCGGTATGAATGTGCTCAATGCCATAAGAAATGGCAGCGTTTCAATATTAATTAAAAACCAGGCTGGCAGTGACTGGCCATTACTATCATATTCATGTGCTTTCACACAATAATCAGACAGTAAGTTTTGTTTTTAATTAATATATATATATATATATATATATATATATATATATATATATATATATATATATATATATATATATATATATTAAACTTAATTTTAATCCTGCATGAGCCTCCGATTCTTAAATGATTAATTAACGATTAAAATGTCATTTTATTTTATGATCTATTTCATCATGATTCTACTTTTAAGCTTGTAGAGTAATTATGCATTCTTATTCCTCAAAGTATAGTCCAATAGTCTTATAAAAACGCCGGCGAATTCCAGTAATATATATTTAATCATTTCTAAGATACAACAGTTCAGAATTTAAACTAACAATTGGAAAATTTAGCTGTTTCACGATTTGGACAAATTTGCTGTTACACTCGGTATATATGTTTATTTATTATAATAAAGATATACTTGTATAGTAGGGATTTTTATTGTTGTATGTACACTTATTGTATATTAAATTTTCTATGTACACATATTGCATAAAATGGATTTTAAGTTTTATATGTACCCATATCGTGCTTTGGACATTAACCACCTATAGATCAAGAACTCAGAGTCTAATCCAGCTTCAAAATTAACTGCATTTGTGTGCACTTTTTTTGAAGAGGAGGCCTCTTATATTAAAGACAAAATAAATTTTCGATTTGAACGAAACATGATCTCAACATTTAATTTTGGGAAAACTATTCTCTCTCCCAACAAGTGCATACAAGCGCTATTGTGCAAACGCAGTCTTGCACATGCATACGCAGGCACACACATGTGTCTAATGGTGACCACGACTTTTCGGAAAGGAAACATACTGGCGTTCATACTTTTAATTGACACCAGGATATGATTATCTAACTTCAGGTCTATTTCACTTTCAAGTCTAGCATTTTCAAATAGACATGGCTTCAACCCGCAGGAAAAATGTTCGATGCATTTACTGATATAACATTTCAGGTTTATTAAAATCGGTTTTGTTTATGTGTGTTCAGTACTGTTATTTTTTGTGGTTCTGAGAGAATTGCACACTCCCGCACATACACGGATATCAATATATATATATATATCGGATATCGATATATATATATATATATTCGAATGAATATTTTGCATGTTGAATTATCCTGAAGGAAACAGAATATAGATTTAAAAATATATTTATGTGTGACAATTTAAACAGTTTAACAAAGTTACTTTTATTTCTTTGTGGTTCTGGGAGAAGTGCACACTCCCGCACATACACGGATATCGATATATATATATATCGGATATCGATATATATATATATATATATATATATATATATATATATATATATATATATATATATATATATATCGAATGAATATTTTGCATGTTGAATTATCCTGAAGGAAACAGAATATAGATTTAAAAATATATTTATGTGTGACAATTTAAACAGTTTAACAAAGTTACTTTTATTTCTTTGTGGTTCTGGGAGAAGTGCACACTCCCGCACATACACGGATATCGATATATATATATATCGGATATCGATATATATATATATATATATATATATATATATATATATATATATATATATTCGAATGAATATTTTGCATGTTGAATTATCCTGAAGGAAACAGAATATAGATTTAAAAATATATTTATGTGTGACAATTTAAACAGTTTAACAAAGTCCATTTTTAATCAGAAATAGAAAATTATGGACATAAGCGGAAAGAAGAAAGATGCTACCTGTTTGTATTATTTAGGCAAAGAAAACATTGAATAGAAAATCTTCGCTCTCTCCGTAAGAAATCATACGTTCACCCACGACAGAATACTATAAACGAAAACTGCTTGTATTTAATGCAAACATTATTATTAAAATACACAATATACAAAATGAAAGTCATGTGACAAAGAGCAAAATATTTTCGTATTGTGTGTTTCATTCTATGTTTACTTTGATGCGACTACACATGCGCAGAAGGATAGTGGGACGCTGAGAATTTTAAATTAATATTTTTAATTTAATATTTGTTTTGTGTATATAATCTCGCTGATTTGATTTAGATTCTTTTTTTTCTTTTTGAGTATGTCTCCATCTTTTTTGTTATTAAATATTCCATATTGTGGTAATAGAAGATATGTTAACAATGATGCAACGTTCAAAGAACCTGGACGCAAATGTACTGTGGATGATCTAGCGATTAACACACTTTCTCTTTTAAGTAGAGAGGCATTTTTTTAAAAATAAAAATTGTCGTCAGTCACATTATGGTGTGCAACTAATGCACAAATACATTTAATATTTTGTTTTATAAAATATCCTTTTTTTATTCACATAATTGTTTATTTAAATTCCTTGAGATTCCTCGTATGTATTATTCGTGGCAGTTAATACAAGTAGTAGAGAGAATTCCTCATCTATCTATCTATCTATCTATCTATCTACCTATCTATCTATCTATCTATCTATCTATCATAGCATAAGTACAGTCCCGCTACTCTCAGTTTCATGCAATTCTGTAATCTTCATAAAAACCATATTCAAAAGATAAAAAAATGCAATAAAACGGTATATATAGATTGTTTTCTCTCGGCGAATTTTCATCTATAATGGATTGGATAAAAGATCAAAATTATAGCATAAAATATCCAAATTATAAGTTTTCTAAAAAAATGTCATGATGTTATTAAAAATGTAACACACGCCCATTTTTATGTGGCTATTTCTGTGCAAAGTTTTCTTCTTTTCTTGATTGCGTCCCTTTAGGGCGGTCGAGTAATGGCTAGCTGTTCGGATTGAGGAATCGGTGAGCCGAGTTCAAATTCTAGTCGAATCCATTATATTCACTTGGGAAATGTATGAATCCTCTTCTTCTCCCCCCAGCTATGGGTAAATAGCAAGAAGAGCAGGACACACCGGGTTCTATAGCTTCTGATGGCAACTGGTCTACCGCAGAATGAAATGACAACCTACTGCGGGAAAGAAATCTGCATTGTCAGTCATGTATCGAAAGATACATGATCACCTAAAACGTGTATCACGCATGGCACATAACTGACTTTAGGACGTGAGCCATAACGGCTTTCAACTTGTCCCTTCTAGCCTTTAAAACGTTACATAGGTTATACGCACTATATATAGCCTCTCCTGCTTTCAATACCTTTTAGTAAGGTGATTTTCTAAGCGCAGCTTAGATGTGGCAGAAGGCTTAAAGTATGGGTCACCTACCCAGTTGTAATAGTTCTAGCGAGAGAGGCTTGCTAACCATTACACCACATTGAGGTGCCTAGTGATTTTCTAAGCGTAGCTTAGATGTGGCCTAAGTCCGAATGTGTGGGGCACTTAGTGGTAAATGATCTAGCGAGACAAGCTTGTTAACCAATGCACCACGTCCAAGTACCACAATATCTTTCAGTATGTGTCGTGATTTTTAATTTCTCCAAGCACATTTCTTCATTACAGTATCCAGATATTTCAAGTGTATATTTCTGATTTTGCGTATAAAATACTTTTAGCTGCGATTTTCTGAAAACTTACTCGTTGAACACATGTTCAATCTATGGTATTCTCAGCATCTGTCTTCACAGCCACACCTCTATTGTTTAGAGTGTCTACGTCACTTGTTTAGAAATTGTCCAGCATTTACTGCCACGAATACACCATGCCAATGATTGTATATTTGCCTAGAATCTTTTTGCTATGAAATGGCGAAATTCTGTGAAAATATCCATTCCTCGGTGTTAAATGAATGGTCTTCAACCGAGTGTAAGACCAAAAATACACGGAGAGATACGATATGACAAATTACAAAACAATATGATAATTTTATAAATGAACATACGATCCGCAAAATTGTATCAGATTTTTCGCAGCTGAGGTATGTTTTTTACTATTATTTACACAATATAATGGTAGACGGTTACTAAATAATGGCAAGTAGCCAGAGTTGCACATGATGATTATATGTAACATAAGTATTGCTTATCACTAGACTTGAAGAGTTTAAGTTTGTATTGATCGAGGAAGCACCCACACGGGAGTCGATTCCACAATGCAGTAGGTCCAAGGAAGAAGTCATGGAGTTTCTCCCTATCAATCAAATATGAAGAGAAGTGTTAAACAAGCAGCTTGACTTGGTGTAGGTAGCCTGACGGGTCTTAGCAACGAATTAATTGACTAGAGGAACCACGGAATATAGACTCTAAAAATGGGTTTTGGTGTTGAAGAAAATTCATCATCCTGAAAAACGCACAAAAAAGTTCTTGTACTCGGTCGAGACCGAAAGGTGAGGATTGGTCACCACTAGCTCAGATGTGAAAGGAATAATTCATTATTTAGATTGATATCATCTTGCAAAGATAGAGAATGGTTGAAGAGGTCAGGATATATTTGGAGCAGTACAAGAGATTAATGAACACGGCGTTCGCTCGGTTACGTCCTACTACGACCTGGTGACCACCTCACCAGTCATCTACCAGTTCGACTTACCATCTACAGAGTATAGACGACCTCGCGGCAGAACTCGCAGCTGCCTGATGAATGTCGTCCTTTAGGCCCTCCAACAGACTAATCTGGAGTTGGAGGATGTTCTGACACCCAGTCAAGACATTGAGAGCTGGTGGGACAAGATGGATCACATGGGCTCAACGCCTTCGTGGCACTAGATTTAGTTAGCAGATGTAACAAGGAACCGACAATTTCTCCAGCATCTTTCATGATGAAACGTATATACAAGTTCACATGAAGGTGATTGAGTTTATGTCGATGAAGGCAAGGAGCCTCAGAAGGAATACAACCAGGTGGGAAAACCCATGTAAAACAATAATCCCCTACTGATTACATGTTTCTAATTTCAAGATATATAACCTAACATCATCATATAACGGTTTGAAGAGGTATTTTGTAAAATCTGTATCTGGAATTATTTCCTTCTGCGTCTCATGACAGGGTAGTTTTGTTTAATTAAGCAAACATGTCTACTGGATTAGCCGAAAGCGCTCGGATTGACAGATTATGTGGATAATTTTTTAGGAAATCAATGTCCAGAAAAGAAAATAATTGCACGAATGCAATAAAAATGCAAGAAATAAATATTAAAATGCTTTATCGCAGTGCCTCGTGTTAGCGTTAAGGTTAAGGTTCACGGAAATCCTATCTCTGTCCACCGACCTTTTTCACTCTCTCTCTTTTGACCTATCCGTCTACCTCTATCTCTCTCTTACCATTCCTGGGTTACGAAAAATCAATGCATCTTAAAATACGTTTATGGGCAACAATTATAGGGGATTTGGGTCTGAATTTCTGGTATGAAGATTTATCCTTATTTAGACGATTTACATACGGACTGTTGTCCTTAAATTTGTTGCTGTTTTCACAATGTTTCGGTCTTTGAGCCCTTCGGCATTCATCAGGTGTATGTCGATACAGGTAACCTACATTTAATTCCGAACTGAACCCTTTATTTATCTATGGAGGTAGAGTGCTATCGTTCCAATGGACATTTCTAGGGCTATCATTCTAATTCGTATTTTTAGTGCTGCTCAGTTAATACTCGCCTTATTTACACTGAGTCCAGGTACAGTACCTGGCCCTGAGATTGAACTCGCAATTACTATGTCAACAAGTTCAGGGATCGACGACGGAAAATAGCCTAGCTTTTTTTTTCATGCATTTGGTGATATAATAATAATTTCAAATCCCTGGGCTGAGCAGAACTACTCTGAATTCAGAACGATGGAGAAGGGAAACAACTGCACTATTTCCTAGTCAATCTTTATATCTGGAAATATCTGTATATCATTATTTTTATGTTTTACACGATAAGAGACACAGATATTTCGGAATATGCGGGATGTGTATATTTCACAAGATATGGGAAGCGTATTTTTCTCAAGATGTGGGACGCGTATATTTCGCGATTTTGGGAGACACGATTATTTCGCAAAATTTGAGACGCGTATTTTAGTCGTGAGGCGCATATATTTTACAAGATATAATACACGTATATGTCAAATGATTTGACTCTCAAAAAACATTGTGTCTCATAATCTGAATATTAGTTTTACATTCACTCTGACGATATCGAAATCTAGTCCTCTAATTTTATAAAATGCATGTTCAGAAACATTCATAATTACATATAATACGTCTTCGAATAAGTGTGCGGTCTCATCTACCTCTGCGCGAAATGTTGATTGTCTCATATGATTAAATAATTATTGACTTTGTTCTCCCTATAGAACTGAACATTTACTGAAAAAAAAAATTGAGAACTTCGCATTTTCAAGCCATTTAACATCACATTATTATTATTATTATTATTATTATTATTATTATTATTATTATTATTATTTTCTTTGATTTCTGATTTCTTTCCTTCCCCGCCCAGGGACCTAAGGTTAGAAATGGCATCATGACATTTTCCACTGAAAAACATTGCATAGACAAAGCCCTTCGTAAGGTGTAGGCTGTACTCGCGAGAAAAATTTTTTGTATTTCTTTAAGGCATCTCTTCAATTAGTTTACTGGAATCTTTTCCAACAAATCCGAGGCCACCGACTACAACGGGGATTGTTGATGTTCCCATGTGCCACATTTTTGAGATTTCGATTTCAAGGTCCTTGTATTTTGATAGCCTATTATTATTATTATTATTATTATTATTATTATTATTATTATTATTATGGCAATTAAGATTTCTGATTTATTCCATATTTTGTAATTATATATATATCAGAGATAAATTGATTACTACAACGATTGCCACAGCTTTCGGCTGCATATAAAGAATGGTTGTCCGATTATCTTCGAATATTTTAATGCAGCCGGTCATAACGAGCTTTCACTTTGCTCCTAAATAGCCACACGTCTATCTCGTATATTGTAGTTTGATTACCCTGGCTATCGTGCCATCTATCGAGTTCTTGAGACTTAACCTGGAAGGGGATTATCATTTGCGTAAGTCTGGACATGAACATAACATGCAGCGTTTACTCGAGGCAAATATATTCTAACGGCTATTAATGGCTTGTCCAGAGAAACAGAAATGTAGGCACACTAATATCTATCTATCTATCTATCTATCTATCTATCTATCTATCTATCTATCTCTCTCTCCCTCTATCTATCTAAGTCTGTGCGTATCTTTCTCTTTCTCTCTCTCTCTATATATATATATATGTATATATATATATATATATATATATATATATATATATATATATATATATATATATATATAATTCTCTGCTACCAAATATTATTTATGAAGTCAACATTTTCCCAGCAAAATTGCATTAACCAATTGATATTGGCAATATTAATAGTAATACACACATACTTACACACACACACATCTATATATATATATATATATATATATATATATATATATATATATATATATATATATATATATATATATATATATAATATGTGTGTGTATGTGTGTGTGTGTGTGCATATATGTAAAAATCATCTATATGAGGAATAGCCCATTTTGGCTGACGAAGATATCGATCATCTGTCTTATCAACCCCAGTGTGGACTGAGTTCGTATCAGAAATAGAAATTTAGTTGTGAAAGCTAAAAGAAAAAAAAGACAGTCGCAGAAGTAATACAGAATTTCCACCCTCCCCTGACAGATGTCTCGGCTGACTGAAACATTGAAATGGATAAATTCCCTATCAGGTTTTCGACTGACTCCTTTTTTTTTCTTTTTTTTTTTTTGGTTTTCACAGCTAAATTTATATTTCTGATACGAACTCAGTCCATACCGGGGATGATAAGACAGACGATCAATATCTTCGTCTGCCGAAATAGGGTATTCAACTCATGAGGTGATTTTGGGTTTTATTGTTTATTATATATATATATATATATATATATATATATATATATATATATATATATATATACACATATGTATATATATATATATATATATATATATATATATATACATATGTATATATATATATATATATATATATATATATGTATATATATATATATATATATATATGTATATATATATATATATGTATATATATATATATATATATATGTATATATATATATATATATATATATATATATATATATATACGTGTGTGTGTGTATGTGTATGTATGTATGTATGTATGTATGCACGCCACAAAAAAGCTCAATGTATGGGAAAAAATCACAACTCCTTTCCTAGAAATAATCAATATAACAAATGTCAAACATTCTGGTGACTTAATCCAGGGAATACGGAACGTAAATGTGAGAAACATGGTTAAAACGAGCTCAGACATCAAATCTCTATACACTGACGTACCTGTCACAAAGTGCTTCAGCATAATCAGAGAGCAACTCAAAATGTCCTACGAAAAGCTTCCTCTATCTGTTCACAAAAGTAAAAAAAAAACTTTTCAAACTAATCACTAAGCACTGCTTCACTTTCAACAATATTTTCTATAGGCAAAAATTCGTCTTACCTATGGGGTCACCTCTCGGTAGAGTACTTGTGTGTCTTTTTCTAGAAACACATCATACCGAACAGTTCTACTTACCTAAGAAATAGAGTTGACGTTCTTTTAATATATCCGCATGACACAATCATGTCAGACAATAATGGAACTCAATAAGGTTGAATCTACCATTGAATTCACACAGGAAATAATAACAAACAATATCCCACATTTCGTTGACATCTTATTCATAAGCAACAATAAGGATTTCGATTTTAAAGTTTGTCGCAAACCTAATAATAAAAAAGAACTAATCAATTTTCTTCCCACTGCATCATCTGGACTAACTACAAGATTCTACGTCAGAGTCCTTAGGAAGTGTAGACCAGAATACCTAAATGAAGAAGAGAAATATATTGAGGAAACATTCAGAATTCTTCACTACTCACACCAGTTCATCCTCAGCGCAAAAAAAAGTCAAAATACCAGACAACACTAATAACATTTCTAATAAAAATACACAAAATTCATAATCCTACCCACCAATACACTTTCCACTAAACATGCAAGCAAATTAGTCATCCCTCATATTAGAATCGTTAGCAGCACCTCAAAGACAATAGCAAACAGAATTAAGAAGACAAATAAATCCAACACCAACTCAAATCTCGGGATTTATCAAATAAATTGTTTTTAATGAATTATTGTCTATGTGGCTGAGATATCAAGGGCTCTAAAAACCCGTACCTACGAACGTAAGAGAGACTTGCTTTTGGACAAACGATCGCTCTGGTATTGCATAAACACGATGCTGGACATAATTTGATTTCACTAATTCCATCCAAATTAAAAAAAAAAGAACATAATTCTTCAAGGAGAAAATACTTTGAAACCTTAAAAATAACATTATTGCCAAATAAAAATATACGCCTAAAGCATTTCATCTCCATCCTTCTATGAATCCATTCATAAAGAATCCAACGTATCTAATAGAAAGATTACGTATATAAAAACAGAGTCTTGGCTGCCTGCACAATGATGAAAACATTAGAATTCCCCCTACTAGACAACACACGCATACACAAGTAAGAACACACATTACCACGTGATGCCCGCTGAGGCATACAAGAATATTTACATGCCTACATACATATAGAAATATCTACGTTTTTAATGCACGTAACATGTGACTGAGCAATGAGAACTAACACAAACAAAATTGAAAATACAAGAGTTTCTGTCTTTTAGTGTTTTTCCTCTCAAAATTTGACGATGATTTAATTAAAATCAAATATGCTAGATGGATAAACCTTTCCTATTTGTCCTTCATCTCATCATACTTTTTAACTTCATACATATATATATATATATATATATATATATATATATATATATATATATATATGAGTGCTGGTAGTATTGAAAAACTCCATCTGCCGTGCGCCAACGGCTTCAGGGTAAAATTTCCGACTGACGCGAATTCAGCCGGTTTTCCATTCTAGCCTGAGGCAACCGGACGTCTAGCCACACTGATGAGCTGTGATACAGCGAAACAGTCTGTCACTGGATGACAATGTATATGCTCCTGAAAAATTTATTTCGGTTGAGCTCTGTGGGGAGGATGTGAGTTTGTAAACAGTGACTATTACGGCTAATAATGCAAGACTCTTCGGTAAATCGAATCGAGTTCTCTCAGTCACTGTGTGTTTATCTAAAAATAAATACGCTTAAATTCACCTTCTTCTCTGCCGTGCGCCAACGGCTTCAGGGTAAAATTTCCGACTGACGCGAATTCAGCCGGTTTTCGATTCTAGACAGAGGCAACCGGACGTCTAGCCACACCGATGAGCTGTGATACAGCGAAACAGTCTGTCTCTGGATGACAATACATATATATATATATATATATATATATATATATATATATATATAGTGAGAGAAAGTGACCAAATTTACATTGATACATGTATTATGCTATGATACACAATGGAGACATTATTAAAATTTTATGTGTATATTAATAAAAAAATAACCGTCTATACATACATACTCACATCATGTTGATAAATATAATATTGAACATTTTTGTAAGGGAAATGGGAACTAAAAATGAAATGGAAAAGAGTTTCCTGGGATATTATAAAAATAATGAAGAGACAGAAAATCATAGAATTCAAGTAAATGGAATGTTTAATAGACAAAGGATATCATTTTGAAATGCTCATATAGCTAGATATAACCGTAACTTCGATTGCAATAGCTTCTTTTCTCGCACTTCTCACCTGTAGAACTCACTTCCGTATTCTTGTTTCACTGCCATTTAAAATATTCAAAAATTGAAATGCAACATCAATTTCCTTCTCCTGTCTTTGTGAATATGTAAATGCACTATTGTGACCGGAAGCAAACAAAGAAAGGAAACAAACGTCAAAATCATACTGAGTGACTCGGATTCTTCTTAATAGGTAAATAATATATATATATAAGAAAAAAAAAAAAAAAAAAAAGGGAATATAGCTCTTATCTCAAATGACAACTTAAAAGAGACTGTTTGACCAACACAAGGAATGTTAAAAAGATAAATAAATAAATAATAAAAAAACAAATGAAAACTACAGACAAAAGTTCGTTTTCTTCACAAAGACATTCATTTCTGTAGTTTACTGCTAAAGCAAGCAGAGACATTTTTTCTCTCCCGATGATGGCCATGTTGGTCGAAACTAGTCGAGGAATATAAATGAAATAATAATAATAAAAGCATAAGAATATTAATCTACAACCCAGTATGTCTGAAGATTTTAATTGATTTTTCTAATAATTTTTATCGTTCAATATATATATATATATATATATATATATATATATATATATATATATATATGTGTGTGTGTGTGTGTGTGTGTGTATTTGTGTGTTTGTGTGTGTGTGTGTGTGTAAGTGTGTGTGTGTGTGTGTTTGTGTGTGTGTAAGTGTGTGTATGTTTGTGTGTTTGTGTGTGTGTAAGTGTGTGTGTGTGTGTTTTGGACACGCATCACTGGCCCTCAACTATCTCCTAAATATCTCACGTTATGCCTCGAAGTTGACATACCCCCATAAACCGTTTCAGTTGGCATGCTAAACTCTCGTGGGAGTTTGATGTTGACACGACCAGGACGCATGGGGTCCTCAGATGAACTGCAACAGCCATATGTTCGTGATCAAGGCCAGCTACCTAGTTGGAAGACATCGGCTGTGATCTAACCTAGAGAAGGATGAACTCCGTCAGGTTAAAGACCCGATACACGCCACATGATAATGATACATCAAGACAACATTCGCGGAGATCAAGGTTCTCACACAGAAACGCGAATGACGTAGGAGAATGGTAGCTAAATAATAATAATAATAATAATAATAATAATAATAATAATATATATATATATATATATATATATATATATCATATCTGGCCACTCGTATTCAAGGATACATACATATATAATACTACTACTACTAATATATATATATATATATATATATATATATATATATATATATATATATATATATATATATTATGATTTTTGTATCTGTAGGTCTGATGAATTGGATCGTTTTTACGATTCCAATGGAATAAATTATGACCAGGGAATATTAGTTTTTAAGTCTTTTTATTTTATATATATATATATATATATATATATATATATATATATATATATATATATATATATATATATATATATTATTCCAGGTTCATTTTCCAACTTAATCAAGATGATCTTCGCTCTCTCTAACCTTGTACCTTTCTCTCTCGGAGTGTGTGTGTGTGTGTATGTGTGTGTGTGTAAGTGTGTGTGTTTTGGACGCGCATCACTGGCCCTCAACTATCTCCTAAATATCTCACGTTATGCCTCGAAGTTGACATACCCCCATAAACCGTTTCAGTTGGCATGCTAAAATCTCGTGGGAGTTTGATGTTGATACGACCAAGAAGCATGGTGTCCTCAGATGAACTATAACACCCATAGGTTCGTGATCAAGGCCAACTACCTAGTTGGAAGACATCGGCTGTGATCTAACCTAGAGAAGGATGAACTCCGTCAGGTTAAAGATCCGAGACACGCCACATGATAATGATACACCAAGACAACATTCGCGGAGATCCAGGTTCTCACACAGAAACGGGAATGACGTAGGAGAATGGTAGCTAAAGGAATAATAATAATAATAATAATAATAATAATAATAATAATAATAATAATATTATATATATATATATATATATATATATATATATATATATATACATATATATATATATATATATGTATCATATCTGGCCACTCGTATTCAAGGATACATACATATATAATACTACTACTACTACTACTACTACTAATATATATATATATATATATATATATATATATATATATATATATATATATATATTATGATTTTTGAATCTGTAGGTCTGATGAATTGGATCGTTTTTACGATTTCAATAGAATAAATTATGACCATGGAATATTAGTGTTTAAGTCTTTTTATTATATATATATATATATATATATATATATATATATATATATATATATATTATTCCAGGTTTATTTTCCATCTTAATCAAGATGATCCACGCTCTCTCCAACCTTGTACCTTTCTCTCTCGGAGTAACAAGTTGACTCACACGTTTCGCGTACGATTTAATTTCCATGTCCTTTTTCACTTCTGTTTGGACTGTCATAGCTAAAACCCCTCTCTCACGTGCCAAACGTTTTACGAATTGAGTTGGATCTTTTCTAATTATGTCGATTTAGGTCTAAGTTGAAATAATAATACTTCTTCCTGTTGTGGCCATCTGATGCAGTTTTGTTCTCTACTGTTCCCAATTTTCTAAGCGTTTTCACCGTTCTCGTTGTGGCTCTTGTATGGATATGAAGGTGCATTTCATATTATGAAGGTTTGTACAAAATTACTGAAGCACTGAATAACCTTTTTCTCTCTCAATATTGCTTAGTTGAGAAAACACTGGGTCTGATACAAAAAAAATTTCAACCTGTTCTCTTTCCAGCTGAATGACTCAAATGGTTTTTCACCATTTACAAAAAAAAATGGTGTCAAGATGGTTACACGTCTCACCTGAAACGCTGGAAAAAGAAACTAAATTAGTTTAGTGGGTTTTTAGATATTAAACATCTTGTGGAATGAACAAATATGCTATAATACGATTTCGACAATTTTGCAGTTACATGTGTGTGTGTGTGTGTTTGTGGGTGTCAGCGCAATAAGGTTAGATAACAGATGGACTAAAGGTTGGTTATTTATTTGGCAAATAATTAATAGATAACAGTAGGGAATGACCAGACTGCAGATGTAGAGATAGGTTATTTTTTACCATGACATGGCAGTTACGCTATTCATGGAATTAACTGAGAAAGGCCTTTGTCTACTATTGTACTTGCAATGGCTGATGTTGATGAGAATATATATATATATATATATATATATATATATATATATATATATATATATATATATATATATATATATATATATATGGGGGTGCGAGCTCGAACGTGTGCGTGTGTGGGTGTGTGTGTGTGTGTGTGTGTGTATAAAGAGTGGCAGACTACCGGACTTATCCATTAGATTATATTGAGATCCGCCATAAAAGCACTATTAAAAGGACAATTCTGAGGGTAGGCATATCACACATGCCAATCTCTATAGGCCAGTGTCCGTAATAGTGACGCTATAAATAAATTCAGCACTGATTGATGAATATATTAGATTGTACAGGGATTGATTTTTACTTATATGCTAAGGTTCTCCTGTATTTAAACGTATACGCATAGACATTACAACATGTGCACAAAAATATACGAAATTATTGCTATGCGCGCTGGCGGTTTGTCGCATATACGAAGATCCACAATGAAGAAGATACATTTATATCTGTCATTCTATTTTCCACTGTATACAAAACTGCTTTATCTTCAAATATATCTTTGTGATATACAGATATATATATATATATATATATATATATATATATATATATATATATATATATATATATATATATATGTGTGTGTGTATGTGTGTATGTGTGTGTTGACTATTTCTCTTGCTAACTATATCAATATTTACATTGTCTGTATATCTATCTATCTATCTATCTATATATCTATGCCAGTATTTATATTATCTATCTTTATATATATATATATATATATATATATATATATATATATATATATATATATATATATATATAAGGAAACTCTTATTAATTATATTATTAATAAGAAGACTAGGGAATTTCATTCCCCAAAAGTCCAAGGGCCTTCTAAATTTCCGGTTTATTTGAAGATTCCTTGGATTGGGGATAAGGGCTAGACCTTAGTGAAGCAAGTTAGTAAGTCGGTTTCTGGTTGTTTTCCTTCTGTTGTTTTGCGTTGTATTTTTCGAACTAGGTTTGCGTTTCCGTCGTTTCGCAAGTTTGAATTGCCCTACATCAAATTAAGTAATTTGGTATATGAATTTAATTTCCAGTGCGTTGCTGGTTATGTGGGGCGTACAACCTTGCATTTGGAAACAAGAATTAATCAACATGTACCTTCTAAAATAAGACTTGGCAAAATAGATAACATATGTTTTCTTCCCTCTACAAATATAGAGTCGGCTATTGCACAACACCTATTAGAGAATATCGCCTGTGCAAATTCGTATACGAAAGAGTGGTTCAAAATTATTCACATAGCTGGTTCCAATAATCATTTAAAGATTTTGGAATCAATCTGTATAGGATTACGGAAACCTTCTCTTTGCCGACAGAAGGATTTTGTGAAGTCCCTTAATTTGTTGGGGGATATTTTTTTAAATTGTCCCTCGCTAATTATTTACACGCAATTTCCCCTCCCCTCGTTATATGTATATATACTTATACGTTATTTGATTTTAGCGTGATTTTCGCCCTTTTTTTTGCTCTTCATTTTCGTTGCTGTTCTTTTCATTTAATTTATCGATTTTTACAACGATTTTTTCCTGATGAGATGTTGGACGAAAGAGCCTTAGGGACTGTTACCATTAATAAATTCCTTGTTTTTAAAATAGTATATATATATATATATATATATATATATATATATATATATATATATATATATATATATATATTCATGGTGGTAGCGGAAATGCTAGAATTCAGGCACCAGTTAAAATAACCTTGATCTCTATATTAAAATATTAACATCTAGTTCTATAAGGAAAATTGCTTAAAGACAGTTCAAAATTCAAACGTTAGAGAAAATATATTTAAGGAAGAGTAATATCTAAAATAATACTACTACATATAAAATGATAATTAAAATAATAATTAAAGAAATAATTATTAAAGAAAGGTTATTTAGGAAATTTAACAAAAAATATTATATATTAAATATCAGCAAATAAAAACAATATTAATTGAAATATAAATGAAATATTAATCAATTATTAAATATAATATAACATTTAAAAAATATAAATGCAAATATAAAGTAATTCTTAAATATAAAATAAATTGATATAAATATAATTAACAATTAAAAATAAGGTTTAATATACCGAGGTGATAAGATGTACAGTGCTGTTCGATAAAAGTGACTCACCTGATTTTTTTTATTTAAAAATGTTTCGCCTATTTTTTTTTGGATCAAACTAATTTTTAATCTTACTAATATAAAGACCCCTTCCCGACCACCTAGTAAAAATTTTACTCACCCTAAGGTATTCTATTGATAATTATAATTTTGGATATAAATGAGATTTAGGGAAAAACTATGTGCAAAAGAAGTGATTTCCTGCAACTAGTAATCAATAGAAACATAACCGAACAGCTTTAAATAAAGAATAATAGAGGTATAATTTATTTATAATAGGTAATATAGTATAAAATGGTAATAATAATCTATGGGTCCTCCTTTATTTTGAATAACCTTTTCAACCCTTTTTGGCATTGACTTGATTAGGTTCTGGCAACTCTGATCTCCAAGCATTGAATTCCATTCGGATATGAATTTCACAATCAAATCCTCTTTATTGTTCAACTGCTTTCACGAGAGCCTGTACTTTATAATGCTCCATAAGTTTTCTATGGGGTTGAGGTCAGGAGATTGGGGCGGCCATGTCATAACACTCACCTGCTTCTCTTCAAAGTATTCCTTCATCAATTTTGATTTGTGACGGAACATTATCCTGCATAAAAATGAGCTTGGCGGGGTCAGTTTTCACCCTTTCAGCAGAAGGGAGCAGACAAGACTCTAAATTTCTCTTGTACTACTCCTGAGGGTCTTTTCAATAGGTTTTAAGAAACCAGTTCCATGAAAAGAAAAGCCTCTCCAGAACATTACACTGAATAGATGCTTGACAATAATACTGCTAGATTCAAAGAGCTTTCAAAGCCTCTTCTTCGGATTTTAAATCGATTATCCTTTGAATTTACCTCAACTTTCGTTTCATCGGAGAAGAGAGCATGTAGTAAAAAAATCAGGTGAGTCACTTTTATCGAACAGCACTGTATCTTCCTCCTTCCCTTCAAAGAAAGGAAATCTACGAGATGCAGGTTTATTGTTAAGATAAATGCGACGGTTACATCATAAACACGTAACTATGTAACTCTTCATAGACTGTTAAAACATTCGCAGAATGTTCCATGTTATATCAAATCGTTGAAATTAGTTCTCCGGATATTAACAATGGTTCGGAAATTTCGAGACACACATCGTATTTCTCTATCTATAGAACGTCTTTCTTGTTATCATTTCCTTCATTCTATTTACCTAAATATATTTTACCGTTTTTCTTTATCTGTTGCTTTACGTCTTTTATTGAAATTCGTAATCATATATCGCCATCTCTTGAACTGTCTTTCCTTATAAAGTAATTATTTTTCTGGCTGAGAATATGCTAATCTTTTTTTAACGTTTTCTTTGTTATAATGGCGCTCACCTTATACAAGGACCAGACATTACAATAACTTTTGTACTTTATCATCAATATACACAAAAAAGGCATTATTAATAAAAAAAGAAAAGAAAAAGCCAACACTCAACAATATAACCTATGGACACGGCCACAATGTGGTGACTGTATTTGAAAAATAAAGCATTCTTATATCTCTAGATACATACATAAAACAATCTATATATTCAGTTAAATGTAAAATAAAATCCATCCTTGATAATGTGTAAAAGTATAACCGAAAGGACTTGGAAATCATTCGGACAGTTTTTATATAATTTATGTCCAGAAAAGAAATAAAAATATACGAACACATGAGAAATTATATAAGAAAATCAATCATCACATCTTGTTAGTCGTTTATATAAATATTTGTCTGTATATTGTATTTTACATTGAACATTGTGCAGTTATTTTTGTGTCATATTCAAATTTCTTTCATATGTTATTTTTGTAGTTACTTTATTATATATATCCTATAAATTTGAAATATATTATAAGCTCTACTTGTTATTTAGCACTCTTTTAATAGTGGTGTTTTTTTATTAGAATTTTATTCCCTGTATACCAACTGTACGTTATTATATATATATATATATATATATATATATATATATATATATATATAAAATGATGACTTTGGTCCAACTGAAGTTAGGGTTGTTACATTATGGATGATATTCCATTGTTACATTTACATTCGCATTATTTTCTTTCACTTCATTTCACCATCGTTGTCGTGTTCACTTCTCAGTTTCATCAATGTAAACACCAACATCAGCCGTTCTTTATTGATCGCCTTTAATCGTTGACGATACATAGTACGGCCATAACGCTTGACTGTTTTAATACTCTTCGTCATCGCCTTTGCTGCTAATTCGATATTCTCCACACGAAGAGACCATGACCGCTATTTATAGTCAAATTCAAATAATGCCAGCGCTGACAGGACCAAGATGGATGTAAGACAAATCTGTGAAAATGACCACAAGACGAGAAGTTCATGAACGATTTCTGGGCGTGATACCAAAATCTCCAACGTAGTGTAACTTTATTTAACTCGCTTTTAAGTTTTGGAAAGCTGCACTTGCGTGTCTACATAATTTCTGTTGCCAGAAGAGCAATTTCCGTGAGACTTCGGCTAATCTCAGTGAAAGGATAAAGGAAGATTATAAATATGGTAAATATAACTGAGAAATGCCATTAACATTCTAAATGCTGATCTTAGATATTCATACTGTTTCAAAAGGGTGACAACTGACATATTCTGTATATTTTTTTAATTACATTATTATTTACATTATTACATTGTATTTTCGTATGGAGTACCATGAGAAAAGAGGAAAATACAATATCCTTAAGAACAGACAGATTAACTGTCAAAAAACCCCTGTCGAAATATAGATGAAACTTCTTGGGGGTATTCCTGTTTAAGACAATAAACTACATCCGGTAGCAAGGCCACTGATTTGGAGATCGGAAATTTTGAGGAGCATGGAACCACCTCTTAATTGCTGTTGATCTCAGATACACCCTGACTCGAGGTAGTTGCACCTGTTATAATTCCAACTATGGAAAAGTAGTAATCCCGCAAATAAAAATAAAAACGTTTTTACAGTAAAAATAACAGCAATACATTTTTCAAAAGAAATTATTAACAATACATTTTCAGTGAAATTACCAGCAATACATTTTTTATAAAACAAAATTAATATCTAAAATACATTTTTATCATAAAAGGATCAGTAATACATTTTTATAATAAAATGAACATCGATACATTTTTATAGCACTAAAACTAAGTATAACACAACATTTTTATAGTAAAATATCCTGCAATGCCTTAAAAATACCAACAATTCATTTTATCATCTACAAGCTTTAAATTAAAAAAAACAACAACATATGTTTGTCTTGAAAGTATAAAATTATTTACAAAATATATGTAGTCGACGGCATGAAATTGCGTACAAAAGAGGTTATAGTTGTTTAAACGAGAGAAAAGTAAATATTTTAAAAAGATGAACAGCAAACGTTTTTGGTTGAAATATAGATTTATTTTAAATTTAATATATATATTATACTTCATTTTCCATAATTCTGCGAGTTTCTGGTTTCGCTACCTTATTTCAGCAAAAAGTAGATATTTCCACATATACAAATTAATTTTTTGCGTGTTACTCATTCAAATGTCTTTTTGGGACTGGTGATAATCATTTATATATATATATATATATTGAATATAGTTCTCTTGTTAATATGTCCTTCTTTCGCGTGGTACGACGTCATAGAACTGCATTGGGAATTTATGATTTGCGTCTGATATTTCGCAACCGTTTATGCCATCATAACAGAATCGACTACTATTTTTGGTCATTATGTGTATATGATGTGTTTTTTGTGTGTGGGCTAATGGTCCATTTAGTGCTGCTTTAAATTCGTTTATCAATTTTTTTGCTTGTATTTGTAGGAAAGAATGATTGTCTGTTTGATATATTGCCATTATTTTAAATTTATCTTGATTACATTTGTAGATGTATGGTAATACAAAGAGTTTTCTGTTTCCAGGTAAATTGATGTTGCTTTTGTGAAGGGAAACTCTATGGTTTAGTGCCTACTGATAGCTATTTATGACTTATTGCATATATATCTTGTGCGAGGTTCAATGAATTGTTGCCATCAACATACATGAATGTTTCTTTAGCCAGATTCCTCCAAGAATGACTACTTCGAAAAGTTAAGTTTATTTAAAGCTATAATTTGAAATGACATTTTGGTCAAGGAGTTTGAAGATAGATAGAGGAAGAGTAGTGTCTGAAAAACGCTGGTCAAACATTAGTCCAACGCCAATTGTTTACCGGTAGAGTTTGTAAACAGGCCGGTTAGATATCCAACAATACTTGCAAAAAAGAAAATTGTATAAGTGATGGATTTTTTTTTCTCCAAAAATGTATCTGTCAAGCTGGGGAATACAAGATTAATCTATTTTCTTTCAATCCACGAAAACAAAAATGATATTAATGGACAAGGATCAGTTCAGTTAGGCAAAGATTTGCGCAAAGTCAGCGAGAAGAAAAAAACTGCAAGGAAAGTTGGATCACTGTGTCGCGAGAGAGGATTCTCCTCGTCAGAGTCCATCTTGCACATTTAAAAATCTACGATTCGGCCGTGGGTTGGATACTGTTGCCATATCTGGTCTAGTGTCCTTGCTATTCATCTCGAGGCAGGAAATTTAGACATTATAATCTTTGCATGAAAACTTCATCTTTTTTTATTCAGATTCTGAATGACATTTTGTCTTAACGCGAAAGAAAAAAAAGAAAAAAATACTTAATGCATATCAGACTTTCATTCTTTAACAGCACTTTAACTTAAACCGTAGAAGTTCAGAGGACCTCTAGACGTTACCCGCCTTCAACATGCCAGAACAATGACGAAAAACCAAGGTATTTTAACTTAACGCCATTATTCCATATGGCCTTATCAGATAGACATAAATTGTCTGAGAGACCTCAAAAATATATTCATACTCGATGCGAAGCAAACGTGGTGTTGATTAAAATATTTATTCAAAGTGCTCATGCTATAGCAACAATTATAAACGAGAATAATTTTAAAAGCACGTGATATATCATTCTTTAATCGTGCACAACAAATTTATAATGATCTAGAATTTTGAGGAATTATAATAATCAATATAGTAATTCCTCGAGTCTAGAAGAATCGTCAACAAAACGCAGTAAGCACTGGACTGCCGTTTCGTCCTATTTGGGACTTATCAGCAATGCGCATCTGCTACCGTGAATCGAACCGGACCGTTTTGATACAATACAACCGTCATACCAAGTGCACCAAACGGCCTCAGTAACGAAGAAGAAACTGAATAGACTCGATACAAATTCCGTGTTGATATTCATCCAAGTATTCATAGCCCAACTGGGTGTGCCACAATAGCAACGTCTTTTCTTTCCTCTTAGCCGCTCCATCACAGAGCATTAGCTGGGTCAAGCAAGCATATGCAAATGAAAGAATTTGGAGGAATTAGAATAATCAATATAGTCATTCATTGAGTCTAGGAGAATTCTAAAACAGAATGCAAAAAGCACTGGACGGCCGTTTCGTACTATTTGGGAGTCATCAACAGTGCACATCCACTATCGAGTATCGAACCCGGACCAAATGTGTCATGGATTCTGCATTCTGTATTCTGTTGAGGATTCTTCTAGACACAATAACTATATTTATCTAATATACATACATACATACATACATACATACATACATATATATATATATATATATATATATATATATATATATATATATATATATATATATATATGCGCAGTGATTCAACATTTACATTTAATACAAATTTTGGAAATATACCTTGTATATAGATGTGTAAAATATATATATGCACACACACACACACACACACACACACACACACACACACACACACACACACACACATATATATATATATATTTGTGTATTTAGGCAGCAATCATTCTTTCAAGCACATTTCATTAAAAACGACTGACAAGGTACTTTTATTTAGTTTTTTTATATAATTTCTCGTGCGATCTAATAAAGTTTTTCTTTTCAGAGGATAAATTATATAAAAATTGTCCGAATGTTCTTTTTATCCGAGCGCTTTCTGCTATACATTTAGCCATTTTCAAGGATTATATTTCAACTGTTAGAATTAGAAATAGTTTGTTATGTGTATGTTTTATAAAGTGATTCATTTTTTTTTGTTTGTTTCAAAACACGGTCAAGATATTATGTCCATGTTCAAAGTTAATATTATTAAGTGTTGGTTTGTTTATTTTTATTAGTAAGGCTTCCATTATTTTTAGCCTTTTTTTGCAAAAAAAGGCTAAAAATAATGGAATACAAAATTTGTTCTATTAGGTTGGTGCAAAAGTAATGTCGTTTTGTGACGTTCAACTTCATGTGAGAAAACGACATTATTTTTGCACCAACCTAATATATTTATTTTTGCTAAAGTTTTCCTTTTGTTATCGGAACCAATTAGTTATGCAAATATTTGCAAACATATAATAATTATAATATAGACGTTTGCTTTGAGTCTCTAGATATTTTATTATAGTAGCTAAGTCTGGCACACGGATACAGGGAGGGAAGATGTAATATTCAAATTAGAAACAAGTTAGTCGCTGGAGTAGCCAGAAAGGTATTTTGGATATGCTAATATTCTGCGTCCTCTCTTAGTTGTCGAGGAATGAAACAAAAATGCTCGGTTGATAAAAGCAGATTGTGTTCTCGAATCGGGAACAAAGACAACATACTTGCACTTGGCTACCGCTGTCTTCGGTGAGTGAGTCATTTTTCTGATGGGTTTTGTGCATTGTGCAACTTCGAATCTAGATTTCGATATTTGTTTCTGCCTCTATTATTCGATTTAGAACTTGCGTTTTGTTCTCTTTGGGGGGAAGACGTGAAATCATACCTTGCCCAAGCATGTTTGCGCGTAAATGAATATAACAAATAACGTTTATTAGCACTATTTTTATCTTCAATAAATTTTTTATCATTGTGATGGTTTTTCTTTTTTCCTACATTACATTTCTAATTCGCTTATATTCTGCCCTTTTACATATTTTAATATTATTATTTTTATTATCATTATTATCATTATAATTTTTACTCCACTTAATTCTTATTTTTGCTATTTTAAATATTTAATATTTAATTAATATTAATTCAATTTTTATTAATATTAATTTTTATTTATTTATGTATATTTTATACTTCTTATTTTGTATTTGATAATTTATTTAATATATTATTTTATTCAATAATTTTACATCAACATTATTTAATTTAATGTTTTATTTATTATATTATGTACTATTATAATTTATATTATATGTATTATTATTATTATTTGTATTGTATATATTGCTTTAATTTTATTTTAAAGTTTAGATGTTAACTTTTTACTTACAATTGTTTTAAAAAATCTCTAATTTTCAAATATTTTTAAGTAGTTTTTCTTATATAAACTGTCTATTGTTGATTTTTTGCTAGCATAAATTTGGGTTTTCTCCTTTAAATTTGTGATTCTGATTCAAATTAGGTTGAGGGTTTAATATTTTAAAATATAGGTCCTCGTTGTTTTAAGTATCTAATTGAACAAGACACTGCAACTACTATGAGACTGGGGTTTATTTAAATATTATATGCTGCTTCCTCTTTACCATACAGTCTCTCTTACTTTTTCCCTTTTGCTTTTCCGTTTTTCTCTCTTCCTCTTCCGCTACTTTTATTCTTTAATGTCTTGATTCTCATTAGAATATTGGATGTCTACGTAAATTTTATGTCTAGATCTTCATCTGTTGCTGCCTCTTTATTCTTCTCTTTCATCTTTTTTTTTGTTTTTCTTTTTTCTTTCCTATCTCCCTCCTGTTTTTTTATTCTTTACATGTTTAAAGTTTAAGCACCTATTTCATTTCATCACACCTCCAGTTGACAAAGTCTATCAGTAAAATCTTATGGTTTGAAATAGCTATTCAGAATAAACATGATTTTGAATTTCCATTCTACATAATATATATATATATATATATATATATATATATATATATATATATATTAATGAAGAGATGGGGAGTAGATTAACCCCGAAAAAGAAGGAATGATGTTAGTAGGACACGTCCAGCCCACAAATATAAGAGTATACTGTCTTCGAGCAAAATAAAGACGCTCTCTATCTCTAAGGGTCAAGGAAAGAATTAAAAATTATGGGCATTAGAAAATTCAAAAACTGACCCAATCAAAATGAAAAGGGTGGGAAAAACAAATTTTGGAGGTTGAGAATCTATTTATTATAAGTGACAAATTGGTTAATTGGTCATTAAAATACGTAGGTAGGAATGTTTTTTGTCCTGTCTGTTCGTCTCTATGTCGTTTCGTTTTCTTGGCTTCGGCTTCTTGTCCTTTGGCAAAAGTGCATTCGCCATCCTGTCCGCGCACGCCTTGGACACTTAATAAAAAAAGAATCTTGACAGTTTTGAGAATCATAAGAGATATTAAAGACAGAGAAAGAGGAAAACAGGAAAGCAGCGACTGACATCTCTGAGGAGCTTTTGTAACTGAACGTCAGAACAGGGATGGGTAGTGATAATGTAAAGACAAGCGTTGCGTTACAGCTCATATTAGACACCAGTTTCATTGACAATGCAGCTTGTTACATTTAAACGCTTGTGGCTTAAACATTTCAGTCGGCCAGATAATCACCCACGGGTGGAAAATAAAACAACTTTTAGCAATAAGCGAGATTTTATTCTTGAGTTGTAACCTTCAGCTATAAACGAGCGATGTTGAGATGAGGTGTAGGTGAAGTGGTACGTGAACAGTCTGTTGGGTGTCTTTCTCTGTGCGTTATTCTCCGAGGCCTGCTTTGTCGCTGTTTGTGCCTTTTTCTGGGTATTGGCCCGTTTTATAGCTAGCATGGTTCTTTGTCCTGTTGTCTTCATTCTAAAAAAGCAACTTATCTTCATTCAGCGAATTCTCTTTGTCCGGGCCGCTCGTTGAAGCCCACTTCACACTACTGATGACCACAGATCGAAAATAAATATTCCAAAACCATTTCATGTAACAGATCCAGCTGTTTTTTTAACAAGATATCACGTAACTGATATTGCGAGACAATGTTAAAAGCTTAAAGAAGCTGCTGTATGCCATGGCCTAAAGTGATGCGGCACATATAAAAATATTGTAGATGATCACTAATTACTCGTGAGGCTCGGGGACACTGATTACCCCATAAATGTGGACTTGTGATAAACTCAGCTTACATAATTCAATTGCTTTGTGTGCCACACAATGGAGTTATGGTCTGTAAAGCATTATAATTGTGTAGTGAATTTTTCGTTTGCATCGGATTCGTTCGATTTTAAGTTTTATACTTCTGAATGCTTAGTTATTAAAAGTAAAAATGCGTGAAATGTAGAGGAGGAAAATAAAAAGCATATTGTAATACAACTTGGGCATTTAGACATGATATAATGGTTAGCAAATATGTCTCGCTAGGTCAATTACGACCTCAATGGTTACCCTATTCTTTCGGCCGTGAACCACAACTAAACTACTTTGAGTAAATCATGCTTCGTGCGACATCTAAGCTACGCTTAGAAAATAACCATATTATAATTCTGCTTGTCTCTTAGGTCCTTGATTAATTAGGAACCACCTTACGTTCTGCCATACCATATACAAAAATGGACTATTCCGCTTTGATCGCGGGGAAAGGCTGAATGGTTTCATTGAGAAAATGAAGAAATGAAACAATGACAGTGTAAAAGAGGAAAAAAGAAAAGGAATATAGATGTGACACAGGCCCGAAAGTATGGGGCACCCAATGCGCATCAAGCTCACTACTCAGTCGTAAATGTCCAAACGAGGCAACATTGCTAACCATTACACCGCGTCGACACGTCCGTAAAAGCACTCACATGTGTGTAACGCCTGTTTCAATGAATATTTGTCAATTTCAAATAATTTCATTTGTTCCCATATCATTAGTATTTATGATTGTTATTGCAGTCGTTGATTTAAGTTGGCAAGCTGAAATATTTAGCAATACAATTGTGGAAATTCTTTAAGACAATAAAGTATAGCATTACCAATAGTTTAAGAATTTATTGATAACATTCGATATTCTCCGAAAATTTACGCAAAGACACTCCTTATCCAAGCAGGATGAGAAAAATGATATTTCATTCGTTTAATGTCAATAAATAAGATACTTCTTCCTGGCTTAACTAACATTAATTTAGCTTCAATCATCTATCAATTAACAAAGTCTGAATACAGAAAATGAACGTAAAATAATAAGAAATGTAGTGCGGGTCAAAACCACAATCGAAATAAAATCTATAGACATTTATTTTATTTAGTCATTCTGTTGAGTATCGGTAGAGGAAATACATTTGACCGTACTTTCGCTGCATCAGTGTGTGAGAGGGAATCGATACTGGTGATAGCATAAACAGGAAATGCATCCCCTGGCTAAAATAAAGAGGAGGCACAGGTCTGCTGAGCCTTGAATAAACAGAGCGCAGAGGTGTCCTGGGTAGAATAAATGCGCGCTTGCGTGGCCGTATACCGGAATAGACGTGGCCACACGAAGCTATTTCGGCGCATGCCGGAAGAAGGCATAGCCACGTGAAGTTGCGTGGGTGTCCAAATGTTATAAAATCGTTCCGATTCTTGATCTGGATAGACTGACTGGCTAGAGGTTCACTGAGGATTTGTCAATTCCTGTGTGCGCAATCCTAACATCTGTAATTCTCCCTCACAATACCTATTCCCCGTACTCGAACAATAAAGATATTATATATATATATATATATATATATATATATATATATATTTGTCGCGTTATTTGAGTCCAACAGTAATATACTAAAATTCAAATGTAAATAAACAAAGGACCCATCTTGATATATAATATGTTCTTTTGGAAACGTTTCGTTTCCATAAGAATGAAAACGTGCAAACGTTTGAATTTCTTTCTATCATTGCTGTTGCCAACAAAATCTTCAGCGACTTCATTCTTCAGCCCATGTTACATGTGACCCTTGCGTCCGAAATAAACCTATTTCCCAATAAATAACAAAGGAAAGAATTTTACTTTTGTTTTCAGGAAATACCACTGAATAAATGTAGAATGGATTCATCGAAACATTAAGGTCGGATATACTTCAAGAATCGGGACAATGTTGATGTTCTACATGATTATTCTCTGTTTTATCAGACAATAAAAACAATAAAAGGATTAAGCGTTCTGCCTTATTTATTGTCTGAAAGAATTGTTTTTAAAATACTTATTTTTCACTGTATGATGCACACATTTACTATAATTGCTTAATATCAACTTTTATTTGCTTCTATTATATTTCATTTCAGGAGGTTTGTAAATTTGACTAAACAGATATATCCTTCTTTTATGTGTCATTTACCTTCAGAATGTCGTCTATTATGGCCCTCCACAACTACCTGTCCCTTGTAGCTCTTAGTAATTTTGTCTTTTTGTAATTTCTTCCAAACCTGGTTTTACTGTCTTATTTACTCATATCTCTCACGGGCTGCTTTCCATTGCCCCAATTGCCTTCAATCTGTCCTGTGAGTATTAGATAGTTCCAAGTCTTACTTCCTAATTACGTGCCTCCAGAATGCAACCCGTTATGAATTTGACATTGTGGGCATACTCTGAAGATTTTTAGGTTCATCTCTATCCATGAGTCTGGTACACTGTCGAACGCTTTTCTGTAGTCAACCCACGCTATCGATAATTTTATTTTTCCACGTTATTAATATTGTTATATTGATAATTTGTTGGACCTTGTACACGTAACTTCCTCTTTCTAATCATTTCCGTTCTGCTAGGGATGAATTGTTTTTCTCAAGGAAGGTTTCTGTCCTTCTCAGTTATGAGAGAAGAGCGGATCATTGTTGGCAGGCAGGCGGTGGGCCAAGGGTTCTCCGGGTTCTGCATCATTGTATGTCTCTGCGAGCCTTTGGTGGGTGCTAGATAGTTTGTTTTTTTTTGTATCCAAAAATTGACTATTAGGTATTGTTGGAAGGAAACATAAAGGGAGATAACTCCAAAGTATTGTAAGAGTTATCCCACTTGCTTTGGACATCGTGATGTCAGACGTCACGTGTGGCAATACAGAGAGAGATCCAAGATGGCGGACTACACCAGAACATGTGTGGCAAACGTCTCTCCATATTTCACTAATTCTTTTGTAGAGTAGTATTAACTCAGTTTATCTAGTAATTAATAAAATGCTGTAAACCTAAAAACGTTCTTGGTAATTATTTCCAATCAACAAATGCATTGCTCGGTCCTCAGAACTCACGCAAACATAACAGGTATATTCTTGGTGCTTGCGAGTTTTTCCTTTGCAGATGGTAGGGGTCGTTTCAGTAATATTGATATCCGTCCATTTTACCCTTACAGCTCCTCCATTGTGCATTTCGCAGTTTTCCCACATCATATACCAGAACTCCTCAACTCCCTGGATATAAGCTGGGTCATTTATCTCTATTTATTTTTCCCCATTTCACCATTTCTTAGCATTTACCTTGAAGATCTTGTTTTGTCTGAAAAATCTGTTTCTTTTTTCATAATGCCTGATTCTCTTTGCCTTCGCTTGAATTTATTCTTTCAGCTTATCATTAAATTTTGGTACGTCTGTTTTATTGTTGATGTCAAGTTTTCGTTTCAGTTGTCTCTTTTTTCTTTCTATTATTTTAGGGCCATTGTCTACTTCACTTAGAAGTGACAATGTCCTCGTAATTATTTATTTCCGTTTCTATTTTTTCTTTCCAGAGTGGAATTTTTCTTTTTTTGTTTTACGTTGTGTTTTTACTTTTTCGCATATTTTTTCTGGGATCCTTGCCAACTTGATCTAACTCTAAAAACTACAAGAATCGGATCGGAAATATACCTCACAAAAAACCAATGACCCTCTCCTGCAAATAGTAAAGCATTAAATCCACTGCATCAACAAAAAAAATGAACTTGTCAGGAAAACGCTTAATATACCTAAAACCCTGCCAGCCAAAAAACGGAGCGAATACCGTCTACGCCAAACGAGTAAAGCAGAAAGCAAAACAACTTTTCCAAATTAAATTACAATAAAAACATGGGAGGACAAGGCAAATACCAAAAAGAACGAAAGAAGCAGATGTAGACCAGTAGAAAACACATCAGTGGCGGAGGAGGAGCGGGTTGAAAGCTGAGACAGACGTCCTCATTTTTGCAGCTCACGACCAAATCCTCGTAAAGAGATCCTATCTCTGTCACAGGATGTGCGGAAAATATGTTGAAAATGTCAAGCATATTATCTCAGGATGTCCGGACCTACCAAAAAATTAATATACCCACGAACATAACAAGGTAGCGACATAGGTGCACTGAAAGATATGTAAGAAGCTAAAATCGAAACCACTGATAAGTGGTATGAGTATCAACCAGACACAGATACACAAAATAATGATGTAAATATCCTCTGGGACATTCCAGTTCAAACTGACAGGAAAATAAAAGCTAAGAGAATGATATTATTATAAAAGACAAGTAATTCATGAAGTGTATATCTATTGACATAGCAGTACCATCTGAATGAAACGCCTCCAGGAAAATTATCGAGAAATTGTGCAAATACAAAGTCCTGGAGATCGAGACGTGAGAAATGAAGACTGAGTAATCGGAGCTCTGAGTATCGTGAGAAAAGGAATGGACAACTTTACTAACAGTGTCCCAGGTAACATCAACATACATTTTGCCAAGAAGATCGCCCCACTAGGAACTTCTCGTATACTATGAAAAGTTATATCAATTAAATGATAATTTTCCTATATGTCCTAAGGACCATAGTATAAACCCGGCTCTACAGGATGCAAAGCAGGAAACTCAACATACACAAATAATAATAATAATAATAATAATAATAATAATAATAATAATAATAATAATAATAATGATGATGAAGAACACCTGGAATAAAAATAAAAATGTAGTGGAATAATGTTAGCTACTTTCAGTTGATGATTTATGTGATCCAGTTGAGAGTATTGATATGAAAACAAACAATACTACCAAGAGTTCTTACAAAATAGACATTACAATTGATGTTGTCTTTATAACCTAATTCAATCTATGCGTGCAATAAGAGCAAACGAAGTATAAAGACAAGCCGTTGGGAATCTCGTTGCAAAGGAGAAAGAGAAAAAGACATAAAAAGCGAATTTCTTGAAAGTAGGAAGAAGACAAAAAATAACATATTAGTCAAATATCAGAAAATAAAGGAAGGTAAATGACCTGAGAGAGATAGAGAGAGAGAGAGGGGGGGATTAGTAAGAGGGTAGAAAGCTCAAAGGTAATAACAACTGAACTATTAATATATGCAAGAAAGGGAGAAAGAAGGATGTTCAAAAAAGTTTTAAGAACGAATTCAAATTAGGAAGGAAGCTTCATTAAAATAATAATAAAAAGCAAAATAGGAAAGATAGAAAATATTGATCAAGAAGAATACAAAAAATAGACAGAACAACAAAAAAAAATCCCGTGTTTCGATCGAACGATTAAACAATGAAAGATTTCCTATAGACGCCGGTCAATCGCCACCTTTTCGCTGATAAAAAGGTATCTCGAAGTCTATCAAATTGGGACGAAAACCGATCACTTTTAGAGCGTGAAAAAGATAAGACGGCCGAAAATGTTTGGCTGCTATAAAAAAACAAATATATAAAAATGTGAATAAATTAATAAACACGGACTCTAATGCTAATTACAAAAATAGAAGCTTAACGGGCCTCTTTAGAAACGAAATAAAAAGCCATTTCCTCCAGAGAAAAGTGAATCGAGTCTAAAAACAGAATTCTGTCAAGCGTATAAAGTTATAGGCAGTATCCTTACCAAAATGTCTGAACACTTCCTGAAGTCAGCAAATAGGAGACAAATTAAAGACCTGTTATGTCGATATGTTTCATATAACAAAAAAAAAAAAATACTCCACAGTAGGGTACTTCACCGTGATTAGCAATTTAATCTCCCTAGATCAATTACGATTGAGTAGTTAGTTTAATCTTTACCCTGTACTCAATATTTGCCACCTTGAGCCAAATGTAACTTTCGCTTAATAAACTATTTCTAAGAAATGAGTTGATTCCAGTGTACTGTATATAAAAGAAGAAAGAGAGAATAAATTAGAAATTGTAACGGCCCTTTAGGTGTAGGTTCATTCATCGTAGATGTCAACTCATATTCCGGTATTTAATATCGATTTTTGTATGGATCAACCAATCAGAATAGTACTCACTAGTAATGGTCAACCAGGTTATTCTCGGTAACCATAAATCCAAATAGAGGCGCCCTTACAACTGTCCTGGGATAAATGAGGAACATTAAACAAGAAATTAGAAACCCCAAAACCATGAAAAAAAACTATTCGCGGAGAAGTCAAGCTCGAATCTAAAATAATTTAAAAATACGTTACATACACATTTTGTTATATCGGTTAATTTTGGCCACTGTCAACATCTTATAGGGTTCTTTATTTTTTTTTAATCATTTCTCCCCGAGTAAGGCAATAAAGACAGATAAAAGGGACTAATGAGAGTAATATAATATAAACATCACTATTAAGGTGAGAACAATAAAACAACATGAATTATTAAGACGGAAGATAACGATTTGTATTTCATTTAAATTTTTGAAGACCAAACTTGACTGAGAAACAAAATGCCGGAAGAAAGTTCCCCAAGCCTTGAGTGCGTGTGAAGAATCTGGAAAGTTCGATTTCTTTGCGGACTTCTTCAATTTCGGCATCGCCCCTTTATAATAGTGGATACGTCCTTGGCATACGCAGTGTAATTGATTTATGTGGTAGCGTCAAATAATGTAGTACCAATAAGTGATGGAAGAAAGTCATCACCGGTAGAGCGTAAAACATTTTCACCGGAAGTAGATAAACAGATCTAGACAACATGGAATCTCCATTCATTTCCACTATAGTTGTGTGTCGGATACAGTAGGCGAATCAAATTCGACTTGAATCCAGCGTCGAGGAAGCAATAGTTATGTTTGCTGAACATCCTGGTCGTCGACTTTTCTGGAATCATTCGTAACTATATACAAATCATCTTTAAGA
Source organism: Acanthosepion esculentum (assembly GCA_964036315.1). Taxonomy (NCBI): domain Eukaryota; kingdom Metazoa; phylum Mollusca; class Cephalopoda; order Sepiida; family Sepiidae; genus Acanthosepion; species Acanthosepion esculentum. The sequence goes on from OZ038478.1 coordinate 84,951,596, forward strand.
TCCCGACCATTTACAGCAGATATCTGTTTGGAAGCTATTAAACGATTCAACATATCCGACATTAGTTTTGTTTTATATTTAACTGCATTAATTATTCGAAATAGCTGAAAATTATGAACTCACCACGCTTGATATTGCATAGGAAATTCACAACATTACTGGTGAAACGTTTGTGGCCTATACCTCTACATTTCCTTGAAAGTTTTGAAACAAGTGAGCCCTCTCTAACTTACCTATAGCTACTTTGATATATATCTCTCGATTTGAAAGCTCTGCATCCTCTATATTCAATCGTAGTCTATGCCATTAATATATATATATATATATATATATATATATATATATATATGGATAGATAGATAGATAGATAGTGGGATAGATAAATTACACTATCTATGTTGTCCTCATCTTCGTTGCAATATTCACCACATTTCTGCCGGTGTACGCTCCGGTCTTCTTTAGGTGATTGGAATTTCGAACCGAACCCTTTATGTCGACCAACAGGTTTCATTATCCTAGTTCCACGTGCCATGCCTTTTCCTGATATCTCAGTATCAGTTTAATCCACTTGGCTATATAATGGATGCAGTGTATATATAGATGCATTCGATTACTAATATATATAATATAGATACGTAATATATATATATATATATATATATATATATATATATATATATATATATATATATATATATATATATATATATATATTCGATTACTGATAGCAGCAACGAATGGCCTAATTCAACTTTCCAATTACTTCCACCACTTATTTCAATCACAGTTTTAGTTAATTATCGTTTTACTGTTATGAATAATATCAATGATCAACTGGAGATACCAAAATGAAGCAGGTGCAGAAGTTTAAAGATATAGGAATTGTTTTAACAGAAGATGGAAAAGGTGGCACCGAGATCCGAATACGCATTGAACTAGAGAAAGAAGCATTCCAAAGGCTAAGCAAGGTGATGAGAAACGGAAAAAACTTTCGTTAGAAACAAAGAAAACAGTGCCGAATTGCTGCCTTATCCATCCTTTTATATGGCAATGAATTTTACAAAGTATAGGGAAGTAAACTAGAGGCAGCAAAAATGTGATTCGACAGAAGGACACTGAAAACTCCATGGACGAAGCGAGTAAGGAAAAATATGCCTTAAGGAAAATGACAACAGTAATAGCACTTATATTCAGAATCTGGAAAAGACAGCTGAAATTCTTTAGATGCGTAATGAGGAAGGCGGTGTTAGAGAACCTATTCCTCGTTGGGCATATTCTGGCCAACAGAGATAGTGGAATGTAGCAAGCTATTTAACTGACTAGCTTGCGTGAATGGATAGCACAACGGGGGTGTGAGAGCGTTAGAAAAAGCAAAACTACTTCTAAGGTCTAGGAGCCATAGGATGTTTTGGAGAGCTATGATGAGCTATATATCCAAAAGAGACGTCTCACATAGAAGTCTGAAAGGAATGATCGTCTACGCTGAAAAAATACATGGCAATTCTTTGAACAAAAATAAGTGAAAAATGACCACAAGTTCCTCGCATTGCTACACAAATGTTTGATATAAAATAGTAAATGAATTAATTAAATTTTCCTGAACAGATAATATAAATCATAAGAAAGTATAATGTATTAAAATATACATACATAAAACATATTTTGCGTACCTAATATGACATGAATTGGATATAAAACAAAAACGAATAAAATAGAAGATAACATTTGCAATACGCTATATATAAATTGTATATGATTTTTATGAATCATGAATTCATTATTGCTGTCTCGGCAATAGATATGACCATAAATATAATTTAACAACATGGCTTTCCTGGAAAAATACACTTTCCTTATCAATTCTTTTTAATCTGTTTTTCCTGCAATGCAGCTTTTTCGATGTATTTCCCCCATATATTATCTGTTTAAAACTTTATACAAAGTCTCGAGTGATTCACGCTAGATATCATGTAACACAAAATCTCAAAGTACCGGATTCTTACACAGAATTATTGTTTTAAATGTTATGTCCCTTCCTGATGTATGCAATCATGGCTCTCCACAGATACGTTTTCTTTGTTATCTCTGATCCGTCAGGTATTATTGATAAAGATAATAGAACAGTTTCGCACTAAATCCAGAATTATTCTTTATGTAATAAAATAAAAATAAATATCATATATTGTAAATTTATCGATTATGTAAAACAACTAATCCGGATATTTGAAAAGGTAGTAAAAGATTGATCGGCAGAACTAATCAATATTATTCAAGCAGCCATATTGGAAAGAATTCTGGCTTGCCTAAATAGACCTTATATTCACTTTACAGAATTTATATGATTAAATAACTAGAAGTTGTGTAGATTGGAAGAAAATGATTTATTTGTTGAAATGTTTGTCACCGTGTTCATTGGAATGTTATTTTCCAGAAAAGAATTAAAGCATATGTATGTATGTATGTATGTATGTATGTATGTATGTATATTCCGACCAAGAAAGTTTGATAATGCTATCAGATGTTTGGAATAGGGTCGGGGTATGAAATGATTTGCTTCTATATCTCTATGAAATGAATTTGATTTTGTAATTCTTTTAAGGATTTTTTTATCCTATGTTATTTCTTAATACTGTAAAGTTTATTTTTATCAGACAGACGTATCTGATTTGTCATCCCTGTTTCACTTAATCTCTGCAGTACATAAATTAATAATAAGCGGACTATAGTGAGGTATTCCTATTAAATTGGTGTCCGAGGCACAATCTTTCTTTAGTATGACTAATCAATGAAGGCCGGTTTTTATTAATTTCACTGTTAAATAAAAAAATAAAAAATAAAAAAAAACAGCGGGGATTGCAGCTCAAATACGAACACCCCCCAAAATACAGTGTAATAAGAAAATATCTTTGTGTTAATACTGTCTACTACGTTCACCCCAATATATTAATTTATTTAGTTACTATTTCCTTTTCACAAAATATTTTTAGCGATCTGGATTCCCTGAAAACTAAAATATAGCTACTCAAATTGACATTTCTGATTATGGTCAAATGGATTATTTCGAAAAAAACAAAAAAATAAATTTCATTGCTCGGGTATTACGTTCTATGACGTGAAGCAATTCAAATTTATGTTCAAAATAATTAAAAGACAATAACAAAAATAAGTGAAAGATAATATACTTAAATTTCCGACACTGCCGACTGATTATCTGAAGAAGGGAATTATTCAATGCTATTAACTTAAGAGACGCTAATAAACATTAATTACTTGACTGATTTGATTAACGTAATTAATTTTCTTCTTCAGAATGCATCATCTAAATTTATATTATTAAATAACTAGAAGTTGTGTAGATGGGAAGAAAATGATTTCTTTGTTGAAAAGTTTGTCACCGTGTCCATTCGGATGTTATTTTCCAGAAAAAAATCAAAGCATTTCCTCATAAGCCCTCCCTTGGTAAAGATGCTGGTGACACAACCGACTCCTTCTCCCACCCCAGAATGTAACCGATCCCTTCTACTGTGCTTCCTCTTTCCGAGAATCGGGTCAGGCCAAAAATGGCATGTCTGGGCTGGAGCAACACAATCCTTGTTATAACAGAATTACAAAAGCGTTTACGCGGCCTTATATCGACGAATTGTTTTTAAGCCTAGAGCTTCTTTCCCAAAGATGAAACGTTTCAAGATCATCTCTACTCTGTCGCTATTTCCATGGCAAATATTCAGACGAGCTACCTTCCTTAATTCCACCAATTCAGAACTGCACTGGTATGACCCACCATGACACGTAGACAGAGAGAAAGTTCCTGGCTGCGGCTAGGGAGTCGTGCTGTCGAACTCTCCGCCTCGGCGGAGAGGAACTCGGACGGGGCTTTGCCGTAGGGCAAAGTGCCGTCCGGGGAGGTAGACAGTCCCTGGACCCGTGTATACGGGTTCTAATGGGCATATTTTTGCCCGAGCCTACGGGCTCGGTAAGCCCACATTAAACCGGCCTTGTGCCACATCGACCCATGTGGGGGGGTTGCTAAATACCGACACGTAGACAGGGTCGAACCGTCCTCATTCCGGTCGTATTCAAATTCCAGCTACTTCCCAAGAGTAGAACATTGTGGAACAGTCTCCCGATATGATGTTTCACCGACTACTACATGTTTAACATTATTAAATCTAGGTTCGACTGTTATCAATCTTACATGTCCTCCTAATCTGCCCTTATTTCATCCTCATATGTATATGCAGAAACATCATTGAGTACCCCCTATAACTTGAGCGGTTCCTGGACACTATATTGAGCGAAAGAGATCGGCTTGGCTAGTAATGCCAACCATTAAAATACTAGATGCCACGGAAGCCAAATTGGCTAGATGTAACCGTAAGTTCTACTCTAACTATTTCTTCTCTTGGATATCTCGCTTGTGGAACTCTCGTTAAATTCTGTATTATTAATTCCTCTTCTTTTATTCTTCTCACATAATAGTATTTTCTTCCCCATATTTGTGACCCCTTGCGACTTAATGGCTTTTTTTCTTGCTATAAAAGGATTTTTTAACAATACGAACTCAAATACATTTACCATCTTCCGGTCTCAAAAAACAAAGAGAAAAAAAAACAAAATCGTAAACTGACTGTTTCTTACATTCTTTTTAATCAACATATGTGACAGAATGTGTTTCAGAATTAGTTTTTTTCTTAAAGTAATGATTATTCCGTTTAAAAAAAATATCTTCATAATTAACAACAAAAATACAGAATAATTAGTTTACAAAAATAAAATATTTATTTTTAATTACCACAAAACAGAAGCAATTCAGTTTTGATTTGTCAACAGAATTTTTTTTATTTGCCTCCAGCTTCATTGAGGTGAGTAATTGTTGAAATAAAAATAATTTTTTAAAAAGTTATTTAAATAATATTTGGAAGTTTTTTGGTGGGGTTAAATCGAGTAAAGTTTAAAGTAACGATTCCCCTCAAAACTATATTGATGTTATGATTATTTTTATTTTAGATTGAATTTTATTTTTTTTTGCAATATCAAGTTTCTGACAATCAGAGAGCGGCAATTTTTATTTTCTTAATCCAAGATTCATTTCGACATGGTAGTCTTTTAATTTAACCATTTTAATTGGAAATGTTGTTTTCTTTGTAAGAAGCATATTTCAGCTTTTATGTTTGTCGTGGAAGGAAGAAAAGTTGTAAAATCTAATATTTAATTAATATTTTTCGATAAGATATACGATTTTCGTTGCAGATATATAACATAGTGTCGGAGTTAGCTCCTCCTAAGTTCTTTAATCCTTCAACAGGGGTCTCTCTCCCCTGGCTATGAATACTGGCTGACCCTTCTCTCTCTCTCTCTCTCTCTCTCTCTCTCTCTTTCGACTTAGGCCTTGGGCCGCTACGTCGCGCGGAGGCGAGGTAAAATCTATCTTTTTCCACTTAGGCCAATATTTGACCTCTCACAGATACAGCGTTTCCCAAATTCTGGGAACGCGCTAAGAACAATACACTTACGTACGAACACTTACAACACACACACATAATTTCTCCATACAAACTCTATGTAACAGTCCATGTCTTTGTTTAACTTATTTTGTTATTAATATATATTTGTTTACCCATGTATATCGGTCTTGTTTGTTTTCTTTGTCTTCTTTGGACTTAATTAAGATCCGACATTCACATGTAGGAAAGTTTAACCTTCTGATATCTCTTCACATCTTCACACCGCACGGTCCGCTACAATAGTAATAATATTCTTATATAAGAAGGAAAATTCTAAGTGCTTGATTGGGTTCGCATGTCACGCGATTTAAATTAAATTGTATATTAGCAAATTAAAAAAAGACTAGAAAACTACCGAAAGGCACGACTGCATTCTGTCTAAGTGGGAATACATTCCACTTATCGCGAAGAACGAGTGAGTCATCGAAACTACAAGCATCAGTTTAAAAAGCAATCATATTAGATTTTGAATGACTACACTCGCAGGGATATATCTATTTCTTCACTGTTATATATATTTTTCATTGCAGAATTTCAATATTGTAGTGTTTGTTTAGAAATAATAGCGAATAATATTGGTTCATTAGCTATTGTCCCATAAGAAATAGTGAAAAAATATAAAACTTAAAATTTTCCTCTAAAAATATTAAAATTCTGTGACGTTTGCCATAAAAATGTAAAAAAAATTACAATTATTCTTTTAGAAAAACGATTGTAGGATTTTATGCCAGATTTTCTACTCGTACATATATTCCAATATGAGTATTTTTTCAAGCATTTGATTATATGATCATCAATTTTGGCTGCAAAAATTACGATGCCTGTTCAGGTGATCATAATCAACCAATCAGATTGCATTCTAAGCACCGTTCTGAGCCATCATTTTCCTACCTAAAACGGAAAGAATTCTCCAAATCCAGTTAGAGGCTAGGCATATCATGGCATAGACACACGTCTCTCCATCTGAATTTAACTTTTGAAAATCATAATACCGTGAAACCTTTAAAGTTAGTCTGAATTAATATTCTTAAAGAGTCCAAATACATGTTCAACTTCGTTTTCGTATATAATTTTTACCCGGGTTGGTTTGGTTTATTTTTTACGGCATATCAAATTCTATGTGTTATTTAATGCCGACATGTTTTTTATGATAGATTCGTATGAATAGAATTTGTAGTCCGTGAAAGAAATCACTTTGTAGATCAGGCTTCATTGACGTATTTTTGTAAAGAGGTTTGTTATCGTGAGTCAAATGTACTGCTAGTAATTTATTTTGAAAAATGTATTACTGGTAATATTGTTTTTCCCAAAAAGTATTTCTGTTATTTTTACTATAAAAATCTATTTTTATACTTTCATAGTATTTTGCTCCCAGTTTGGGGTTTAAATATTTACACATAACTGGGACCCTAACAGCAATTATGTTGGTTTCTACGAACCTAAAACCTTGTCGGGGGCCTTGATGTCAGATGTAGTTAATCATCATACCTGTGTTATATATATATATATATATATATATATATATATATATATATATATATATATATATATATATATATGTGTGTGTGTGTGTGTGTGTGTGTGTATGTGTGTGTGTGTGTGTGTCTTTGTGTGTGTGTATAGCTCAATTCAATTTCTGAAATTCCAAAACTTGGTGACGTGTTTTAAATCAACTTAATTATCGATATGACAGGTTTAATGAACTGTGAGGGTAATATGTTGAATAACTTATATATTTCTATGCTCCTGTATATTCTGCTGGCAGGATTTCAAAATTTCAATACCACTAACACACAAGTATATCTATCTATCTATCTATCTATCTATCTATCTATCTATCTATCTATCTATCGCTCTCTCTCTCTCTCTCTAGAGCGAGGGTAGAGTGTAGAGAGTAGAGTGAGACCAGCCAGATATTGACAATTTCTTCAGTTACATATCGTTACAAAAAGATTAAGAAGATTTAATATAGTATACAGGTATGTTAACGCAATAGTCCCTGCTGATCCACACCTGGAAGAGGTGATTTTAGCTAATAAACTTCTCGTCACTTTTTAAACATTAATTAATGATAATATTCAATTCTATTATTCACTAATATATTGTTAATCACTTATTTGGTATTTGAACCGATTGACTTGGAAACATTAATAGTTGATCAATATTTTGCATAAACCTCTTTCTAATAAGTACCTTTTTTCCTTCAGTTAATATGGTTCAATTATTAAACGAAAATCTTTATGATTAAATACTAATAGATATCAGAAAGTTACTCTAATGCATACGTATTGATGGCTAGATCAAAGTCATTTCCAATAACATGATGTGCAAGGACATTAAAATTCATATCTTGTAAAACAACAATAACAACAGAAACAACAACATCGATAACGGCAATAATAATAAATATTATTATTATGATGATAATAATAATAATAATAATAATAATAATAATAATAATAATAATAATAATGATAATAATGATGATAATAATAATAATGAGGACATAAAAAATTCTAGTTGTAGTTGGAGCACTTAGATTATTTGTAAACGGTTCCGATAGACTTATTGGAAGCATTCTTTGAAGCTCAACCCTTAAAGAAATACAAAAGCTGAACTCACAAGCACAGCCTTACAAATACCTGTATCTATGTAAAATATGTGAGATCTTTTCTTGTCGGGGAGGATCTACAAAGAATGCTGAGTGGAAAATGTCATGATGCCATACGTTAAACTTATGGTTGGTACCCAGGAAGAAATGAGTTTACACCAGAAATCGAAGAAAATAATATAATTACCAGTCACACATATTGAAAGATTATTTTAACCCCAAATTCATATTCTGTGACAAACATTCAGAAGCAGTTGACCATCTTGTATGAGGTTTCACGTTGTTAGCACGGGCTGAATATAGAACTCGGCATGAGAGTGACCAATATTTGCACTGGAAAATGTGCAAATTGTACGGGAAGGAATCTGCAAGAAACTGGTATGGACATCACCCAGACACGGTTACAGAGATAGGACCTGTAACAATTTTATGGGACTTTACAATGCACACAGACAGAAAATCAATGCTAAACGCCCAGACACCGTAATCAAAGACCACAAAAACAAAATGTGTGTTTTTATTAACATAGAAAACAAATTTAAAAAAATATCAAAATAAAAGAATCTTGAAATGGAAATCTCAAAAATGTGGCACATGAAAGCATCAATGATTCCAGTAGAAGTTTGCACCCGCAGATTGAGGGGAGAAGGTTCCGATCGAGTCAATGAAGAGAGTCCTGGGAGCCCAAACCTTAAATAATTAAAAAAAAAATGTACTCACAATACAGCTCACATATTACGAGGAGCTTTTTCGATGTACGAGGGTCATTCAATAAATAAGGTAAATTTTTCGGTATAAGCACTTCTAATACAGATAGACGCCTACTTTTTTTCAACGTAGTCTCCCAGCACTGTCACACACCTTTCCCATCTGTGCACAAGCTTCCATATTCACTCAGCGTAAAAATCTTTGGACTGATGTCTCAGCCAGTCGCTCACAACACTTTTGACTTCATCGTCACTTTTAAACTTCGTGCCTCTCGTGGACGCTTTAAAGGGATCAAACAGGTGAAAGTCTGAAGGGGCAAGTTCTGAGCTGTAAGGGGGATGAGGGAGAAGTTCCCAGCCCAGCTCGTTGATGGTCTGCACCGTTTGGGTTGCTGTGTGAGGACTTGCGTTGTCATGATGCAAGATGACTCTTTCTGACTAATGATCCCTGCGTTTATCCGAACAGATAAGCTCAAAGTCCTTGCAATGTCATCCACTGTCACCCTTCTATCAGACTGAATGAGGTCATTGACTGATTCGATCTCCTCAAGAGACCTCACTTCTGTAGGCCTCCCAGGCCTGTCTTCATCCTCAACACTGCTCCGTTCTTCTTTAAACAATTTAGCCCCCGTGTAGACATTGTTTTGGATGGAACATGTGGCACCATACGCAGTTGACATTCTCCTATGAATTTCAACTGGTTTTCACCCTTCAGCAACCAAAAACTTGATAAATGACCGCTGTTCAATCCTGGAGCATGCTTCTTGATCGGCCATCTTTGTTAATCACCAAAACTATCAAAGTCTTTTTTAATCTGCAAAAGAAATTAAATCCATGTGGAAAAGAAGTAAAACAAAAAAAATAAACAAAATAAAAAGGCGTAAGCTTCTATCTGTATTAGAAGTCCTTATACCAAAAAATTTACCTTATTCATTGAATGACCCTCGTAAGTTAAGTGTGATGTTAGATTTTTTTTACCTTTTACAAAAATGATCAATGGAAACTCTCATGAAGATATTTCTGATCTTAGGCTTCTGGTTGGGACTTGGAAGGAAATTTGTATACACGTATACTACAGAAATAATAATAATAATAATAATAATAATAATAATAATAATAATAATAATAATAATGAAAAGACTTAAGAAAAGACACAGAAAAGAAAAAAACACAGTGTTTAACAATATTAAACTATATTTTAACAGAATGTTTTCTTCAAGCTAGATTTAAACAATTTCTTTCAAGTATAAAGATATATCTACACAATTATAAGTCTTTGGACAAACGTTGCTTACAGTAATTGCGGCACAAGGCCGAAAAAAGGGAGAGGAGGTCAACGCTGGTCGACACTAACTATATTATACCTAGCTAATCATATTTACGGCCTATTCATTCGTTACAATTTACTGATTCACCATAAGAATCTATTAATCACTATTCCCTCCTATATTCACCAAAATACCTCACACATAAATGGATCATAATAAAGCAGAAGACGGGAAAAGGCCGAGAACAAAATCTACTAACATGAATTAGGTATACTTGGAAGAGTCTATTTTAATCAGGGGGGGGGGTCTTCAGGAAACCGACCCGTTGTGAAATCGGGGTTCTTAAAATATGGATATCGAGGCTAGCCCCGTTCAGGCAAAGCAGGCACGGCCTACACACCTTTCATTGAAATCTCTCAATACCAACCGCTTTCTATCAGTTATAATCTTCACCCTGATCTGATGCTCAGAGAATCTGATCAGAATAGGATTTCCTCCATTCGCGTCGTCCGCATCACCATTCGAGCCGTGGCCAGCAGCGTCAAAAACACCATCCGTTTCATCCCGGAATACGAGGGCGACACATTGTCACACGCATATGCGCGATCATTGAGCACGAGCCTTTCGAGAGAGATACTAGTATTCAACTCACCGACATAGTCCCCAAGGGAGAGCACCAGAGGACGATGGTAGAAGGCGTGCGGAGCCGTTTCCTCTAAGCCAAGGTCACATCGTCGACTGTCTGGCAAATCCGCCAAATAGCTGCGAAAGACTTCGCCCCCAGAGACAAGCCTCCCTGGTAAACCGGCTCTCGAAATGCCGCTGAAAAGCCTCGCACATGTTATCGGCCGACATTAAAGTACACCCCCTCCGAGGTATCGACCTCCCTAATGAAAAAATGAGACGCGTTCCTACCGGTCGTTGGGCGCAAAAACCGCAACGATGCGGAACGAACCACTTTACAAAGTCATATCGGCCACAATCAACAGGACGCCCTCACCGACGTGGATAAGGTCCACTCTCGCATACAGTGTACGCTTAACCGGCAAGGAGACGCCTCTGGCTAGTCGGACTCCGTATGCGGAAAGACGACAAAGTCGCTAGACAGAACATACGCATCAACGTTGCAAACAAAGTGCCTATCCTGGATGATAGAAACATCCACACCGAACGACATCAGGTCACGAAGCAGGTGGGCAGCCTTACCCCGATATCCCGGGCCATTCGCATTCAAGCTGGTTATGTCAATAGACATGATTCAAGTCCGAAAAGAAAAAACAGAAACGACACTTTTCACATACTTTGCAGAAATCAGCGAGGATGAGGACCTCAACATATTGTCTATGGTTCCGGTGCCCATCTCCCACACCATCTAGGACAATACCGTCAACATCATTTGGGTACGTTAGTTTTAACGCCCTATATAGCGAGGGAAATAACATTACCGTGACACACCCTGCACAAAATCTTGAAAGGATCACTGGGAAGGTGTCCTTTGCTTTGAACAGGTGCGACCATACTTTTAAACACCTTCCCGCATCCTTTATACACGTTATCACACCTGAGGCTTTAGAGAAATTGCGGGATCCTAATTACTTTCTGTCGACAGAGGCGATCTTAAATAGGGACCCCAAATGGCCCTATTCTGAGTAGAGACCTTTTTCTCTAAGTCCCGTCTGTCCACCTTGAAGAGTTCTTCTGCTCCGAGAAATATTTCTTCTTTTCTTTTTCTCCCCCCACCCGTAAAAGTAGACGAGTGAGGAAGTGCAGAAGTGGTGGAGGACGGAACCCGAGCAGGGGAAGTGCGAAGGCCCCTTGATTTTGGGGGGTTGTCCTCAATTTGTTTTTCCGCTGGAGACGCATAGACGGATTGGGACTTGGCTTTGTCTATGACCCTCTCCGACCTACTTCGTCTAGTCGGGTCCTTCCGCTTGTACCACTACTACTGGTCCTGCTGCTGCTACTGCTGCTGTAAAATTTGTCAGAGAATTCACTTGTCTTATGTTGTTGCACAAAGCACAGGGTTTTTGAAAATTTTATTTAAAATAGTAAATTGAAAATAATTATACATTAAAAGACATTTTTCAAAAACATTGATAAAGAAAAATTAATTTTTAAATATTAGACGCTCCTTTGAAATCTACAACTAGCGTTGTTTTAACGTCCTTTTCTATAGTACCCCCTGAACAATGTCTTTAGTCAGAAGATTATTCCTCTTTAAGAAAGGGTTAGGTATTCTGGCTCAGTGATAAACTATTCGTGTTTATAACGTACACTATTTATTTAAGAAAGATGTTAAGATTTCTAGCTCTGGCGTAAATCATTCGAGTTTACTATGTTGAATGTTTATTTAGTAAAGGATTTCCGACTCATTGTGTCGAATTATTCAAAATGTATTCTACATATTAGATAAAAAAAACTTATATAATTTAAAGTAATGTTTAGACATATAGTATATCGATTTCTATTTGAGGATGGAAAGAGTAAAATTGTTTGTATATGGGCGAATTGTTTGAAAAGTTTGTTTTGATAGTTTTGGAAAAATTCCGAAAGTTAGTTTAATATAACTTGAGAAAAGTCATTTCTTTTAACTTATAAAGTGTGTTTACAGAAACTAAACATATTTGAAAAGGACATCAAATTGTTCATTTACGAATTATAAGTAAAGTTACTTATTTCCAAATTAATCTAAAAGACATCATTACTAGAGGAAATAATCTTGTTCCTAGATTGGAATAGTTTTTGTTAAGTTGGTTTGTTAGCTCAGAAGGTTAACATTACAAAATACTAAAGTCATTCGATACAGATAGTTTTATTCTTTTGTTCTTATTAACTTTATAGTTTCTGATTAAATTAAATAGTATACGCCTAGGTTAGAAATTATTTAATAACTGTTCCTTTGTAGTATAAAAAAGAAGTAAGAAGTAACGTTATAAAATGAATAAGAAGACAAGAAGAAAAAAGAGGATTAAGAAGAAACAACTTTATAAAATTAAGAAATGTGAAGAGGAAAAAATAAAAGAAAGAATTATTGCGAAATTTTAAATGTGAAAAATATGTTCTGTGAAAATTATTGATGTTTTATTTTAAATAATAGCAGACGAACAAATGTCAGTAAACTGTTTGAATATGTTTTTTTCATTTACTGTAAAAATGTCGTATGGAATAATATGCATGTCCTCTTTTTTGTTACAATAAAAAATTATATCTGTGAACCCTTTTCTTTCTTGATTTTATATTAATGAAAGAAGAACGCGTTGAACAAAAAATCAAAGAGCGTTTTTCTGTTCTTGCTAAATCATTTTTTCTTACCATATTTCTTTCAGGTGTTCTGCTTCTGTGAGTGTTTTCGGGAGTACAAACATCCGAACCTCCAAAGTAGACGCTTATATTCGCTAAAATTTGTCTAATGTTTTTATAGGCGGATTGGAAAAAAAAAATTAAATCGGGGATACTTTTGCGCTGTGCACGGAGCTGTCGTGTAGTATTTTCGAGATTCCAACGAAATTTTGGTGCCAATTAATGACTAATAGGATTCTGTCAGAATTTTTATTGTATTTTTTGGTGTTTTGTCCTGGTATAAAATTATAGTAATCTTCACTTTGAGGTTAGTCATTTCAATCGAAATTTGGTTCAGTCGCGGTTCTTGATAGACGTACTTAACATAATCCCAAATGAAATTATTAGCATGCTTCCAATAATCTTTTATCTCTGTGAAAATACGACTTATGCGTAAAAATTGGATTTTATTGTCGTAAAATTATGTAGGTAAATATTCGATGACGGAGGTATCAATACCACAGATTACGTTTTTTCGTGTGACATGGGTTTATTCACTGTGCCTTTCAGTTAATAAACAGGACTAATTGGGCGACCGAGAGTTTTTCTTAATGTTTGAATATCGAAAGAGCCAAGGCATTTTGGGAGTTATACCTCGATATTTGGGAAATCTATCAACGGGCTATTTTACACGATCTTACGGAATTTTTAACAAAGATCTATTTCCAACGGTGTGTATTACCTTTTAGCAAAACTTCTCATTATATCGTACAGACTGTGATTATTGTGCTATGATGTAAGTGTCCGGTATACACTTATCAGTCTGGATGTTATGATGGATATATTGGGCTTCGTTTATTTGTACCCCAGCCTCATTTTGTTGTCGTACTGCTCTCTCATGAAATAATAATGATGAAATATAAATGCATCAGATGTCTATATAGGAAGTGATAGCAAGACGAAGAATATTAGATTGTTTGCGAATGCGTTCAGAAAGGAACATGACATGTTCGTAATGTGTGTGAGAGAGAGAGAGAGAGAGAGAGAGAGAGAGAGAGAGTTTGGGAAACACACACGCACACGTATATATTTCTTATTGAAATTGGAATTAATCTGAGTAGCGAAATTAGATCAGAGCAATTTTGTTTACTGATGGGAAATCTGATCTAGCCCATGTGGACGTGGGTCATTAGAAAGACAATGTCAAATGGTCGAAATAATTTTTATCGGTTAAAATTTGAAATAGAGCTTACTAAGCTATGAAGAACTTTGAAATTCACATGATTTTGGGTTGAAAGCACTACCCGTGATAATCGGGTGCGGGCCAAGGGTCAATTATGACAACCAGATTTATCTATATAAACGCGTAGTTATGCTGAAGAAGAGGCAGACGGAGGAGGCAGACGGAAGAGGCGGAGAGGTTGCTTTTGGCTCGTCTGTCTTCGAGTCCAGCCGAGCTGGGTGGAGAGATGTTGGAGATTGAATGTGAGCAGAGTTGAATTGAAGGCTCGAAGAAGTACGAAAGTGAAGTCAGAGTTTGGAACAAAACGCCCGCTAACATGTACCGTTGTTATAAGTACGAAAAAGCGAATAACTTTCTCCAACATCTAAGACTGCTACTGCTATTATTATTACTACCACTGGAAACGCAAACGTCGAACAAGCTACAATAATCAAGAGTTGCGTTTGGCTTGTCTGTCGTCGAGTGCAGTCGAGCTGGGTGGAGAGATAGAGATTGAAAGTTAGCAGAGTTGAATTGAAGGCTCGAAGAAGTACAAAGTGACATCAGGATAGGAACAAAACCTCTGCTAGCATGTACTGTTGATATAAGTACCGCTGCTCCGGCTACCACGAAGATTACTACTATTGTTACTACTGCCGAGGAGGAACGCTACTATAAACTTTAAACCGCGCAGAGAAATCTTTATCTCTCCATCGCAAAAGTCGTATATCGTTCTGAGACGATTTCACAACAAGCTAATCACAACCCACACTCTCTCTCTCTCTCTCTCTCTCTCTCTCTCTCTCTCTCTCTGTCTAAAATCCAGTGTATTACTTTCTTTTCTGTAACCCGTTTCTTTTCTATACTATTATTTTCTGCTATATAAAAGACATTAACAATTTAACCATTGAATAGTTGTTTGTCTGGATTTCTGCAGATATATACATATATATTTTTTGTGCATTCTAAATTTCTTAGCACAGACTCTCCAGCTCTGTCTACATCTTCAGTCGACCGTGAATGGATGAACATCAGTTCTGCTTTGTGGATCAAACCAAACACAACGTGGGCAGGAACCAGGATTAAACAAGTAGACCGGTCGAATGATCTATGGATGCTCAGGGGACCTACGTTCACTACCTTAAGTAAAACGTCTGCGGTTGAGGGGCTAGGGCGAAAGTGTTAGAGTACAAGTTTTAAGATATTCAACATGAGTAAGAAAAAAAAACAAACAAACAGACAGAGAGACGGAAAGGGACAAAAATTCATAATTACCTACATTGAAATTCTGATAGGAGAATTTTGCCGACGAAGGAGAATTCTTCGTACCAGCATATATCGAGTCAGATCTTTCTTGGCGATCCACCATTTCCATTGCTGTTTATTATGGTCGGAATAAAACTTTTGAAAACCGCGAAATATATTAAGCAAGTATCATTACATGGATTACTTACAATGTCCACGAGGAACAAAATAAAAAAAGGAAAAAGAAAAAACGATTAATTTTTATATCGATGCAACACAGAAACTGATAGTCGTATTAATGTACAAGAAAAGATCTATGTGAACAGAAAGAATCAAACCGATGAATACCACCATTCGCCCTTAAAACCCGGAAGGAATCGTTGGATTGCTGATGTGCTGAGCTGTCCACCATTCTTCTCCATCTGTGGCGGTCGAGTGCCAGAGACTGGGTCTCCGCGAATTCTTTCTTGGTGCGTTCATCATGTGGCGAATCTTGGGCGTTTTAACCTGAAGGAACCCAGACTTCTCTAGGTTAGACCACAGTCAATGTCCTCCAACAAGGTGGCTTGCTTTGGTCGCGAACATGAGTCTGTTGTAGTTCATCTGTGACACCCTTCCTCCCTTGTCGGTAGGGAAGATATAGTGGGGCTAACACAAAACGGTTTTAACTTATTCTCTTTCTAGATGAATAACTCAAATGGTTTTTTCTTTGATTCTTACGACAAATGCTGTCAAGATGCCTAAACGTCTTATCTGAAAACCTGGGAAAAACTCAACTAATTTATTTTTTTTTATTTAGATATTAACATTTTGTGAGATGGACAATTATTCTATGTTGTTACACGATTTAGACAATTCCGCTGTTACATCCAGTATAGCAGAATAACAATTGCTTCATTTTCCCCCCCACAGGACATCTGAAAAGAGAATTTATTCTCTTATAATATTACAGATAAGAACAATCAGAAGGAAATCGAAATCAAAGAAAACCAGCTGATATTCTAATATATATATATATATATATATATATATATATATATATATATATATATATATATATATATATATATATATATATATTAGAATATCAGCCGATACCGCTACATGGTTTCAACCTTTCCATATCTTCAGGCGATTTCGGTGGATTGATTCCTTAACGCTAAAAAAAGCATTAGGAAATCAATTGACCGAAATTGCCTGAAGATATCGAAAGGTTGA
>OZ038478.1:84976149-85021149 GCA_964036315.1 Acanthosepion esculentum
TATATATATATATAGAGAGAGAGAGAGAGAGAGATTTGACATGATCTATGTACAAAAAAATCAGACCTCAGTATACGCATGAACAATAATTAAAATAAAAAGCTTAGACGAGGTGCCTCCTCAGTTCTCTTAAGTGCAACCTGTATAAATCAGGGGGTGCTGTCCAAATACATAATTATATATATATATATATATATATATATATATATATATATATATATATATATATATATATATAGCGAGAGAGAAAGAGAGAGAGAGAGAGTGAGAGAGAAAGATATTTTTTGTGACTTATCTTAGTCTACTTAATCTACCATTGAATATTAAGAACCTGTGACATATTAAATATTCTGTGACTTGTAAATATGTTTCTATAATAATGAAAATGGTTGAAAGTTCTGGGAATTTTTCTCGTAATTCGGAATGTATTTTACACTTTCACTTTTACAGTTTGCATCTTAGCTAAAGCCTTTAAATCGACTAAAATAAAAACTTATTAAATGCCTGTGGAAATATTGTTTCCCTGTCTTTTTCAAACACACTAACACACACGAAAACAGACACTCACACACACACACGCGCACAATCACACACACACATACATATATATGTGTGTGTGTATATTTGCATATACACACATATATATGTATGTGTGCGTGTTTGTGTGCATATATATATATATATATATATATATATATATATATATATATATATATATATAGATAGATAGATAGATAGATGTGTGTATATTTTTATAAACCGTTTTCTTACGTATGTAAGAGTGTTTTACTTTTAAATTCCTCTAAAACCGCTTTTTAACATAAACGTATGTTTTTTACTTTTATATTCACATTTAAAACGCTCTTTCATCTTAAGCGGTTTTCAAAATAGGGAAGCGTTCTTTACCGGCTTTCAACAGATTTATTGTTCTTTCCAAGTTTTTATTTAAAGGAATTCTTCTGTATGCAACCAATTCCAAATAATTCACTTTTTTTATAAATTATCAGCTTACGCACGCACCTTCTTGTCTTCTATATGTATTTTCCTCCATACAAAGACTTAAACAACTTCTTGTTGTTCGCTTTAAATTTTAATATACACCATTCTACCAATGGCATTTTCCGTTGTATATTTAACACCATATGTGTTTTCACAATATATTATTAACCCTATATCTTTCATATTTAAGTGATAGGAAATGATATATCTTTGAATTCCCTATTAACTATGAAACTACCTTTTTTTTTTTACTTTGATGATTATTTATTTAATTGCTGCTATTGATGATGCATATATTGTTGAGTCATATGTCGGTCTACTTCATCCATCATTACTTGAGTGCTTCATTGCGGAGATTACTAGTTTTGAGGTTCTGCTTTGTTGGTTGTAATTGTGGGAGTTGTTCTCGTTCCGCCATTTCAGGATTTTGCGTCTGACTATATGTCTCATGATTTCTTCCTTGGGTTCTTGTATACTATTCTTGTTTTCCGTAAAATAATTTGGTTTAGTCTGTTTTGAAATCGTTTTATTGCAGGCTTTTGAGTGACTAAGATGCCACCTTTACAACTCTTCTAAATTTCCAGCATTATCTTCAGAGTGATTGGTATATATCGCAGTTTCTTCATTATGAAACGCAGTTTGTGTGATGTTAGTACCTTTTATGTCGATTTCTGGTTCCCTTTCATGTTCTGGGTATTTACCCATTCTGGTTGCATTTCTTTTTATTTCTTTAATTTCAGCATCTGTCAATCGTTTATTTCTCATGATGTACATTCTTACATTGGCTAGTTTATTTTAGTCAGTTTATTTTCTATTTACTTGTCCAACCACCTCTCACCAAATGTCATATTTTTAGCGAGTGATCTTTTTCTTAAGTTTGTGCAGCGCTTCCTCTCGTGACTGTTTCATTAAGTGAAAGGTTATGGATCTAGTTTGAGAATTCGCAGGGTCATCATTAAGATCATCCCTGTTGTGGGGACCTGAAGATCCATTATTTGTGTAGGAGATTGTCCCTGACTTTTAATTATCATACCGTTCCCTCGAGTAACGCTTGGTTCCAAAGGTCCAATCATAATCGCCGACACAATGTCTGTCTACTTTAAGTTATATTTTGAAAAAGAAATTCAAGTATAAATTATATAAATCTACAAAAAATTGTCTTTGTATAAAAATTGCTTGTCTTCTATATAGTTATTTTATTTTTGCTCATTTATTCGTTATATTTTATTCACCCACCACAAGAACACACCACTCTTCATACAATACTACATACTCACAGTAGAACCTACTAAAATCCCATAATGTAAAAATTTATGGATATTTATTTCTAATAATTTTTTTCATTTTTTTTGCAAAAATATAAAAAATTATGAAACATGAGATGAATTAGATAAGCCTAATGAAGAAAATTAAAAGCGACAAAATATTTCACCCCACAGAAACGTAAGGGAAAAATGAAGACGTTCGCTCACTAAAGGTGATAGAAGGGGAAAATAAATTGTGGAACGGGGAAAAGAGTCAAGATTAAAAGAAGATAAAGCAAACTGGAGAGACTGCGAATCTTGACAATGATCATCAGAAAAAAGAACGCCAGGAAGAGACCAAAACAGCAATTACTCATATTAGCTAGGAGAACGGAAGAGGCGTGGTCCGTCAGGAAAACGCCCCGTTGTGTCGAAAGGAGACTAAAAAACAAAATCAGGGTTAACCCGAACCAGGCTCACGAATTCCGAGAGCAAACGCGGTCTGTCATTTCAGATCTTCATTCTGAGCTGATGCCTAAAGAATCCAACAAGACTTTGATGAGAATAACGTTTGTATCGTAAAATTCCATTGATCCGCGTCATCCACACTACCAGCCTTGTCTTGGCTAGCAGCAGTAGAAACACCATATATTTCACCCCAGAATATGGAGATGACACGCGGATTCGAGATCGATCGACACGAGATGTCCGGGATTGATACAAGCCGGCAACCCCCCCTCTCTCTTTTTCTCTCTCTCTCACTCACTCGCAAATGCCAGAATGAGCGCAGCTTAGGACTGTGGTAGAAGGCGTGCGCAGCTATTTCTTCTAAACTAAAGTTACACCGATGACAATCAGGCATATCTGCCCAGCCCTCTATGAAAGACGCGTCATTGAGACTGTTCCGGATCAATTTTCAGGTAAGCAAAAACTCAGGGCTGTTGAAATATTTCGCTACTGGCGCTAAGGACCAAAAAGAGCGCAATCGGTCGCCGACAAACCGAGCCGCTCACAAAGTAGGTCAGATGTCCCTCATCTTTGAAGAAAGGCCTCTCTCGTCGGACTGACGGCCCACCTTGAAATATTACCTCCAATTTGGAGAAGCCTTCTCTTTTGGTGATGGGGTGGGGTGGGGAGATGGCACAGTCCTTGAGGTAAAAGTCGGGAGGCTCCGTGTCTTACCTTCTTGGGTGTTATTGTTTCTGGTTGAAGAAGCATGGCAGAATGAGTCTTGGCATGTTCATGGTTTGTTCCGTCCTGCTTCGCCTGGACTGTTTTATTTTTTTGATTATCTTCTCTACATTCTCTTCTCCACCCCCCCATTCCTTCAGCCTTTTGACTCCTCTTCATTACTTCTTTCCACTCACTGGGGCAATCGGGTACCACCCCGGATTTCTTTGGTCCCACTGCTTCCTTTGATGTTAGTTGTGGCGGTAGCAACGGGTTCTTGCCGAGGCACGCTTTCTACAACTGGCCGGGGCGATACATCACCAACAGTGAAGTCGGCATCCCACTGCAATGGTAAAGGTGGTTGGACCACGACAAGTCAATGTGTCAACAAATTCAACACTATCTTTCTAGAAACTACATGCAGATTTTATACGTGATCGAAAATTATTCTTTTGTTAAGAAGTATCACAGAATTGTAGAAATTTTAGCAAACATACATACGTTTCCATATGAAAAAAATATAATAAATTACAACCAAAATTCTGCTTCATGACCGTTCTGTGATTAGAAAGCTTCAAGTAGTTGGCTTTGGAAATGTTTCATAAAAAACACATTTGCAAGGTTAACAACCATAGGTGTCCACATTGCACATCCTTTGATTTGGTGGAAAAACCTTCTTCCCAAACATCATCGTATTGATTTCCAAAACGAAACATGGAAATCTACAGAGAAAGTTTGACGGAATGTGTTCGTCTATGTGTTTTTCAAAAGTTTTTTTACCTGCCTCCATGCCATCATCGTCATCAATATTAAGATAAAGAGATGAGATACATGTTGACCAAAAAATAATTATGAAAATCATTTTTCTTTTATAATTTAGGAATAAAATCAATTGAGTTCCGGACATAAGATGAAGACCGTTTTGGTTGAGGAGATGAAAAGCCATCTAGCAACTAAGAGATTTCTGTATCTGTCTATATTTCTGAAATGAGGTATTATGTACACTATTTGCATTATTCGGACTATTGTCCTCATATTTTTTGCCATATCTATCACAACGTTTCGGCTGTTGTACGCTCCGGCCTTCTCCAGGTGATTGGAATTTCGAACCGAACCATTTATTTCGCTCGCTGGAGTAAACTTAATGTCTTCATTTTATTTTTTACCATTGCTCATATTGCAATTTTTCCTGTTATCATTGCATGATGTTTTTTTGTATTTTTTTACCAGAGATCATATTTCAATCTTCGTTGTTATTATCACTTTTCTCTGACACTCCTTATTACTGGTTCCTATATTGTATTCATTTCTGTGATCGGTCGGCTCATGAGATTTTTGTGGCCTAGTATATGTGCTGATTATTAAGATTACGAATTTTCCAATGTTCTTTGTCTATGATTTCAACCTGATCCCAAAGAGGGTGGTGATCATTTACTCTCTATATCTGGTCAGCCACGCCTATAAAGGCATTGGTTAGATGCAGTGACAGGACCCAAAGATTTGTGAGTTCAATACCTGGTTAAGGCAGTGGAGAACTTGAAGAGGTGAATTAACAAGGGATACCTTATATCTGACATCCATTAGACATGGCACTTTAGACATTCCAACCACCTGAAGAAGGCCCGAGCGTACAACGGCCTAAACGTTGTGATAAATATGGCAACAATGATGAGGACAATAGTCCGAATAATGTAAATAGTGTCAGATACTTCTGTCTTGCAGCATTCATATCCACTACACCTCGAGCGCAGTGTAGGACATTTATCAAATTCCTTATGTATTTTGGGAAGGTCGTAAAACATTGGTGTTCTTTGCTCTCAACGTAATATGTTAAATTTTGTTTCATTGATAAAACGGTTCCCTTTTATTTCGTTGATAAAACGGTTCCCTTTTATTTCAGTAATTATTTTGTCTAGCTATTTTCTGTAATAATGGCTCGGGTCTATTTTACTTCTTCATAAAATCCTTTGTTCCTTGAAACTTTTTCATAAACCGAAATATAATTTTCCTTATTCATAATGACAATAACGACTCCTTTGTCTGCCATTTTTATGACAATCAAATGATCATTGGCAAGACGACGAAAAGCAATACGTTTCGATGTGGTAAGGCTGTTATGGTTTGATTTTAAGTTTTCCCTTATACCATCCTGACAGATTTCCAAAATTTCTAGTAACGACTGTGTACGTCCCTATCAGACTTTGTCAGGATACCAGGATCGATTTTTATTTATCTAATTATGTCGGATTCGATCAGTAGATTTATTATTTTCGATTGTAATTGTTGTTGAATTTTCACCACCATTTTTTCGCAAAAATATTCCTTCAGATTGCGACGACGGACAAATTGAAATAAATCCTGAGCTAATTTATATTTGTCAAATGTTCTTGTCCTTGGTGAAAAATTCCATCCAATCTCTAAAACAGAAGTCTTATCTAGAGAAAGCCTTAAGATTTGAAAAATTGATTACAGATTTATTTTCCAGTGTGTTCGAAATTTTTCAGGATGTAGTCGTTTTTGGAATTGTATATTTTCTAAAGAGTTTCGTGTGTGTTAAAGTTTGAGGCTTTTTTATATTTTTCATTGAGCACATGGAATTTCTTTTGTGTTAGAATTTGTTTTGGCAATTTCTGATATAAGTTATCAGAATATCAAATTGTTTTTTTAGGAGTGACACATCTTCGATTAAGTGGTAAGGATTTAGTGGCGTCTCTTTTGGTGTTTGATGAACTTTAGTTTGCGAGAAGGAAAATCTATTATTTTCTAGAGAAAATTGGACTCCATTTTGGATTGGTCATAAAAAGAAAAAACGTTCATGGATAATTTCCTATGACTAATTAGAAAGCCTATGCTAGGGCAAAAAGTCCACAATCAAATGGGCCAACGTGAGGATTGGATATGTGAAATTGTTTTATAGTAGATGTCATTTTATGGTGAGTAGAGTTAAATTATTTGTACAGTTACTTCGTGAGAGTCAGTTTAAACTATCATAAGTTTATACGTCTTCAAAAAAGTTGGTTGACAAACTGAAGTATTGGTTTTTGACGTGGTGCATAAAAATTGAGCGGTGTGGACAGTATGTGAGATAAGCATGTGAAATGATAGTAGCTTATATCGGGATTTCAGGAAATTTGTTAGTATCACTGTCAAGCCAGCGTCCACAAGTTGGTCGCATAATGTGTCCAGAAACAAAATATTTTTTCTCAGGGTTGTTAAATTGAAAGAAGACAGTCAAAGTCCTTCTCTAGGTGCTATAGAATGTATGTACCTCATTTTCTACATAGTCTTCGTTAAATTTAATGAGGAAATGTCCTTGTTCTCGAAGTTTAAACAATTGCATAAAGTGAAACGGGTCTCAGACAAGCAAACCTGTGGGAATTCATTTAATCTTATTTCATTTTCCGCTTTGAAAGCGATCAGTTTAGAACTGTGAAGTTGGATAACAGCATCCATAACAAGGACATAATTGTTCTTACCTATTAATTTAGTTTTTTCATGTAGCGAGTCATGTGACGGTGATTCACCCATGAGAAGGTTTTATGTCAAATAAACATGGACGAAATTTGGCATCTGCAGACATGTAGGAAAGTCTGGTAAATTATTTTAGCGACAAAACGCGTGAGCCGCTTGATGGAAAGGAAGGAATATTTTTCACTTTTAGTTTTATAATTGAACAAAATAACGGTATCTAATCAACTAACTAAGAATTTCAAGATCACAATCATATTGAGCACGTTTCAATCGCATGCCTTCACGCCGGCGGCGTCACATTCTTTTTGACGCGTTAATTACGCTTTTTTTTTCATTACAAGACAAGCAACTTTGCATCTCGACTGGGTCGCTTTTTGAATTTTCTAATGCCCATAATTTTTTTATCCTTCTCCTTTAGCGTAACATCCTCTTGAATTTGTTGGAAGACATCATACAACGTTCAGTAATATTTTTGCAGCGGCAAAGAACCTTAGAAAGAGTTCAACGTGACAAATGGATAAACGTTGGGAAGATAAGCATCTTTATGGTCAATTATCTGCGAGTACCAAACGAGATGATGTAAAAAAAACTGGTATTCATCAGTGGTTACGTAGTGCATGATTAAAAGCAGGAACTGAGGGTTATATTTTTGCTGCACATGACCAATGATTTCACACGAGAAATAACCAAGCAAACATATTGAAAACTCATGTTGACCTCAAATGAATATCCGGAAACAATTCCTCATTTTGTATGAGGATTCACAGTATTAGCACCAACTAAATATAAAACTCAGCATGATGTTGGCCAATATATGTACAGGATATATATACATACATATATATATATATATATATATATATATATATATATATATATATATATATATATAAATGGGACGATGTATGCACCGTTCACGGTAAACTGCAAGAAACTGGTATGAACATCACCCAGACCCGGTTACAGAGATAGGAACTAGAACTATTTTATGGGAATTCTCATTAGACGCAGACGGAACAATAAAAGCTACTTGCCCAGAAATCGTGATCAGAGACTACAAAAACAGAATGTGCTATATTCTTCTCAAGGCAGTCGCTGAAGATTGTAAGAATCTTTGAAGGTCTTCAAAAATTATCAAAATATAAGGATCTTAAAATGGAAATCTAAAACAAATGTGGCACATGAGGACATCATTGCTTCCAGTTGTAGTTTGAATCCTCGGATTGACTGGAAAAGTATCCGATCAAATCATTGGATGGATTCCTGGCAGCTAATGCCTTAACGAATTACAAATTGTACACACAAGTACAGCTCAAATCTTTTCAGGAGCTGTATCTATGTAAAATGTTTGCGATCTCAGTTATTTTTTTCTTACAAATATTATTAGTGGAAAATGTGATGATATCATTTTGGAACCCGGAAGGAAATGTCTATACAAAAGAAATCAAAGAATTATTATTATTAATAATAAAAATAATAATAACTAGCGGAACACGTAGAAATACCACGATTTTACTGTTTTTCATTGAAATGAATAATTTTGAAGTCTCCTATCTTCATGGAATCTAAAAATAAATAAATAAATATGTGTTTTATAGCACAATTACAATTATATTTTTCCGTAGATATATATTCTTCCTCTTTTAACAACAGGTATATTTACCCGGCCTCCCTACCAAGACTGGATATGACACCCGGTCGTATTAACGTGGGCAGCGCCATATGCATACTTATGCATATGGGCCAAGGACAAAAATTGATTTTTGCCCAGCCTCCACGACCACTCTCACGCTGTCGTCGATATTCCACCGATCCAAGCTCTTTAGTGCGATGAGGAAGGTTTGCCCAAGGTTGGAATCGCCAGGGCTGAGTAACTTCTCCCATCTAACAGGCGGAAAATCATAGCTCTACTTATAGCGGAATTCTTAAGTATTTAATGCATCTAGAAATAATTTGTGTTCAATAATAGGTAAATAACATTTTACACTTAGAGTAAAGTATTCGATACACGTGGTGATAATATGTCTGCAATATGTAGATAATATGTACACTCAGTTAAAAATTATTTAACCCGACAATAAAACTTATATACTTACGCCGATGATAACACTTTTTATGGAATAATCCATTATTGGTGACGTATTGGCAGGAGACGTAGACACATCTTTCTTTCTTTCTTTCTTTTTCTGTCCTAAACTATATAGCGTCTCTGATATGTCATTTCCTGCGGGCAAAACGGAATAGTCCATTATTTATTGGGTATTGGCAGGGCGTAAGACTAGTGCGTCCTAACTGAGGAACTAACAGTCGAAGGGAGGGGAAAGCAGAATTATAATATGATGATATTATTATTATTACTATTATTATTATTATTATTGCAGAATGAAATTCATCGACACTGGTTAGCGTGGTGATTTGACTATTAAAGAACGCCAAGCCAAATGACTGAAGGGCCAATATTGAATTAACATGCCAACTGGAAACTACATGAAACCTGTAAAAAATGCAGAAATGTAACATAGGAAAACACGAAAAATAGAAGCTCGAATAGGAAATAGTTTTGATTTGAACTCGTAATAACGCTAGGAATAAAGTGTAAAATACATGTCAGTCAAGGCCGGGAGAAATAAATAACGAAGTATATGCTGTGCGTGTAGTAAGCAAAGACGAATCTGTAATGTTTGTTTGTAGCGAATTAGCTGAGACGTAATGCACTAGTCGACACGAATGGACATGGCAATCAATTTTGAAGTGGATTACTTAAAGGACGACGCTTTAAACTAGAAGACCAATAGTAGAAGCGCAAAGCAGAATCTGAGTTGAAATATTGCAAGAATAAGATTTTTATGGGGCGAAATGTAAATGGATTGCCCTGAAAAAAAGACTGGATATCGGTATCATAAACAAAGAGAAAACAGACCTGTCAAATCGTAAGAATTCTTTCCAGTAGTATACACCTTAAACAAATTCAGCGACACATACTTCTACGCTGATTTTCTTTCATCTCCAACCAATTCTTGAAACACTTTCAATTCTTAGTTCAATCTTAACCATCAAATGGAATTAATATGTGACCGCACTAACCAAGAAAAAGAAATGAAACATTTTAAAAATTCAGCTGATTTTCAAATTAGAGATATGTATTCCGTTAATTTAATGTAAACGTCTGTAAATCAATTTCAAGTCTGCTAGAAACGTCTTTTAGCTCTGATTATTTGTATTCATGTTCACCGAAATTAATACCTGAAAATCACTCAAAGTAGAGTATTATTGAAATTGATTAGTGATACAAAGATGAAGAATAGGAAGTAAATATTATGAGGATATCGAGTATAGATAAAAGTTGAACTTGAATTTGAATAGGTTAAGATTATAGCGTTTGTCGAAATATCCACTCGGGAGCCCGTTCCAAAAAGTATCTGTTCTTAGGAAGAAGCCTTCTGAAGGGAACTTTCTTCTTACAAATGGCATACAAAGTAAATGAGGTTGATTTCGCATTGTGTGAAATGGCGGTTATTATCTGTAAAGCTATGAACATTGCGGAATTACTGAATGTAACTCTTTAAAATATGGAAAAAAGAATTTTAAATTTTAGCATGAAATTCGTCTATAATGAGACATGAAATAAGTAAATTAGAAATTTATCAGAATGAAATTAATTACTTACTCATGTCGTGAGAAGGATCATAATTCCAAATTCTTTCTATTTTCTACCTCTGGTGCTAGGAAGTCTACCATTCATCATTGCCAGGAATATTGCTATCACATTTTGTCTGATGCTCCTGGTATATATGTAGATATTCTTGATGATATCCAAAAGAAGAATTTGCAATGCAATTGGTCCTGAACTGGCACATTGAATTCATTCATTTTCCTACCCCCGTAACGTAATTTCCCTGTGTCTTTTCTATAAATACTTGTACGGTAATTGTTCTGAAGAACTTACTTCGATCCAACCAAGTCTTTATGAATTTAAGTGCAGTACTAAATTGGCGGCAAGTTTTGATCAGTTGCAATGGCTAGATGCTGCCGAAAGTTCTAAGCTAACAGTTTCTTCTGTCGTACGTCTCGTTTTTGGAACTGTCTGAAGGCTTATTGCTTCCCAGTCAAGTTTAAAAATTTAAATGCAATGTCAATAGTTCTCTTCTATTTTCTTTCATTGTTCTCTTTCCTTAATAGTATTCTCTAACACTTAGTAACCATTCGTGTCTTCTTTGCTTGGGGTGCAATTATAAAAAAACAAATTCTGTTTGGAGAAGTACAAAACTAGAAACAAGTTCTGATACTGACAATTAAGTTTTGTCCTGAATGCAGTTGAGTCAGAAGCAGCATTCTGACTGTATTTATTGTCCCTTTTCGAGACTAAAATACCCATTAAATAAGCCTTCCAAATCAGATAGCTGGCTCATCAGCCTACAGCCTCTTGACATAACAAAAGCACAACAATTCGGCGACATTCTCCTTATCTTCTATCGGAACTCACTCGAGCAGATTTCAAAATAAGACGGGTTTTGTTTTTATGAAAATATTTTGATCAAATTGATTAGAAATAAAAAGTATCTCAACATCGTTTATTGTTTTCAATTTATTTTTTCACAGAAAAGATTCTTTTTTCTCGACATTTTTGCTCAATGCTAAAGAGAAGATAAGAATCTGAATCAGCGTAAAAAAATGTGAATATTTCGATCTCAGAGCTAAATCGGCGATGCTCTTATACCTTAACCGAGATTGGCTCACGAAGTCATCGTTAGAAGAAAGATTTAATTTAATTAAATGCAAATGTTGGATGTCAAGTTTAGGAATTTTTTTTAATCATATAAAAATAATTTAATTAGAACCGAGTTAATCTTATTGATTTTAGCATTCAAAATATAAAACATTATCCTTTATCTAAAAAGAGCCGAGGTTTTTGTAACGCAGAGCAAATTGAAATGGACAGCCACTGTTAAAACGATACGGATCAGGCTACTATGGAGTCCGAAGAGAAAACATCCCCTTTTAAAAAAATGACAATAGATACAGCAGCTATTATATTGTCACTGATTGTATATTTAAGATAAATGAATGTGTATTGGTTATATTGTTCAGCCTGTTCTCTGTCTACTTGAGGAGGCGCGAACAAGGGTCAAGGTAACCGGCAAAAGCAAGTGAAAGGAAGTAATGGTGGTCGCATGACTTTCCCAAGAACTCGAAACGTAATGTCTGCCAAGGGCAGATTTCAAATTTGGTCATTGATTTTCTTTATAGAGCTGACGGTGTGATGACAATAGGGATGTGAAAGAAAATAAGTATAAGCAGAGGGGGAGAGAGAGAAAGAGAAAGAGAGAGTGAGAGATAGTGAGAGAGAAAAAGAGAGAGAGAGAGCGAAAGAGAAAGAAAGAGAAACAGAGACTGAGAGAGATGCAGGGGATGAGGCAGGAAGGTTGAAGCCAGTGATTTACGCGCAAAGACGCTTAAACTACGCGATGTTGGAGTTGCTGCAGTTTATTTCACAGCAATATAATTAAAAGAGAAATAGAAGACACATAGAAATGGAATGTTCGAGGCAAAAGATCGAGAAAGTAGCTACCAAGAGAAGAAGAAAAGAAAAGACACGGATAATTAATTGCCTTGGATACAAAAAGCATCCGAAAGATTTGGTGTCTTTCCAAGAAGCTTGTAAATAGACATTTCCATCAGTCTGGTAGTTTGAACAATAGGAATTTCGCTAGGGAATGCAGTTCATTTATAAAATTTGGCGCCTGAAAATTGCGCTATAGTGTTATGTGACATAAGTAAACGGACTCCACTAATTTATCAGATTTAATATTTAATAAAGATACATTCTTTGACAATTAATCAGTTCACTACAAACCAAATGAAATAACAGCACAACGCCCCGTAGTCCACAAGCAGGTGAGCTTTTAAAATGAGGTACAGTTGATCTATCAGAAGTTGGAACTCGCCACTGTCTGCATGGAAATTAGTCATTCATTTGTCAAATTTGAAGGACCTTTTCTTACATTTCATCAAATAAACGACGAGTAATGCTGTAGCTCGTTCCGGCCAACATGAATTTTCAAGGACTGAGACACAACGTTAATTTGCCTGTGTTTTAAGGCGGAAGATATTGTCAGAATCGTCTCTTTAGAAATTATTACCATAGTATAGGCAGTTGAAAGCTATTTATAAAACTTGTCCCAGAAAAGTTAGTGGGAATTTCAAAGAGCGTGTATTGGAAATATTTACACGAGGACTCATTTATACAGGGGATGATTATTGATCCACAAACTGATTTCTCAAGGATTATCTTTGAAGTGACTTTTATCTTTTATCAAGCTTTGGGAATTTCCATTAATTTGTACGGAGAAATATCTACCCATTTCAAATTTCCAGATAACATCTGAAAAATAATTATCAATTTCGTAGGAGTCATTCTTCTTCCAAAATGTATCCTTTTTTATTGAGAATAAAGTTATCTATCTTAAAATAACATTTCTAAGATTCGTAATTTCGAAAAGATGTTAAACGTCTCTCATAGCCAATGTAATCTATTGAGATATTGAATTTAGGTTGGTCATTTAGAATCGATGAAGCGTGTGCAAAAATATTACTAGTGAAAAAGGACAGTTTTCAAATAGGCATTCGATCTTTGGATTTGAAAGAAAAGGATTCTGAGCCATATTGCGTATACCTAATACGTGTTTTACGCGTTGAATATGACGCCGTTATCTCAGTATTGAAAATAAGATTAGGTAAAACGTTCCCAAAATAGTAAAAAATGTGTTTGCTTGTTATATGCCGTGTGCAATAAAGAAGTTTGCAATTATGCCTTTACACAACTTCTTCTATATTCATGTTTAAATTTTATTGTACCTCACCGTTCTCAATATGCTATCCATTCACACGGGCATGTTAGATAGGTTACTGAATGTTTCCCTTTGTCTTTTGTATATTCTTTGAGAGATAAAATTTCTAATCTCTCTTTCATTGTGTTTCCAAGGAATATCAGCCATATCTTAAATATGGTGTATGTCGATACGTTAAAGGACTATGACTAGTTTTCCATCTACACGAGTTTGGGAATTCAGAGTATTTATTCTCTTAGACTAGTTGCCAGTCTAAGAAGAGATATGTCAGCCCTACTATTTAAATCATAGCTGGATAGAAGAGATGCGTTCATACCTTTCCTCAGTGTATTTGCTCGAAAGTGAATGTAACGACTAGCTGGAATTCGAACTCGGCAAAACGATTTCTTCTGGACCGCTAAATATTATAATAGACCAGCCAACTTGCAAAAGAAAAAAATTAAAAAAAGAGTGCTACCTCCATGGGATGCTAATGGCTGGTATCCATGTTAAATAAATCAGGTATAGACTAGAGATTAATGCGAGGGTGGATGCCTAAAAATGTTGACCTTAAAAGTCATTTCAAGGTTATTTATTGTGAACGAAAGATCACAGCTCAAAGTTAACCTGCTTATTTTTAAATTTATCAAAAATCAGAAAATTACCAGATTTTAATGAAATTTCCAGAAATTACGCAGTAATGGATAAGATTATTTTTAATGTTTTTTTTTACCAAAAACTTTTCTCAAACTATTTTTGCTACTTTCTTTTAATTTTTAATTGAAGTAAAAAGAAAAGTGTGAACATCATTTTCTAATCAACGTAAATGAAAAGACTTTTAGATTGCAAAATGTTATACTTGTTATAACGATAAGTCATTGTAAAATTCAAGTCATTAAAAATAAAAACATCTTCATGATTGCAGAAAATCTGCCCTAAATCTGAATATCGTTCATGCAGCGAATCATACCATTGGTATTGATACAGTTCGAAGAATTGATAGTTCGAAAGCGCAAACAATTTTCCAAAGATTTGTGGAAAATGGCAATATCTATGTTCCTGATAATATCATCAGAGAGAGAATGATTCAATTCCCATGTGACAACGTTG
Organism: Acanthosepion esculentum; assembly: GCA_964036315.1. Taxonomy (NCBI): domain Eukaryota; kingdom Metazoa; phylum Mollusca; class Cephalopoda; order Sepiida; family Sepiidae; genus Acanthosepion; species Acanthosepion esculentum. The sequence goes on from OZ038478.1 coordinate 84,990,971, forward strand.
ATGTACCAGAAGCAAGTCTAGATGGAAAACGCACGTTTCATTGCACAAAGATGTTGACTTGGGAGAAAGGACCAGCACCACGACAGAGGGCTGTGAGCACACACATCCAGAGATAAAGATCAATCAAAACTGATTCTTGACACGCATGCCAGACACTTGACAAAGCAACTTTGACAATTGGAGACAAACCATCACTACCATACACTTGTTCTGCGAAAATAGAACTGGAATGTTTTGGAGCAAAAGACGAAGAAAGGCAAAAAGCGCGAATAAAGTATTTGACTTTGTTGGTGTCTAGGATATATGTTGACGAAGTTGATCCATCCGTACCTGATTGGAGAGCAATAAATGAAGCTTTGGGCATTGTTGATTCCATCAGTAACCACTATGGGAATGTTGTCCAGTCTGCAAGCACCACCAGACGAAAAGATAATACTATAGTAACAGATAAATCACTTCATATGTATTTCGAATGCACATGAGATCACAGCAGATCAACCAAGTTACAGAAGAGGCAAGGAAATTTTTGGGTCAAATTCAAAATTTGACAATGCGATTTTCCTGACGAGTGACCTTTACATTTGTTTTAATTTCTTGAAAGCAGTCAGTCATCACATGTCAAATTCTGCGTTAGATGACTTGTGGACAGAATCTGATGTTTATGCAACTAAGACAATTGAAACCATGTTGGATGATAAAGCATGTTACCGAGCTGTGAGAGCCCATATGCTGACTTATGAAGCACGGTAGGGCATAAAGTGATCAGTGTTCAAACCGTACCTCCTCAAAATTGATCAGCTCTGCAGATTTCAAAGTTTTCCGAAAATGTGGCTGATATATGTAGAAACAGGGCTTCAACTGGCAGAAATGCACTCTGCAATGCAGTTGGCGAACTTTCTGATGACCTAATGACAAGAATATTAAATAAATTATGACAGAGTTTGACACAAAATACCCCGCCAAGCTAAACTACAAATTTTGGTTGGACAACAGGAATTATGTCTGAGATTCTCGACTTCATACGAGTAATAGGAGATGGTAATGGGATTCTTCATCTGCAATCTCTTTCTGTCATGATGCCATCTCTGACCTACAAACTATGTAAGATGGGTATTATCTATCTATGAAATGAAGATTCTTGACAAATATGATCCTGAAGTTCACACAGAATTCCTGGATGGTAATTTTGTTGCGAAAATGACTAAAACGCGCTTCAACCAAGTTTCTGTCCACCTAGCCACAGAATGGATAAACATGAAAGATGCACAATGGTATTATTGGAAAAACTAGAATTACCAAGTAAGTGACCAGTTTTGTATCACATGGTGAAAACGGAAACGCATCGCACATGGTATAAAAACTTTGTTCAACTTGGAATATGATGAGGAAGAAGATGTTTTTACATGTTCTGTTAGCCTTCCATCGATTAGTAAGACGTCACAAAAATACTCGGGTAACCTACATTATCTACTTCCGAGGTCAATATTCTGACCTACATATTTTACCTCACTCTTTGTATCAATAATACCTTTCTTTTGTATGTCACACGACTATATTTGGCCAACTTTGAAATTTGACCTTTTTGACCAAATAAAATGACGTTTACGGGCGACATTTTTCATGGTATCCATTCTAGAATTTCTCTCTGACCTATGACTGATTGATTTATAATGCTTGATTACTATTAACATTCCATGCAGATAGATATAACTATTTTGGTACTTGGTTGGTCTACTATTACACCAAACGCTTAGCCAACAACGAAAAGTTTGAAAACGTCATTAATGCCTGTGCTGGGATTATAGTTGTGTACGATTTGGAAAACATCGCAAAGACTCATGCAACACAGCTAAGAATCCCACAAAGGGCTAGATGTGAGGTATCTTTATTAGCAGCGAGGTGTGTCTGTGAGTGGTGGTGATGGTGGGTAGATCAGTTTTCCCTCTCTTAGGCAGATACCTTATCAAAGCCTCAGGGTCCATCACTCCCAGTGAGCTAGCCGCCTAGCTGGACACTAAACTAGGTAACTTATCGTCCCGAGGATAAATAATGCAAGTAGACAGTTTGTACGTTTCCATGAATTGGATTGACGCAGAAGGTTTTTTTTTTTTTTTTAAATAACAAATGTCTGTTATCAATATAAATCCATAGCACCATTATTCAGTCATAAAATTATTTTACATTTATTCCTTTGTACTTGCATTTTAAGGTAAATTGGATATTCAATTCTAAAAAAAATAATTCTGGTTTCGATTTCATTAATTCGTTGATACCTTCAAACATTAAATATCACTTTCCCCTGAGCTTCTTTCCCTCTCGGTAACTCCTTGCATCTAAGCGTTAACTATCACTGAGCAGAGGCAAAAGCGTTCCCCTGACATGAATTTGAATGATTATATTCTATCAATTGCTGAGTCTGTCGGAGAAGTCTGTTCACTGTGTCATGCTAGAGAATTCTTCTCAACGTAATCTGTTTTAGACATTTATAATTCTACCATTCGACGGAGCATCGGATATTTCTGCAACATCTGGACAGGTGCATCTGTTTTATGCTTATAGATTCTCGACTAAATTCAAATACAATCTATAAGGTATTCGGTCCTGACCTGGTATCTCGGTTTCAGTCTTTTTCCACCGGCGTAACGTAACTGCCCGTTGCCTATTCTATTAATATTTTCAAGGTAATTGCTCTGATGAGCCTTCCTTTTGGTGGCTTGACTTCGAATTTAAACGACGTACTATATTGGCAGTTATTTCTTATAATTTCAATGTTGGAATTGATACTTGTAAGTTTTATGGTAATAAGTACTTTTTTGCCCTTTTTTTAGGTTTTGAGAATCTCTTCCGGCTTCCGATTTTCCTGACAACTACCATTTTCCAAAATTTAAATGCAGTGTCAATCGTCATTTTTTGACTCCTTTAATCTTGTTCTTTTTTGTCCACCACGCTTCTTTCACTCGCAGTAATCCCTTGCATCTAAACGTTAACTACCACTGAATAGAAGCAAAACTCTTCTATTGATACGAAGTGTAACGATTATACTGAATCAATTGCTAAGTATACGGCTAGGAAAATCAGTTCATTACATGCTTGATACTTTTTCTCTACATAATCTATCTGGCACATTTATTTCTGTCATTCCAGGGGGCATTGAATATCGCTGCTACATATAGTCTGGGGCTTCTGCTCTATATCTAAAGATTCTTGGACAAATCCCCCCCCACCACAAAAATCTGCAGCGTTAGCGGTCCTAACCTTGCAGCTGAACATCTGTCATGTCCTCGGCGCCATAACGTAGCTTCCTTGTGACTTTCCTATAAATATTTTCACAGTAATTGTACAGCGGTGTCTCATAAATGTGCTATTCCAATCGCTACTTGTAACGGTAACGTCTATCTGAATGGTTTCTTCTCTCGCATTTCTTGTTTGTGGAATTCACTTCTGCTTTCTTGCTGTCATATCAACTACGATCTGGAAAAAATTAAATGCAATGTCAATCGTCATTTTCTGTATCCTTGAAATTTCTTCTTTTATCGTCACTTTTCTTTGACTCTAAGTAAGGGCTTGTATTTTATCTTCTTGTTTACGACGAAATGAAAAAAAATAAAAAACAAGTATATGAAACTCTGAAGATGACAGGTTTGGAAAACGCTTCGCATGTAATAAAAACAAAATCAGAACAGACACTCAATCCCAGTTTCATAATGCTTAACTATTTTACATTTTAATATCCAGAATAGGCGTGGTTATGGGGCAGAATCACCGGTCGACCTTCCACGCCTAGAGTAAGTAGTTAAATATATTCCAATGATTCACGTTTATTTTTCTCTCAGTTCTCGTGTTGTCTGTACATCATTTACTACGTCCTTGTTTATCGTTTTTAATACTTTGATGTATTTTATCATGTTCTTTCAGTTTGAGCTTAAAATTGACATTAAAAGAGAGCGTACGCTTTTCGTTGCGTATTTACACCCACTGTTGTCATAAAATATTGTGGAATGTAAATTTTTGGTTCAGCCATCCCGTTCAACAAAATAATTAAAAATTATCACCATGTTACGAACAATTGTTCAACTGTTTAAACACATTAGTAGCACCTGTTTTTTTTTACATTTAATTGAAAAATGTATTATTTGGTTTCCATTATGCACATAAGACTTGTGGTCATTATTTACATTATTCGGGCTATTATCTTCATTATTGTCGCCATATTTATTACAACGTTTCGGCCGTTGTACGCTCAGGTGTTTGGAATGTCAAACTGAGCCCTTTATTTCGCTCACTGGGGTAGACTGTTCTAGTTCCACCTGCCATGTTTAATGGATGTCAGTTATCAGTTATCTCCTGTTAATTTTCCGTCTGAAAGTTCTCCACTGCCTAAACCGGGTATTGACCTCACACTCTTTGCGTCCTGTCACTGGATCTAACCAACGTCTTTATCCACTGTGCCATGTGTCCTTGATGAAATCTGTGTAGGAATTTCTGGGTATTATAAACCTAATGTCTTCAGCAACCAAACATTCTAAACACCTGAAGAAGGTCGGAGTGTACAACGCCCGAAACGTTGTAATAAATATGGCGACAAAGATGAGGACAATAGTCCGAATAATGTAAATAATGTAGATAATACCTCATCTCAGAAATATAGAGAGATATTGAAGATTTGTCGTCCTTTCATTTCGCTTAATAAAGACACAAGTCGCATGCTGATAATGTGACGAATACTAGCGCGGATTATGAAATCACCGAGCCTCCAATCAACTTCCGATCTATAATGTTGCAATCGCTTTAGCACAATTGCTTTTTACTACAGTGAAACGTATGAATTCACTATTCATTCCACAAGTAGTAGTTGATAGCAAAGTAGAGTGCGGTCTCTAGCTTTGGTTGGAAACCATTGTAGGAGAAGGAAAACTGTGAAATCAAAGCTACACTCCGTAAAAAAGCACTTGTTACGAAACCCAGAATGGCAACATCATTTTCTGAAAAGAAAAAAAAAATTAAAATGAATAAATACAAGCAAAACAATTTGACCCAAATAAATAAGCAAATAAACGACTTCCGGTAAAATAACGGCCATAATAGACTACCCACAATAAGCTATATAAACAAATTTTTACTACGTTAATAAAAACACCTATCAATAAAAATAAATAAATAAATAAACATATAAGATAAAAAATAAAAATAAAATTAAATAAAAACAAACAAAATAATTTGACACAAATAAATAAATAAACAAATAAACGACTTCCGGAAAAAATAACCGCCAAAATAGACTACCCACAATGCACAACTGACACGTATATATAAATAGCCGAGAAAAATAACAGCACTAGTTGCCTGACGATTGCATCTAGCATGAAACAGTGTTATGTTCACTTTATATATATATATATATATATATATATATATATATATATATATATATATATATATATATATGTGTGTATCCGGTGTGTATGTATATACTCTAGAAGTGAAAAGAGAAAAACAGGTTCGTAAAAACAGAAGGAAAGTATGTTTTACATATTGGCTTCACTAATGATCTTCAAAATAAAGGATAGAAATATATATGTATTTTTGTATTATTGTGTTTCTCGTTCTTAAATCACGAATCTATCTCAGTGAATCACGATTTTGCTTGCAGACGCAACTAGAAGGATATGAATTCTTTATCAAAATTTATTTCTTTTCTCATCATAGCACTCCAAGGAAACTGGTCACTGCTGGGAATTAGTTATCGCACTGAACAGCAGCTCCAGAGGGCTTCGTTTCAAATTTCATTATGTCTACGTTTCAAGAAAGTAACCATCAACGTTTAGGGAATGCGAATGAAACGTCTGCTTTGATGGAGACATAAATAACTCGTTGTGCTTTATTGATTGGTTGAATAATAGCAATCGGATTCTGTCCCTCGAAAATTATGAGACACCTATAACGATCATTCTACTAATTGTGTTGGTGACCGCTATATATGAATACATATGTACTTATTAGTATGTGTAAGCGGTTTACTGGAATGAGACTTCGGCGAGCCGAGTCCGAATTCCAGTCAAGTTTGTTACATTCAATTTCGTGAAAAGTCCTCGTCTACTTAACTCCATCTATGGGTTAGATAGTAAGAGATAGGTTTACAACTATAAAACCGGATAGACATTGGTCCAGCAACCCCGTTCCATGAAACACCTACTAGCTATGGAAACCGGTGAAGCAACTTCTACAGAGTTGAGGGTGTGACCCCATATCCCACAGCTGGAGTGAGCCAGTGTATATATATGTGGACCAGTTGGGCACCGTCTGTGAGAAAAAGATCACCATAATGCAGTTTTGGAAACGGAATGCTGTACTGCTTGCCATTCGCGCCGTAAGCTCCAATACAGAATTTTCAGAGTCTTTGGGTGGTAACTTGAGTACAGTGCAGACGGTTCGGAAAGAGTTGGATGCATTTAATGGTGATTATGAAGGTGTTTGGAGTGATCACTAGCGAAGTTATGCCTGCGTTCATCTTCCCACAGCCACTCAGACTCAACATGGAAGCCAACATCAAGTGCTTTGAGGAGATAGTGTTGCCCTGTGTCAAGTCTGTGTCTACTGGAAACATATATGTCCGGAAAAAGAACACTATACCATGGCAAACAGGAAGGAGAACTCAGTCATGGCGACACATCACCCATTAAATCTGGCCAACTAATTAGCCAGATTGCAAACACCTTGATTATTATTTGTGAGTCGCAGTTGAGCGAGAGAGCATTAAAACTCCTTGTAACACCAAAGATGAACTGAAGGCGAGGATTATGCACCAACTTAAACAAGGAGACCGCTCAGAAGAGTTGCAGACATTCCGATGTCGTCAGTTGGCCATCGTTGAAGCATATGGCTATCTATTGAATAGATTCACTCTTTAGTATTTTCTGTGTAATGTTGGTATATATATATATCATTTAAAATGATATGTCAGTGTTATTTTTATTTTTGCCAAATTTAGATCAATGTTTCTCAACCTTATTCTGATCGTGGCCCCCTTCAGTCCAATGCGAGTTCTTTATGGCTCCTCCAGTTAACCTGAGTTCTTACATCAACAATGAAGGGGTCCACACACCAGTGCCGCACTGTCATTTGGAGTAGATGAGAGAAGTGAATTTTCATATTATTACGCAACTGATTCAAATTTACAGCATACCCTCCTAGGTCATCATCAAACAGCTCGGTGGGTATGTTGTGTTTTGTATGTTAAGTTTGATAAAATACATAAATACTAGTATTAAATACTCAGCAATTTGAAAAATAATGCTTATGTAAGTTTGCAATCTTTGTCTATTTTGTATGTTAGGCTATAGTATGCTCCAATTACATCATTAGTAATTTGAAAAGTAAATTTTCTGAAATATTTTTACTTTTACCGTCACAGAGGATAATGTAAAATCGAATTTTCGGTTTGGGGCTGAACTTTTTCGAGAATTAAAACAAATTTATGCATTTTTCATTACTTTTATATATATATATATATATATATATATATATATATATATATATATATATATATATATATATATGAAATAGTAGAGAATTTTGTCTACCTATTTTTCATATAATATGTAGATATAGTGAAGAGGATGAAAGAAAAAGTGTGATAATTAAACAAAAATGATAGCATTGATAAGAAGACAATTTTGGAATGAACTATTTTTGCGTGTGTTTTGCTCTAGTACAAACCCTATACATCTTAATCGCAGAAAAAAATAACCCAAAACTACTGGCTTTCTTCAGTAATATTATACATATTGAGAAAGGACACATATCTCCCCCCAAAATCTGATTTTTAACATCTTTCTCGTCATGCTTCCATTTGTTTAAAATGTCTACTAATATATAATAAAAATATTATCATCAATAATATTATTATTTTTTTTTCTCTCACTGGCCTGCTATACCGGGTGTAACAGCAAAATTGTCCAAATCGTGAAACAATATCATATCACAAACATCATTCAGCTTTTCTATTCAGTTTACCCTCTACCTTGAATGGTTCTCCAGCCTTGTATTATATATTCAAAAATATAGCTGACAATTTTTTCCAGGCTTAAAACTTACATATTATTTTTAATTTATGCAGATTGGTACTGAGGAAGCAGTTTTCAGTTCAATAAGATGATAGAGAGAGGAGGATGAATACGATAGAGATTAATATTTGATCTGTTTTTGTATTAAGCTTTCTCAATTACATTGGATTACCAAATAACTTCATTAACTAACTAACTATATATATATATATATATATATATATATATATATATATATATATATATATAATTGGTAACTGAAATATATATATATATATATATATATATATATATATATATATATATATATATATATATATTTCAGTTACCAATTATTAGTGGATACTCGTGTTTTAAGTAGACGCCGCATTTTAAACAATGTGGTTTCCTTAAGACGTTAAATAGAATCGTGTTGGTGGTGTGATGCTCTCCATTTAAAAACATACAAAGCGAGACGTAAGTTCGAATCAAGCAAGAGGGCACATTTTCACGAGTGCTCAGACCGGTAGACATAATAGACACTATTTAAACCTTCTATTTCAAAGAGTATCCACTAAAAATAACATTTGACAGATGTGATTTTAATTCTGATGGGTGTCTTGCCACCCACCTCACCGAGAAGAGTGTGGTTGCTGATGGGCTAATAGTATTAGGTTGGTTTATGATCGATTGAATATTATAAATCAGCGTATATAAGTGTCACATTTTTTATCAATCTGTTATTGTTCATATCTATGCAAGGCAGTCTGTTTGTAACTCTCTCTTACTCTCTATCAGTGTTTTTTCATATCCATCTGTGCCAGTCTCTTCCTGTATATTTTTCTCTATATCTATCCCTCACACACTTTCTTTCTCTATCGTTGTTAGATTATACATATCTCTCTCTATTTATCTCTGTATGTATGTAATTGTGTGTGCCTGCCTAGCCAATCACGGTTAAATTCATCAACGATCAAATGGAGTGATGACTATGCAAGGCATGTACGAAAAGAACAAAAAGTAAGTAGATATGTAATAATTAATAATTCCCACTTTTGGTCATCTAGCTGATTAATAGGGGCATTTTGCACACACGAAATTGCATATCTGATTGGCTGTTGATGAGTAATTCCAGGTTTAGTCAACAGCAGCCACACACTAGCTTCTTCTGTATATGCCGTGAATGTTGAGGACGTAGTTATATCTCCCTAACCTTGTTCTGCCATCCATTTACACCAGCTCGCTAGGTTTGTTATGCGTTGTTTTTCTCTCTTCTTTTCGTCTTCAATCCGTCCTGTGAGTATTAGATTTTCAAGGCCGTATTTTCTCATTATGTGCCCTAGAAATGTACAGCTGTCTCTTCCTGATGTTAAGTATCGGTTTCTTTTTTGTGTCCATTTTCTCTAAAACTTCGTCGTTGCTCAAATGTTCGGTCCACTATCTACTCAGTCTTGTTAAAATGATGGTAACTCACAATTCCACAATCGCTATAGAGTTTCCGGAATTTTTCTTTTAAATGAACTTCTCTTTGAATACACATTTTAGCGCATTTTTTCGATATGTATGAAAGATTCAATTTACAACTGAACGCTTACCCAGCCGGGTGTGTGCACGCACACACACATACATACATACATACATGTCTTTATATATATATATATACATATATATATACATATATATATATATATATATATATATATATATATATATATATATATATATATATGTGTGTGTGTGTGTGTGTGTGTGTGTGTGTGTGTGTGTGTGTGTGTGTGTGTGGAGAGAGAGAGAGAGAAGAGGAGAGGGGAATGGAATTCTTCGCCGTTTTAATACATGTATTTCCTTTTATGCCTCGAACACTAAAGTGAATCGCGCATCCAGCACAATGTCGAATGTCAAAGCAAATATTTTCCGGATATTAGATGTTGGCGGGTCTAGTCATTTGGAGGCGTGTTTACGAATAAACAGCCAGGGAAGTGTATTGATTTGAGATCTGGACATTGCACAAGATTTTCCAAGAGCAAAAACTTTTCAAAGCGAATATCTCAAAAGCTAAAGAAAACTGGAAAGCGTCGAATGAATTACATTGTGTGACAACATCTGCCAGCGGTTTTGTTTTTTTTTTGTTGCTTTTCGACTAAGAATTTGCATTGGAGATGTCGAACCTTAGGGAGTAAGCACATATATTCCACCTTCACATGGACACGTGCTATTTGCAACCCGACTTTATTGCATAAGGAATTAAGGGAAATGCGTCAGTCGTATAGATTAACAAGGACAGAGAATCAGTGTCAAATGTTTGGGAGATCAACATTCTTACATTTGCTGTGAATAAGGTATTTTAATTAGTATTCTTCGGATTCGCTAGACGTTTAGGAAACCTACATTTAGAGAGCAAACAGCGGAAATAAATCTGCTAATATTTTTCAAAACCTGCTAATGAATTCTGCACACAGAAGCCCTTATCACCTCCCCTCCCACATTATCACACATATATATATATATGTATATATGAACTAACATATTATTCAGTCTAGGAGATATTGTTTAACACATTTTAAACGATTTATTAATTAAACAAAAATTTTAACTAATGCCGACTGTAATTTTAACAGTATGTTTTTTCTGACATAAAATCATTAAACTACATTCTCTCAGGGAAATGCCAATGCAATGTCAGTCAAAGTTCTTTATCCAATCTTCTACTGACAAATTACGCATATGATAGTTAACAGTTATTAGGATTGTGGTGCTCGAGGAAATATCATCTCAGGAGTCTTTTCCAAAAAGTAACAGCTCTTGGGAAGAACCTATTCAAATGATACTCTCTTATTACCAATGGGATACAAATTTCACCCCTGTTTACATGGCAGGGCGTTTCCTAGTTGTAAAAGTTTGGACTTGTAGGACTAATTGATGAAGCTCGTCAAAATATTTTTCATGGAGTGATATAAAAGCTTGCGGCGTTGAGTCTTTGGAAGAGCGGTTTTTGAGTGGAAAATAAATAATTAATAACATACAAAGGCACATAAACAACTTTGAACACCGTCGAGGCTAGAAAAATTTGGATCAGGCGGGATCCGCCCAGATATGGCAGCAATAGTTTTTGGTTTGATCTAACTCTTGTAAAGATGGAGTATGAAAGTTGATTTTTGAGTCTTTTAGAAGCTTTATAAGAAGACGTCCATTTTTTTCAGCCTTTTTTTCAGCCTTTTTTTCAGCCTTTTTTTTCAGCCTTTTTTTCAGCCTCTTTAATATATTATTTCCTGTGTCTGTTCCTTTTTTATGAGGTCATCTGAAGCAATACAGTAAAGTAATAGGATGCAATGGGTTACAGAGTGAAGGAAATGGAAGATGGCAATAAATGAACTGCATTCAAGGAGTCAGAACCTGATAACTAACATTAAATTTGAAGAGAATTAAACAAGAGTGACGTGTGAGAAAATCTATCAGCATGGAACTTACAACTATCAACGTCAACAGTGAATTTGTATGACTTAACTGCCAATATAGTACGTCACTTAAATACGAAGTCGGGGAACTAGAGAGGAAGGCTCGCCGGAACAATTACAGTGAGAGTATTCATAGAAGAGACAACAGGCAGTTACGTCGGTGGAAGTGTGTCTGAAGCCGAGATGCCAGGTCAGGACAGATAATATTATAGATTGTTCTTTGAATTTAGTAAAAAAACAAACTATAGTTATAAAACAGAAACACCAACCCAGATGTAGCAGAAAAATCAGATGAACGGCCGAATGGTAGACTTATAAATGCGTAATATAGGTTATGGCGAGAATTCTCTTGAACGACATATTGAATTGACTTTCCCCGCAGTAGGCTTAGTAATTTATTAATTACTAAGTCTACTGCCGGGAAATTATTATAATATAATTATTATTATATTACAATTATTCTAATATATCTATTATTATATTATAATTATTCTAATATAAAATTATTATAATATAATTATTATAATATTATAATTATTCTAATATATCTATTATTATATTATAATTATTCTAATATAAAATTATTATAATATAATTATTATAATATTACAATTATTCTAATATATCTATTATTATATTATAATTATTCTAATATAAAATTATTATAATATAATTATTATAATATTATAATTATTCTAATATATCTATTATTATATTATAATTATTCTAATATAAAATTATTATAATATAATTATTATAATATTATAATTATTCTAATATATCTATTATTATATTATAATTATTCTAATATAAAATTATTATAATATAATTATTATAGTATTATAATTATTCTAATATATCTATTATTATATTATAATTATTCTAATATAAAATTATTATAATATAATTATTCGACTTCATGTCAGGGTAACACTTTTGCCTCTGCTCAGTGGTAGTTAACATTTAGATGCAAGGTGTTACTGAGAAGATAGTTAAATGTTGAGAACATCATCGAATTAATCAAATCGAAACTGAAATCATTTTTTTTAGAATTGAATATTCATTAAACCTTAAAATTTCCTAAGTACAAAGAAATCCATGGAAAACAATTTTATGATTGAATAATCATGCTATGAATTTCTACCGATAAAATATATTTGTTAAATATTTTACAAGAATCTGTTGCATTAATCCAATACATAGGAAGGTAGTCCTGAATTTTATGCTGAGAGGCGTAGAATTACCTGGTTTCGTGTCCAGATGCGTGGTTAGCTCAATGGAAGTGATGGATACCAAGCTTTTAATATGACATCTCTCTAGGATGTCGGGAAGAATTTCCTCGCACGACGTAATGAATCGATTTTTTTCCGAGCAGCAGATTTAGCAATTAATTCAATATAATTACCCCGCTGCATGTCAGTGGAAAACCTGTGACAAAGACGGTGCAGATATAAGGCAACATGTTCTTTAACGTATATACATTACATGCATTTTTATTATGAGAAACCTTGCAGTAGCGTAGTCAGTTATTTTGAACCTTAACATGTATGTCTGCTTCTAAGTATTTCACTCTATTCTTAGTATTGTGTTATCTCTATCTATTACTCTAACAAAGCCAAGTGTGTCAACCTTTGAAGGCCGCTTACTATACACGGTGTACGTGTCAGCAAGCTAATCATTATATTACGATAAAAAAGTTCAATAAGAAATGACACATAATCAATAGGCATTCAGTGTTATTACGTATCGATTCGGACATTTGATATTATTTGCATCAATCTGATTGAGGTCCATTGCTGATGAAAAAAAAAAAAAAAGAAAAAAGAAAAAAAGAAAAGCCCGGGAGGAAATACTGACAATAAACAGCGCAAGGAAAGCAATGTACCTTGTCCAATATTTAATAAAGTGAAAGTGATTCAGCGCAGATTCGTGTCAGCCGAATTATACTCTTTGATATAAAGAAATTAGATATAGCTAACGCGAAATCCACTTCATCGTCGTGCTATAAGCCAACCTCGCACTGCCTTTCTAGAGTTATCAATACTCACTGTGTACTCCACGCATATATACCCATTTTACACTATTTTCTTCTCCGATATTTAAATCTGAAAATGAAAAAATTAGGTTATTTCTGACATATTTGTTAACACCCCTAGTTCGTTAATGTTTTGTATCTTTTTAATGAAAATGTTTAATACTCAATGTCAGCCACATCATATAGAATCACCGAAGTTAAGCAACGTCGATCTTGGTCATTGTCTAGATGGGTGACCGTCTGGGAATAACAGGTGCTGTAAGCTTAGATGTCCGGATGATGTAAGGAGTAATAACGCGGAATTATTAATCGGAGAGCCACTTCAATTCCCGTTGGCTTCATTACGAGTAAATAACCTTGGAAAAGGTATGAATCCACCTCTTCTTCCCCAGCTATGTGTTAATTATTAAGATTTGTCTCACTAAATCATTATTATCTAAAAAAAAAAAAATTCCTACAAACTAAAAATATTTACTGGTTTTAATAACCTGCAAATGTTTGATAAGCCGTAAAAATATATCAGTAATAATAATGATAATAATGATAATAATAATGATAAAACAGAAATAAAACGTTGACCTTCAGTTGTTTTCAGAGATTTTTCCGATCTTCGCATAGAAAAAGTTTTAACACTAAATGTCACCCAAGACTCGAGCGCCACTCAAAGTAGAGGGTTATTCTTAGAAGTCTTCTCATGAATATGGAGCGATAGATTGAATAAGGAGGTGGTAGAAAATTTGTGAGGAAATGGATGATAGATAACGATTGACTTTTGTTTTTACATTTTGGATATAGCAAAACATCGTTGATATTTCTTCCTGGCGGGGTTATTTCTACTTTCAGAGACAATTATAAGTGACCTACGGTCGATCCTCATTCAACATCCCAGATTATATGCTTGGTGTAATTTTAAGTGCAGTAAATACGTTATGTATCTCAGTGCGAAAAGAATATATACTTGTCAATTGGTTCAGTACTTTTTTTCTGTGTTCGGGTTCTCTCTTTCTGTGTTCGGGTTCTCTGTGGCCGATCCTAGCTCTCCACATATTTCCTGTCCTTTGCAGCTCTTATGAAAGTTTGACTTTTTGCAATCTCTCCTAATCCTTGTCCTGACAACAATTTACACAAGCTGATTAGGTAGGTTATGCAATCCTTCCTTTTGACCTTCTTAACATCAATGTGCAATGATCCAAATCTGCAGAGAACATACTACCTCATCAATGATAACTCAAAAGTTCGCCCTTACCAGATATCTTGGGCTTGCTGAATCTTCTCGTCAGTAGGGGAGGATGACGGGCATCCTGTTCCTTTCCCAAGCATTGCGCTTGGCCGGCCAAATTTTAAACTTCTCGATCCCTCATACGCACTTCTACGCGGTAGTGCAATGTCGCCGTATTGTTTTAAAAGCCTCCGATGAATTTCAGTCCCTGAAAAATCTCCCGACCAGAGAAATCGGATCACTGTCCGGTATTTCACGTTATTGCAGACTGCTAGCGGAGCGACCATGTTTACACTGTAACAACAGCAAGGAAACCTGGCGGGATCAATCTCAAACTATAAGCACGAATGAGCAGATGATAGTTTGACGAACATAAAGATCTATTATTGCGAAATTGCTGATAAATTTTGACTTCCCGTTATATATATATATATATATATATATATATATATATATATATATATATATATATATATATATGCACATACATCCACATGGACATTGACCTAGACAATCAGACGCAATAGCCAAAACATATTCGATTAAGGAAATTGATTAAGGAAGCCCGGACATGTAACTGCATATATGCTCCGGGTTACCTATGCCTTAACGAAAAATTTGAAATAATTAGATTTAAAAATAAGATTGATCTTTTAAATCAAAGATATGAACTAACAGATAACTGTAAACACCGTTTTAAATTTAACTTAATATAAGAGATCATATACTTCAATGATAATGATAAGTTAAATTTAATAGACTATTACCTTTATAACATGATGATTATCTTGTCGATATGAAGGTGTATTGTGTACTTACAAAGTGTTATACGTGTCTGTATTTGTATGTATATATTTGTATGTTATGTATGTGTATTTGTACTGTTGGATGTGTATGTGTATAGGGGTATATATATGTTAGTAGGGTTTTTTATTATATGAGGGTATATATGTGTGTATATTGACACCTATCATAACCTGTTTATGTGTACGATTAAGGATGTAAACTTTGGTAGGTGTCTACTACTACGTGTTTAAGTATATGTATGTATATATGGATATGTATGTGTACTTGTGTGTGTGTGTGTAAATGTTTATATATATATATATGTATTTGTGAGTGTATGTATGTGTGTATATGTGTATGTGTATATGTATGTATATGTATATGTGTGTGTATATATATATATATATATGTGTGTGTGTGTGTGTGTGTGAATATGTATGTATGTGTAAATGTATTCGTTTAAATATGTATATATGTATGTATATGTGTTTGTATATATATATGTGTGTGTGGGTATTTATATGTATACGCTCGGATGTGGGTGTACTTATATATATATATATATATATATATATATATATATATATATATATATATATATGTATGTATATCTGGATGTGTCGATATGGGTATTTATATATGATTATATATTTATGTATATATGGATGTATGTTCGTATGTCGTAGTAAAAGTCTTTGTATATATACCTTAGTGTCTTAGAGTGTATCATAAATACTAACTAAAATTTACTTTTGGTTGATAAGGAGTTTTTTAATTGCTTATAGACTGTCTGTTGTTACTTTTAAAAAAATATTATAAACTTTTAATGTATTTTATCATCAATAAGTTAATATTGTTAGAATATATGTAGGTCTCTGTATACATATTCCTTTCCTTTTTTGTGTGTGTGTGTCTATATGTTTATATATATATATATATATATATATATATATATATATATATATATATATATATATATATATATATATATATATATATATATGCGTATGTATGTGTATATATGTATATGTGGGTGTGTATATACGTATATATGTTTATATAGTTTTAATTTACGTTTGTTTGATTTTTCATGTATATGCCTGTATTTGTAAATGTATGTTTATGTGTTTAGTTTATATACATATATGTATACCTGCGTATGTATGTATATGTAGATGTATATGTGTATGTGCATGTATGTATGTATGTATTTGTATATATGTGCATCTTTGTGTAGGTATATTTTTACTTGCTTTATTTACTGTTTTACGTTGCTCTATGGGTCGATATATTTATACGTGCTTATATGTATGTGTATGTGCGTATGTGTGTATATGCGTATCTGTATGCGTATATGTATGTATGTAGGTACGTGTAGCTTTGTATATATATATATATGTGTGTGTGTGTGTGTGTAGGCCTGTATGTATATATGTGTGAATGTACGATTATATATGGAGTTAGTTATTTGTTTTTTCATGTAGTGTGTGGAAAACTATATGGTAAAAATATATATATATATATATTTATATATATTTATTTGTTTAAAATTTTACTAATTTTATCTATGTATATTTTCCCAGATTAGTTATATTTCAATAAGTAGTTAGAATTCTTTTAATAACATATTAAACACTGAATATGTTTTGGCTATTGCGTCTGATTGTCTAGGTCAATGTTCATGTGGATGTATGTGCATGTGTTTATCGATGTCTATGTGTAAGGAAAGTGCATGCACGTTTGGCTGTGTGTGTGTGTGTGTGTGTGTGTGTGTGTGTGTTCATTTTCTTTATCAATGGTCGTGTCTCGTCACCGTTTTTTGTGTGTATATATTTCTAAATATGTCTGGACGCTTATGTATTATAACCTGAGTGTGTTTGGATTGTTTTACGTGAGAGGTGATCAGCACAGTTACACTCGTTGAATTAAAATGTTAAAATGTATACATTTTTGTCTAGAACTATCAACATCCTTTTTTACGTAATTTCAATGAAAAAATAAATTAAATAACATATGTATTTTTTATTTTCTCCTCAGTAATTCTGTAACTTTAAACTTAATAGAGATTAGATTTAGATTTCTAAATGGGTAATTTTTTACTTTTAATTATAATTTCAAATTTTATCATATAATTTAATACTTATTAGTTAGGACATATTCTATTTTACTAGAACCCCAACTTTAAAGCTTTTAATATCTATGTTAACCTTGCTTCGTTGCCAAATTTTTTGAATTCTCATATTGAAAAATTGATCGTATTTTGATTGGTCATTCTAGCTTATGTAACAGCGTTTACCCCTAGCGAAGGATCGTTAATTAATTTGAAACTTTTAAAACCATTTATTCTACATTCAACATCATCACTTGATAAGACACCAGAAGTGTTGAAACAAAATGGCTATTTTTGTAGTGATTTTGTAACATATTTATGTTATAATATTCAAATAAATAATTATATATATATATATATATATATATATATATATATATATATATATATATATATATATATTTATATTCGACTGTGTCACCAGTACTTTTTGAGGGGGTGGAGGGTAATTGAAATAAAGAATGTATCATCTTTATTAACTGTTTCATAAATATATCATAACAAGTGATGAAAAGTGGGTTGCATATAACAATATTCAACGTAACCTATAGTTGACTGACAATGATAAAGCTCCGCAAACGAAACCCTAAATCAGAGCTCCATAAGAGAAAGATGACGTTCACATTATCAAAAACAATATCCTTGATAATGGCTATAGAAATAGCCAAAAGCGATCGGAATAATAAATATGGGCAATCCTTATATACCTTAGCCCCTGAAAAACAGAGAAAAATGCTAGTATGCTGGAAAAACTCAATAAAACATTAATTAAATCTACCTTGTTGACCGTTTTCAATTATATATATATATATATATATATATATATATATATATATATATATATATATATATGTATATAGCATAATTAATTTCTGAGGAAGGACCGAGGTGGTCTGAAATATCAAATATATAAAAACATATAAATAAATACTTTCACAAAAAAAAGCCCCCAATTTTTTTTCTTTTAATTTGCAACTTTACAGTTGTTTTATCCATATATATATATATATATATATATATATATATATATATATATATATATATATATCGTTCGTGACATTTAAATCATTATATTTTACAAATAACCCCTCTTCCATGACGGATTTCGCAGTGAAAATTTAATGCCATTTTTTTTCTCCCCCCCCCCCCAAAAAAAAAATCAGTCACAGACATTTTGTCTCCATTTGGGGCATCTTGCCAAACGAAATTGTAACAAATGATGTGCCGACCTTTTAGAGGAATTCGATTCAACAATATTAGTAATACAAAGAACATACACTTTAATGTGCCGTGCAGCTTAATAGCAGTAGAAGTAATCGATATTGAATTAATTCCCAGTTAAGTGCTCTTTGTATAGAAACTTGTATCCAAATAGTCTTCATCCAACAAATGTTTAACTATCTTACACAATTACTTAACAATACACTATGTCTCATTTTATTATACCAGCCAATGTTATCACAAAATAATTGTCATTTACAAAGCGATACTGGTAAAACTTTCGTGAAATACTTAAAAGTTAGTCCCACATATTCTTATTTATTTATTTCGCCATAACATAATATTTATTTTGTAATCCTTTATGCTACAATCATAAAAAGCTACGTTCCCTTTAAAAAAACAACAACAACAACAAAAAAACAAAAACAAAAAACAACTACCTAAAATTTTCTATTACAATTCTAGGTTTGTGGCTGGGATAAAAATCTATCGCACATGGCCGGAAGTTACTGCCGGCTACTCAAACATCTCAAAACGTCACCACGGAAAACTGAACGAATGCCGTTAATTTCCGGTGACTGGGCGTTTTTCAGAAATCGAAACGCAAAAAGCAAAACAAAACGAAATATAAACAGTCCTCCTAACTAAAAGTAATGACCAGAAAATAATTTATATACATATAGTATCCAAATGAAACCAATGTGTACATTCAAAACGTGGAAGGTAATTTTTAGTCAACAACCACAAGATGTTGTTAACCAGGCAACGATGCTAACCGCGGCCGAGATAAATACAGCCGATTTCTTCCAGCAAACACGGCCCCGGGGTAGAGTGACCGACTCTCTTAGTGAACGTCGACATCTTAAGGGCAGACATCCGAGGATCGACTGAACCTAGAATACAGCTGTTCCATCTGCCGCCGTGAAACAAAAGGATCCCTCGACTGGCATTCCCCGACTTCACGATTGAGCTACACCAAACAATTGCTGTACATACTTTTGCCAGATTGATAAATAAAATTTGGCTTAGATTTTAAAATCCTTGCCTCGATCGTATTACCGTTGAGGGGTTAACAGCACCCGCTTGACGCCCCGCAACAAATCAACAGATTCATATCCATATTTTCCGTTTTCCCGTTGAGAATTTGATCAGGAGATGGATGATCTCTGCCGGGTTTAGATTCATAGGACACGTCGTTGCACATGAATAAATATTTCTCCAGATTTGAATTCAGACACTGATCTCGCACAACCGAGACATGCGGAAGGAGCTGATCAGGTGCTCAGTTTCACAGTGACCCTACGACCAAACTCGGTAAGGAGATTGGTGAGAAAAATGATAATGATGCCGATTAATCAAATCGTTATGAATTGTCCTCACCGACAAATTAATATTTCAGAAATGTCATTTTACGGATCGAAAAACAAATGTCGGAAAATGTAGATATATGTAGAAAAGAAAATGCCCCCACCAAAAAAATAAATCAAAACTCATAAGCAAATGAAATGTCTCACATAAATCAGATAATTATACACTCTGTAGTTTACTGGAGAAAGTTTAGAGAAATTCGTGCAGTCTTCAATAAACATGTACAGTGCACGTACAAGAACGTAGGAAATGAAGGCGTGCTCAAAATACTTCTCCACGGGTGCAAACATTTCATTACCGCCGATTCAACACCGGCCAACTTACGTCCATGACAACTCAACTCGAGGACAACTCACCACCAGCCTAATCAACGGAAGGAAAACTCAACAATGGCGCCGTATTCATAACATCAGACCAGACTGTGATAGTGTGCACATCACATAGATCGGCTTTGAGTCGAAGAGACCTTCAAAGTTTGGCTGTTTGTATTAGTGATTTATTAATTACGACAGCTTATTTGACTGACAGGCTTGTATTTTTCATAATTGGATGAAGCACCCCACACTATGGTGATTCATTACATAGCTGCAAAAGATGCAAAGAAACCGAGATGCAGATTTCGAACAATTAATTGAAGGCCATTCACCACCCGACTAAATTGAATAAGTATATGAACGCAAATGAAAGAATTTTGCATACTGTTCCTTCTTTTTCTCAACGACCTCCAACTGAATATTTGAGGGGAATTGCATACATTTTTCAATAAATGAAATAGAATGTCTAAATATATTAAAAAAGTCGACGAAAAATTGATAGTCTGTATGTAATTGAGTTGTCCCCGCGCTGAGCATGCTGGTGGTGAGTTGTCATAAAGATGAGTCCGCGGTGTTGAGACGGCGGCACTCAGTTGACAGGGATGAGTCGTCCGGCACCCACTTCGCTGTATTACCACAACGGACGCATTAAAGTGAATTAAATATTTCTAATACGGAATAACTTTTGGCACCCTACAAAATTGCATAGGATTAATAACAATCTGAATGATACCACATCGTTATTGAGGTGTTTTAAACCGGGTACTCAAAGCCATAGAAATAATTCTCTTCTTGGTCTTCTTAAATACCTTGGCAAAAGGTTTTATAGTCATCATCTATCGGAGCATTGTGAACACCATTGAGTTTAAACGGATCTCTATAGTTCAACGAATATGGTGTACAGGAGTTTAAGTACTGCATTCGCCCAAATCTATCCTATATATTTATAAGTATATCATTCGCCTATGCTTTGAATATTGCCGTCACATATGTTGTGGTGCTCTTGCCATATATTTGGAGATTCTGGATAAAATCCAAAGAAGAATCTGCAATGTCTTTGGTCCTGTTCTGGCATCTTGGCTTCAGTTACTTCTCCACTACCGTAATGAACAATTTTCATATCCAATTTCTATAAATATTTTCATGGTAATTGTTCTGTTGAAATTTCCTATATGGTACCGTGGTTCCATTTTTAAATGTTGTTATTTTATCCCCACCTCAGACTAATTTTATATTGGTTATTTCAATTCTGTTATTTTTCTCACTCCTTAATAATGTTTTTTTTTTCGTATATTTTTTCATACTGAGTGATCCTCTTGTCTTTTAGTGGCTTCAATGCCGGTTTGGAGAGAAATAATTAAAAAAACAAAAACAATACGCGTATGTTTTTGCGTAAAAGATAATTGTAGTTAAATGGGATATAAAATTCTGAAAAGCAAATAGGTTCTGAAGCGAATTTACATTTACTTTCGGGGAATATTCGGGAATTTGTTACAAAAAACTATTAAATTAATTTGGACTGTTGTCCTCATCTTTATTGACTTATTCACGACGTTTCGGTTGTTGTGCGATCTGGCTTCTTCAGGAGATCATAACTTAGAACTGGACCCTTTATTTTGTCCATCGGGGTAGATTGTTCTAGTTCCACGTCTCTTCCGGATATCTCAGTTACCTGCCTTTTCAAAACATTCCAAGTTTCCTTTCACCACTGGAGTTGCCAGGTATTGAACTCACAACTCTTTGGGGTAAGTCTCTGGATCTCTGAATCCAATCAACGCTTTTATCCGTTGGATCATGTGCCCTTGAGGTAAATTAAGATAGTACTCAAGGACATAAGGACCAGTGGTTAAAGTCGTTTATTGGATTCAGTGACCTGACCGGAAAAGTTTTGAGTTCAATACCTGGCTACAGCAGTGGTGAACAAAAACTTGGAGAGATGAATTAAAGGAAGATAACTGAGAGAACCGGAAGAGGCATGGCGCGTGGAACTAGGACAATCTACTCCGATGGACAAAAAAATGATTCAATTCGAAATTCCAATCATCTGGAGAAGGTCGGAGCGTACAACAGCCGAAACGTCGTAAATATGTGAATAAAGATAAGGACAATAGTCCGAACAATATAAGTAATGTAAATAATTACAATCAATCATTTCAGAAATATAGAGAGATAAAAAGCTATTAGTAGAATATTAGTGTACTACATTTCTTCTATTTTATTTTTTCTGTAACCTTGAAAAAAGAAAAAGAAGAACTATCCTGTACGGGATCAAGTATATCTCATTTCCACCAGTGTATTCTTGTACACCGCATAGTTCTATACACTCCCATTGTTTATTGACTGATAAAATGCACCTTCCCTTGTATAAAAACATCAGTAGATAGAAAGATTAACTTGTTCAATTTGTTAATTTTTTTATTTATTTTTTTACTTTCGCTAATATTCCTTAAATTGTTTTCTGCTTGTTTTGCTGAAGGCCTGACATTCCGACCCTTTCAAATGTTTTCGTCTGTGTTGATTTGCCGGACATTTGTTTGGTAATGTAGCCATCCAGACAGTTCTTCCCTCAATTATACAACACAGTTTCCTATTAGACAATTCGTCAACGCCTCCGGTCACTTTTCAAGACAGTCTGTCGCAATGTCTACTATTAGCTCATTAAACAATATATTTAGCATTTTACTGATTTGCCTCGAGGTTGGATTAACAGTAGATTCACTGGGAAATTACGCGGTCAATACATGTTTCTCGATTGAACAGTGTGTTGGGAAGCTGATCGCTCTTCAACTTGATAAACTAATTAATGTCATTTTGTTTGCTAAGTTTGGTCATTCTTCCGATGACTCATGTAGTGTTATTTGCAGTTCGATCCTAAAACCATTTACTTACATTTCTGGCTCGATATTCACTCAGTTCCTGCTTCTTATAACAATCTCCAGAAAATCTGTCAACATTGGTCCGAAGATCTCTTGTAACGTAAAACTGATTGCAAAGATGTAGTATTGATCCATATGTCCAAACTGACTATATCTATAAATGATATCCTATACTGAAAACTTCTTCTTCATCTTCTTCTTCGTCCGTGAGGGATAATTTTTCCAGGCGCACCTTCCTCATTATGTATCAAGGGATTTCATCCGTTTTTCTGTTTCCATTTCCTTTAAGATTTCCTTTGTGATTATTTACTCCAACAATGCAATTTTCTGGATGCTTCTGTAGAACCACATTTCTGCTCCTTCTGGCTTCTTTACTACATCCGTGATAAACTTGGCCAGCATTCACTGCAATATAAGGGAGTAGATATCACATAGCAATCCAGTACTCATTGTTTGTATCAAAATAATTTCTCAGAAACTTGCTTAGTTTTTGATATGCCTCTTTCGCTAGTTCAATGTGTGTTGGGTTCTCGGAGTCGCATTTTCCATTCTCCGTTAAAATGCTTCCCAGATATTGAAACTTCTGAACCTGATTGATGTTTATATCTCCAATTCGTAAATCGTATCTTGGGCTTTTCTCTCTTGCCGTTGACTATTATGTTAATTTTAAATTTATTGACGCGTTAAGAATACTCAAAATCAGGGAGAACCGTCCTGGACATTCGGGGAAACCTGTTAAGGAAAATATACGCTACATCGGAATTCGAATCAGCATCTTCATTTGCAGGAGAAAGCAACGTCAGATCCGGACTCTTTTAACCGCTCGGCTACGCGAAACTTCACAATCAAGCAAAGTTCTATTTTTCTTTAAAGCATATTCAGTCATGTCTTCTCGGGAAAATCCGAATATCTTCTCAGATTTGTACAGAACGTCGCATTTTCCTTATCAAGTTTGAGACGAGATAAATGCAGTTTAAAAACAAAACCAACAAAAACAAACAAAAACAAAACGAAAAAAATCATAGCGTCTACTCAGATATGGATATCCACTAAAAAGTATAATATGAATTGATAATAATATTTCGGATTAAAAAATATTCACTAATTCTTACTCTCTCCCACTCTCTCTCGCACCATATATATATATATATATATATATATATATATATATATATATATATATATATATATATATATATATATATACAGTAGCGGCCATAATATAAGAAACAGCAAAGACATAAATATGTGTATTAATTAAAAAGTAATGCATGATTAGCAATGAAACTTTTACCGAATAAAGATTAGGCTGTATTGCATGAATATTATACAAAGTTACAAAAATCTACATAATAGTTTTTTTTAATAAATATTAAATGGAACAAAGGAAATAAACTACTGGACAAAAGTTAAGGAACGGCGTTAATAATTTGCAAAACCAAAAACCAACAGGCCTCCAAAAACGTCGCAAAGAGAAGATCGAAGAATTGTTAGAATACTTACAAAAAAGCGTTTTGAAACTGCTACATCAATTGCCCGTAAATTTAATGAAGAGACAGATAATAAGATCTCAAGGAAAACGGTTGCTCGCAGGTAAAAAAATGCAGGATTGCATGCCCATATTCCAGTTTCGAAGCCTCTCATTCCAAAGCGAAACCAAAGTGCATGCCTGGAGTATGCGAGAGAACATGTTGTTTGGACTGACGCACAATGGGATACAGTTCATTTCAGTGACAAGTCCAAGTTTACTATATTTGGTTCTGAAGGCAAAACTTACGTACGCCGTAGAACAGGTGAAAGACTGTCTTTTCAATGTGTCAAGGAAGACGTTAAGTTTGGTGGCGGCAGTGTGATGGTGTGGGGAATGATTTCACCTGCAGGAGTTGGCCCTATCATCCGCGTATATGGCAATATCAATGCTGAGATTTACAATAGGCTTCTTCAGCAGCATATGGTATCAAGATTAAATCATAATCTTTATGAATCTCCTATTTTCATGCAGGACAATGCACCTTGTCACAAGGTTCGGAAGGTTAGGGGTTTATTTGAAGAAGAAGGAATCGCCCTAATGAAGTGGCCAGCACAGAGCCCCGACCTGAATCCAATAGAAAATGTTTGAAAGATAATTGGAGAAAGGGCTCAGAAAAGAAACCCGAAAAACCAGGATCCCCTATGGGAGTTATTGAAAGACGAATGGGAGGGAATTACTGCTGATTTTGGAAGAAATTAATTAAGATCATGTAGTCGACGATGCAGAGAAGTCATTGAAAATAAGGGGATGTTTACCAAATATTAAATTTTGTTGATATTTTGTTAAAAATCAAGTATTAACAAGATCGTTCCTTAACTTTTGTCCAGTAGCTTATTTCCTTTCTTCCATTTAATTTTTATTTAAAAAAAAACAAACTATTATGTAAATTTTTGTAACTTTGTATAATATTTATGCATTACACTTTAATCTTTATTCGGTAAAAATTTCATTGCTAATCATGCATTACTTTTTAAGTAATACACATATTTATGTCTTTGTTGTTTCCGTTCCTTATATTATGGCCGCTTCTGTGTGTGTGCGTGTGCGTGTGTGTGTGCGCGTTGGTGCAAGTAATATCCGATTTCCTGGTCTATATTAAAAAGCAAAAAGCCCATGATTATGAAAATATTTAGTCGTTAACATAACATCATTTTCTTTCTAGAACATCGTTCCATCTATCAACCAGTTTATAAATGCCTCGCCTCTAAAATTTCTCTGCTTTTGAAACAAATTATTAATCCAACTAAGTTTCAACCTTTTCTCTTGATGTCACCTTAAAACCATCCAAATGATTCTGGATTCCCCGAAACAAGTGATAATCAGATGGATCTAGGTCAGGTGTATATGGTGGATGAAGTAATACTTCCCAACAAGGGTCTTCCAAAAGATTTTTAATCAGTTGTGTGAGGATGAGCATTATCGTGATGGATGATGACACCGTTTCTGTTCACTAACGAAGGTCTCTTTTGTTTCAAAGCTGTTTTTAAAGGAGGACTTTAATCACCGTACAGACTAGTAGTAATTGTTTGATTGTCGGTTATCAGTTCGTAAAGGACAATTCCTTCAGTATCTCTTCATACACTCAACATGATCTTAGGATGAAATTCTCCTCTCAGTTGTTGAACTGATCTTTCTCCTCGACTGATCCATGATCGATGGCGTTTAACGTTATGGTAATAGACCCACTTCTTATCACTTGTAACAAGCCTATCTAAAAAAGTATTTTTGGACGGCCCTCTTTTTGCTAGTCTTTCAAACTGAAATCCCCACTTCAGAAACGGGAAAGTTACCTGCTGCAACTTTCATTCCCTGCATCATCTCCATAAACGCTGCGAATAGATGTCGCTGCTGCACTTTTATTGACACCTTTATGAAATTCAATATCATATGCAGAATGCAATCTTTAGATGGGACGAACAGGGGTACGAATATTGCGGAAGATGCTCATACTTTTATAATTTGAAAGAGAAAGGTATAAATTACTTATTGTGACATTCCTTTACTAAAACGAGAAGCACAAATTTCATAAATACTATCTGAAATTTTATTCTAAGAAATCGGACATTACTTTTGCACTATATATATATCTGTGTGTGTGTGTGTGTGTGTGTGTGTGTGTGTGTGTGAGCGTGTGAGCGTGCGTGTGTGTGTGTAAAAATATTCTTTGTAGATTATTTGTTTGTTTTTTAGTTGACATGCTGGAGAGTGAGAAATCTTTGATAAATCATAATATTTTTTACTCTTCCAGCAGCATTAATCAGTGTCTAATACTGGATAACTGTGCTAAATTTACAAACCAGAGGACGTTCCTAACATCAGTACCAGAATCTCTTGCTTATTGACTTTTCTTCATTCTTTAGCATAGTAAGAGTGTCTCTCGTTCTGGTCAGATGACTATCTATCTATCTATCTATCTATCTATCTATCTATCTATCTATCTATCTATCTATCTATCTATCTATCTATTAGCTTACACATTTGAAACCAAAATGGATGAAAAGGAAACTGTTGATTTGCAAGTCAGATAATATTAAATAGTTGTCTACAGTATCAGTATTGCCAGTAAAAAATGCAACAATCCTTCATGAAAACTTGGAATAGGGTTTTGACATACTTCTGGTTTTATTGAATCTCTTTTTCCTTCGATGAAGTCCTGATGTCTTTCATGTTTTCCAGCTGTAAGTTACTTCTTAATACCCTCCCAAAAAGTAATATTTACAGGTGTGTTATCAGGGGATCTTGTTCAAATCAGTGGTCCTGCTCTCCCAAGCCATTACTTTGCTAATTTTCGATCCAAAGCTCTGATGAGACGTAAGGAACGTGCAGGTGCGCGGTTCGGGTGAAATGTCTTTATTTACAAAGTCATTCTAGAGTATTGTGCCAAAAGACATATTTGATTTCAGAAATAGTAATATATATATATATAATTTAAATAAAAACAGATCACTTCAAGGTTTCATGTAATAAATTATTTCACCACAGCCCTTTTAAAAGACTGCAGATCATCCGACTTTACTTCCAAATGTTGAAACGAAAAATGAAAAGAGATTTACACACATCCGCAGTCCTTTAAAAGGGCTGTGCTGAAATAATTTATTACCTGGAACCTTAAAGTGGTCTGTTTTTATTTAAATTATTAGCTCTGATTTACATTCAGCTCTCTGGATTTTATCCTCCTTGGGTCTACACATACGGATTACCTAGTTTTTCATAAACTAAATATATATATATATATATATGAATGTATGTATATGCTTTACATTCATGTAATGTAATTTGTGTGTAATAATGTAATAGCGTGAATACATGATCAGAGATAATCTACTGCATATTGATAGACAAAAAACACATTTGTATATATGTATATATCTGTGGCCACGTATTCGTGGTGTAATAGTGAGTAAGTTGGTCTCGCTCGATCAATTATGAATGAGCTAAGAGTTCAATTCTTGGTGGAACTTCTACTGAAGATAGTAAAGGAAAGTAAGAAGAAAGGAGCAAACATCATTTGTAAGAAGTGAGGATATAAGGGTGCCAGCAGAAGAAACAGCTCAGCGGGCAAATTACAAAGTGGAGATGTCGAAATACAGCAAGTAGATAAATTTAAATGTCTAGGAACTCTTTAAATAAAGGACAGAAACTGCGACACCGAAATCATTTATTGCCTCACTCTAGTACATGCTTCGCCATTTCCGGTGTCTTCGTTGTTAACATATTTCTTCTTCCTCAAAATCAATGTTATATCCAGTGCGTTTGTGATGTAGCATTATTTAAATGAATTTCCTGATATATTTTCAACTATGCATTTTATCAATAGTTTATCTCTCCATTCTAAAGTAGAGCTTGAATCTTAAAGTTATTGCTTCCGAAGCTAATACTGTACCTTTACTCTCAATCTTCACTGCTTCTGTTGACATAACTCTTTTATTCATTCTTTACTGACCGTTTCCATATATCATGGTACTTGTCACGTCTTCAGAAAAAAGTCGAAAACCATTAATTTCCACAATCGACATAAATTAATCTTCAAGATCCCAGGGAATAGTATTGCTATATACAATTTTTCTTTTAAATCTATAGAAAGAATTTGCGAGAAATTTTATAAATATCGTTGTATTAAAATTAGAAAGAATGAAGTATTATGTTTTGACAAATGTACCCAGGCCAATTTTCTGTAGTCTTAATAAAATGGATCGATCATCTTTAAAAATCCTGTCATTCATTTCGTGACCAAGAAGGTAAAAAATCCTATTTTGGAAGATATTCACTGGCTAGAATAAGTAGCTGTATTATAAGATAAACAAAATCCATTAATGTGCATACACACACACGGATACACACACACGCACACTAACACACACAAATATATATATATATATATATATATATATATATATATATATATATATATATATTAGGTCATCCCATAAGTTCTGTCCGAATTTTAACATTTTGTTAAAATGAACGAAATTAAAGTGTATTTTATAATATCTAATGGAGCTATACATTATTTTTATGGTTAGATGCATTTAAACTGATCAAGTTTTATTTCAGAGAACAATAAAATTAAATTTTGTTTGATTAAAACCCTGCTAACATGGAAGTACCCAAGAATCATTTGAGGCACATAATGCTTTATGAGTTCAAGAAAGGAAACTCAGCAGCCGAAGCGGCTAGAAACATTCACTCAGTTTATGGAGAGGAATGTGTGAATGAAAGAACTTGCAGAAGATGGTTTGCAACATTCAGAGGTGGAGATTTCACCCCTGAAGATGAAGATCGAACCGGACGTCCAGTTGAGTTTGATGAAAAGCATCTTGAAGCAGCCCTTGAAGAAAATCCTGCTTTATCAGTTAAGGAAATTGGCAGAGGTTCTCAGTTCAAACCATACAACTGTTCATCGTCATCTTCAACAACGTGGAAAAGTTCCTAATCTTGGAACATTGGTGCCTCATGAATTGTCTGAAAATAACCTCAAATCCCGAGTTGACATCTGCTCTTCTCTTCATTCTCAACAACTTGTTTCACCTTTTTTGGATAGACTTGTGACTGGCGACGAGAAATGGATCTTTTATCGAAATCTTAAGCATCGTAGACAATGGCTTGGTAAAGGGGAAGGACCCCAGCCACAGCTGAGAATGGAACTTCATGGGCAAAAGGGTTTTCTTTCAATCTGGTGGGTTGCCAAGGAATAATTCACTTTGAATTCTTACCACCTAATG
>OZ038478.1:85026149-85036149 GCA_964036315.1 Acanthosepion esculentum
ATTAAAATAAATACATAGGTGACCGCAAACTTTTTTTTCTTTTTATATAATGAAAATTATCGTAAGGAAAATTTCTGATTTATGAGTTGAAACAGCGGGGAACTTCATTGCATTATATTGATACGTACATAAATAATGTTGTATAGCAAGTGATACGTCATTTCCTTATCAAAATGAAAACATTTAACTCACGGGTTACGCAGTCATAATAAGCCTTATCTCCCGTCAATGAGAAATCGAATCTCGGATCTTCATGAAGAAATTAACGCATTCAGAATCTTTGTGCTTTAAATGGTTAAGTGACACTTTATGGTGTTAAAGTAGATTGTAGATCCAGTTTCAAACTTTACATGATTTATTACTGGTGGACAAAAATCTTAACAATAAAATATACAGATCGCACTGTGCTGATGGCAGGCAGAGAAAGGATACTCCAGGAGCTTCTTCAAAATGTAGCAAAGTAAGAGAAAAAGTAGGCATTAGCCACCAATTGTAAGAAAACACAAGGTATAATTATTAGCAAGAGGGAGAGTCCGAGATATGAGCTACATATTGTAAATGTTAACTCTGGCAAAAATAGGGTTTTAGCTATCTGGGAAGTGTTACAGAAAACAACTGAATATATAATAAAAATTCCATAGCGCTTTTGAATAGAGAAAGATGCCTTTTATAAAATAATGTATTTCATTGAAAACAAGGATAAGAATGCTCAAGTGTTATGAACACTTGAGCATTCTTATCCTTGTTTTCAATGAAATTCTCCTCTTCTTTAATACATTATTTTATAAAAGGCATCTTTCTCTATTCAAAAGCGCTATGGAATTTTTATTATATATTCAGTTGTTTTATGTAACACTTTCATCCGCATATAAGAGAAAGCCGGATATAAGAGAAAGCCGGATATAAGAGATTCACGGATATAAGAGACACCTTCTCCGGTCCCGACAACTCTCTTATATCCGGGTTACACTGTATAAAACATCAATGTAACAGAGGTTATGCTGAAAAAATTCCATACAGACGAAAATTAGATTTTAGATAAGGGAGTGATTTTTCGAAGGATCTCGAGAATACCATAGATAGAATATGTGAAAAATACGAATTAGAAAGGAACAGATGAAATTTTTGGGAAACATAATGAGGAACCGGTCCTGGAATATGTAGCACTGGCAGGGAAGACTGAAGTGTGGCGATGTGAAATAGAGAGAAACCTACCTAATTCGCTTAGCAATATGATGCATAGCAAGTTGTAGAGAGCCATGGTAACGCAACTTATCATGATCCTCCATGATATAGCGCTAAGATTGATAATTGTCTCATAGTATTTTATATATGAAGCATTTTGAGGAGAAATAGACATGTCAACTGAATTTTAAATGGTTCATATTTTACACTGTGAAAACGAAACCTATTCGACATAAAGATGATATATATTTAAAAATCTTTGACGAAATCAAAAGAAGAATCGACCATGTCGTCTCGCCGTAATATATCTTTCCTGTGTCTTTTCTACAAATATTTTCATAGCAATTGTTTTGTTGAACTTACCTCGATGGTACCTAATATTTATGAAGATGAGCGGAATACTAGATTGCTGGCAAGGTTTCATCATTTAACAGTTGAAATGGCTAAATGTAACCGTAAGTTCTATGCTAAGAGTTTCTTCAGTTCCACTTCATTCATGTGGGAATAACTTCCGGTTTCTTGCTTTCCGGTCGAGTTTGATCTTCAGAAATTTAAATTCAATGACAATTGTTATTTTCTGTCTTCTAATTTTTTCTTCTTTTATTGCTAATGCTTTTCTTTTCTTTCGTACACAGTAAACACTTGCATCTTATTGACATTATCAACTTGCTTGTCGTGGAATGATTAAAAGAAATACTTTTAAAACCGTAGTAAGAATTTAACAAATAATTATTTGGATTTTATTTTTAAAGCTTAAAAACGATCATTGGCAATTTCCTGCAGAACTTGCATCGAATTGTTTTCTCTTCCTTTTGCTATTACTTAGAGGCTAAGTAATTTATATTCGTAAAATTCGTTTGCCATTGCAGGCAAATTCGGCATGTTGGAAGGCAGGTCAAGGTAATGCCTTATCATCGTTATGAATTCGCTTTGTCAAACTAAATGAAAGCCTGTTTAGATTTTGGTACGTGTGGACCACTTGGGCATGAGAGAGAAACATTCGCTGCATCACAGACAAGCATCAATAGATAAATGAATGCATTAACTGATCATTAATTAGTCTTCGTCGAATAGACATTTCGTCTTCAATCGTGTTGAAGCAAACGTTCACAATTGCAATTAATTAAAGAGTTATCATTGTCTGCTTCCCCGCTAAGTCAATTGTCGCATGATTTCAGCGAAACTCACTTTCTCTTCTCATTCGTTGCATTCTTTTCTTTCATTGACTACATTACATTCGCTTTGTAATTCTTATATCATTTGTTCTTCTGCTGCTTTTTCTCTTATATCCGTTACTCTAAGAATATATTATGTTCTAAGCTCTGTTTATCTCTTCTTCGTTCTGTCTTTCTTGAAACTATTTAAACATTCGTTATATTTCTCACCTCTGTTCCGTGTTCTCGTTACTGATCAATCATTTTAGACTCACGGGACAAGTCTCACGGACGTTAGGTGACTGGATAAGCTCTATGTTAATACGAATATGTGTCCCCACGAAGTCAGTACGTACGGCGCTTTACATACTTGTGCACACAAACACAGGCACACAAAAAGACACACACAGAAACAAACACACACACAAACGCAAACACAGCTAAAAAATACACACATGCAACAAACGTAATCAAAGATATGACGTATTTAGGCGTAAAAGCATAAAAAAATACACAGCACACGCAAACGCACAGTACACAAAACGCATGCACACACAAAGATCTTAAAGAACACACACAGCACAAGGGCACACATTCACGTACTAAAAAGTTGTTTAAGCACAATACACAGCCACACATATATCTTGCACAATACCCAGACACAAACAACGTACAAACGGAACCCATCCACAGAACACATCAAATAAACACACATACACCAGATACATATTCACACACAACACTCAACACTTATGCACGCATAATACATACACACATACATACATACACATATACTTCAGGCGATGGCGGATTACTTGTGATAAAAGTCATTTAGTAGGGAAATTATATAAAAAAGAAATCTTTACATCTTTTCGCAAGTTAAAGAGTGATCATAAGGTCAGAATTAAAAATATACTTATGGGTATGTCTAGATTAACCAATCAACGTCAGTTCTATGCTAAATTATAAAAATAAGGTCACAGGGTGTAGTTGGGTGGGTTATGTCTATATATCAAGAAAACTGATGCTTTGACATGTCATTCAACGATACGAGGGTACAATTTCAGCAACAAACGTATTGGTGTATCCAAGTACGATTTGCCGATTTGTTGAAGTAGACATA
The DNA here is from genome assembly GCA_964036315.1 of Acanthosepion esculentum. NCBI lineage: Eukaryota > Metazoa > Mollusca > Cephalopoda > Sepiida > Sepiidae > Acanthosepion > Acanthosepion esculentum. The sequence continues at coordinate 85,029,612 of OZ038478.1, forward strand.
AATTTATCAGACACGGAATTTAAAAAAAAATTAAAAAGTATATACTCAGGAAGCCAATAGGTAAAAATAAAAATGTGAAAATAACTATATAGGTTGTTAGTTATGGTGAATAGACGGTAAAACATGGCAATATTAGGGTTGAATAAATCGAATAATTGGATATGCCATTATATACTAATAAAATAATGGCTATACAATTATAATACATAATTATTTATGAAACGATTTTTTAAACTATATTTTAAGGTAAAAGGTGCACAACGGCGGCATAGCACCGTTAATTCATTTCTTTGGTTTAACAGGTTTTTATTCTTAGGAAATTTATAATATGCGATTTTTCTTGTAAACATGGTGGGCATGGATCATGTAAGGATTTACAAATTCTGGTTATTTTTAATATTTTCTATTTTACCGTAGGAGTTTTGTTAACTTCTTTTAAATTCCAAAACATATTTAGAAAAGGACGTTCTGCTACGAGACGCATTGTTGTTGAAAGATGATATGTGTTGAAAACACCGAGTTTTAAATTGTTTGTATGTGCGTGTCTTTCCAGATTCTTGAAATATACATCTGTGCGCTGTTTCATATCCAAACGTAAACAAAGACATTTTCTAGGAATTGGATTAAATCCGACATATTTATAATTTATTTTGTTAAATATTATTTTTAATGGATACTCATATTTGAGTAGATGCACTGTTTTCATTTATTTATTAAAATGTATATTTATTTATTTCTATCTAACAGTCTGAATATTCTACATATTTTTCTAACATAGATTTTCTCGAATATTCAGGCCGGTAGGTGAAAATAAATATATAATATTATTTGAGAATCATTTGTGTTATAATGTACAGTTTTCTAGAGTCTAATTTGTTTTTAATTTTAAGCATAGGAGAAGAACCATCGGAAAGCTGATACGTGGTGAAAGAAAAAAAAACAATTGGCTTTATTGCTTCAATTGCAAAATTGTTGGATGATGAATCTCTTGCTCTAAGTGCTAAGGATACGTTCTGTGAGGTTGTGGCATACTGAGAAATCTAGACAGATTATACTCGTACGCTATGTTGATTACTATCCTATTATTTCTCCTGTTAATTTGACACTGAGCATTTGAAGCAAAAACAAAGAGTCGGAAGATTCTTATAATTTTTGATTGCATTATTGCTGGAAGTGAAACCATTTTTTTTTTTAAGCGTATCACCCCAAGCAAGGCTGGAGGCCACTATCACGCATGGGGTTACAGAAGGGTTGGAGGAAGAGCAGATAGGAGTGGTAAAGGAGAGGATGTGGAGAAAGAGAAAGACGGAGGGTCGATCGAGGCAAGGGGGTTACAGAAGATTTGGAGCGAGATCAGATAGGAATGAAAGATGAAAGGATGTGGGGAAGGGAAGTGGATAGATCAAGGCAACTGGAGATGTCGATTGACGCTACACTTAAACCGTTGGAGATTGTATTTGTCAGGGAAACAGTAATAGGGAAGGGAGTTCCATAGGCGAGATGTGCGAGACATGAAGATATTGGAGTAGAAGAGACGTCTACATCTAACAGTTTCAACGGTGAAGGGGTGGGAACAGGATTCCAGCCTCGTAGGACGTTTAAATTCATGAGGCCTAGGGACAAGCGAAAGCAACTCCTCGGAGCAATTACCGTGAAATTGGTAGTAGCTTCGCAAAGTATAACGGGCTGATTCTGTTGAAAAAATCCTATGCCATGACAACAAAGATCATTTGCTGATTCTCAACAGTTGGAGCTCCCTGTAAAAGCATATTTACAAAATAGAGTACGTTCGTCTAAACATTACTTGAGTACCTCGATTAAACTATCCATTAAAATTCACAGAAAATATGGCTCTAAAATTCAAATGCGAATCGGTATAGAAACCTTCCAGAAACAAAACAAATTAGTAAGACAGGGACAGAATTAGCTAGCAACATAGAAAAGATTGCTTAAAAGCTATTGCAGTGAGGACTGGGCAATTTTTTTTACTGATGAAGGCATGGCTCAAAACGACGTAGATGTTGTGCTACAGACCGATATAGAGGATACCATGGACACAGTTTGTGGGCAACGAGCAACGGAAATAGAAACTAAAATGGTACTGATAATTAAGATCAGAAAAAGACAATTTTAATTTATTTTATCGAATTATGAGTAAAGGCACTTTGGAAAATTTAATACTCACAGGGCATACTGAGTAAATGATGCTTACAAGGAAGTAGTAAGCAATTTACCTAATTATTTTGAATGGCAAAGCAAAAATAAGAAGGGATGGTAACACTTTGCGGTACTTAGAACTATAAGGAAAAATAAGTCCATAATCGCACATATCCTGGAGGGACATGGCAAAATGATGCTAGATTCAGTATCAGTTTGAAAGTTTAATAGTCTATCCAAACTCTTGATAGAACTCTGGCAGAAATTCCCGAAGAGGTCATTGGAATGATAAGGAAAAAATGATGAAAAGAAATTTCCAGTTGCTTTAAATGCCTTCTTTTGTCATTTTGTAATAGATATGATTACATTATATGCTTTTATTTTCCAGTAGTAACTTGGCAATGTTTAACCCTTGTGTTCGCAAAAAAGAAAGAAAAAGAAAACAAAATAAAAGAGGGTGTCAAAAGGATTGTTATTCCTTGTAAACAACTATTACTGTCTCCGCTTTTGTCTCCCTCGGGGACATTTATTAATTTAAGAAGTGATGATTAAACTTTTAATAGAACCAAACATATGAAAGTGGATTTATAGATTCTCTTTATTCTTCAGAATTCACAACGAAGATATTAAACACTATTTATTAATTACATTGGATAGAAAACTGTTTTTCATAGTTAATTATAAAATGGTAAATAATAAATATTGCATTCTAATTGATTTACATATTTTGATAATTTTTAATTTTTTTATAAATTTTTGCATAAAGTTTTATTTTCAAATTTATTTCTTTATAAAATGTAAAATAATAACTCTTTATAAAACGTGAATAATATATATCGTAGTGTTCACACACTTTTATAATCTTGTAAATAATCATTGCCGAGGGAGTCAAAATGTATACTGTAATAGCGGTGTCAATTGAATTACCATTCTTTTGAGGCTTTACTTTTTACGGGCCCAAAGCTTAAACATTACCAGTAACGATTTGCAGATTCTCATAGAAGATATTTTCCTACTCATGGATGTTAGAGATCAGCTCATTTAAAAAAAAAAACAAAAAAAACATGTCATGTAATCGATATGTTTCTGTCTAGAACAGGAAAACAATACACTCGTTGCAACCAAGTAAATAAAATACGTACTTTATTTAATATCTCATAGAATCAACCTGAAATTTCGGATGATGCAGACAAGGCATTGGGAACCTGCAGTGAATGTCTTCAGGGATGCTTTGCTGATGATACTCCCAATGTGTTTGCGGTTGTATGTTGACGTATAGCAAAAGAACAAAAGAAAAAAAAAACATTAATTTTCAGAAAAAAATGTTATTTTACAGAAAACTGCTGGAAACATCATGTATTATACTGATATTTTTCCTGTAAAAGTTTCTTTTTATGGTTGCAAAACAGTTGAAAAAGTCAAGTTTAGTACTGAAAACATTTTATATGTCTGTACCGCGGAGATGCGTGCGCACCTTGGCTGGGTATTCATTATCAGTAACATGCATGGGACTGGCGGATCGAGTTCATCTTTCATCCGAGAACATGGCGTCCGCTTTCGAGCAAATACCCTTGGAAAGGAATGGATCTATGTCTTCTCTATCAAATTAGAGTTTAATAACAGAACAAACTGGGACCTCTATCCTAAGATAGAGTATATATAAAAGATTAGCCGTCAGGTAATAAATCATCCCTTAATATATATATATATATATATATATATATATATATATATATGTGTGTGTGTGTGTGTGTGTGTGTGTGTGTGTGTGTGTGTGTGTGTGTGTGTATTTGCTCCGGAAACATCTAGTGCGGTGAATCTGTGGGTATTTGCTCATGCGTAATATACGGTGTTAAATACACAGAATGTTTTTTACATTTGAAACAACTGAATGAAACATTAAACTATATCTTGACAATATAATTTTGGTTGCTGTTTCTTGCGGCTATTTACGAAAAAAAAAAGAATAATACGCTAGGAACTTGAATGGCGTTGGGTGACCTCAAATGCCCTCCTATAGAATACATCAAATGACAATGTCATGTGAAATTGAGGACAAAAATTGGGCAACAGAACCTAGATGACAAAGCATCACCTGATAAGGAAACCTTCAATAATATGATAGATAATAAAACGTAAATTAATTGATTGATTTCTTTTTAACGATTTATCTATATTTTACAGCTTATTTAAAGCCAATAGCTAGTTGGGGATTGGCAGAATATTTGAAGATAACAATGATTTACTGATACAAATTTTACTATTTAACCTATACCCGAGGGAGAAGAGGTGGATTCATGTTTCCTAAATGAATTTGCACGGAAGTGAATACAACGAACCCGATTGGAATTCAAACTCGGCTTTCCGATTTCCAATTGTCAATCGTTATTCCTTAAACTACTTGCACATCCAAGATTAGAGTGCCTCATATTCGCAAGTTGTTACCCATCTAGGTAAGGACCAAACCCGACGTTGCTTAACTTCTGTGATCAGACGAGAATCGATATTTCAAATAAAACGTAGAGAACAGAGAACGCAAGTACCGAAGTAAGAATGTGTCAGAGAGAGAGAGAGAGAGAGAGAGAGATGGATATATATATATATATATATATATATATATATATATATATATATATATATATAGAGAGAGAGAGAGAGAGAGAGAGAGAGAGAGAGAGAGAGAGATAGAGAGAGAGAGAGAGGAAAATGAGAGAGAGTGTGAGAGAGCGAGCGGGGAAAAGGGAGTGGGGAGAGATAAAGCTGGGTAGAGAGAGAGACTGGGGAGAGAGAAAAGAGAGAGCGAGGGGGAGAGATAAATGTTAACAAATAGGTTATGAATATAACTAGGTACAAAGCTTAATTTAATATGGCAAAAGGGATACACGGGTTTATTATAATATAGTGGTATATCAATCCAGCGACAATTATCTTGCGGTTTAAATTACATACTTTGAACAGTAAAGTTTATTGAGCTACCCAGGAAATTCAAGGTTGAAGCGAATTTATAGAAGTGTCGTCAGATATATCCTTGAGGACAATGTAATCACTGATTATAGCCAATGATCGTCACGATCGCTATAACAGTATAGCCGTCAAGTTAATTTTAACTATACAGGGAGTATCAAAAATCCTTTTACAAATATTGGGGGCGGCTTCCCCACATCAAAGCAACGATAAAAGTCCATATAAACATATGTCCGCAAATCCTTCGGTTTGCTGTGAGGAACCGGTCCCAAAGTTTGCAAAAGTATTTTGAGGCACCCTGTATGTGCAGATGATACCACTGAATATGGGTGCACCTCCAAATGTCAAGACAGGCGGCTGACAGCTGATTTCTCCTCGAACCTATCCCCACAGCTTGATGGCTGGTATCATTCAATATATTCAAAACTAAACTAGTCTTGATGAGTGGTTGTATATATATATATATATATATATTTATAAATAAAAACAGATTACTTTAAGGTTCCATATAATAAATTATTTCACCACAGCCCTTTTAAAGGACAGTGGATCATCAGATTTATTTCCAAATGTTGAAATGAAAAAATGAAAATAAATTTACACATTTATGACGGGCAATAATAAGGAAATTCACGAAGTGGGGGCAGTGTAGGGGGGTAGAGAGACAGCATTGAGTTAGATGCAACATTTAAATTTAAATTTAAATTTGAAACAATAGAAATGTTACATCTAACTCAATGCTGTCTCTCTACCCCCCTACACTGCCCCCACTTCGTGAATTTCCTTATTATTGCCCGTCATAAATGTGTAAATTTATTTTCATTTTTTCATTTCAACATTTGGAAATAAATCTGATGATCCACTGTCCTTGGAAAGGGCTGTGGTGAAATAATTTATTATATGGAACCTTAAAGCAATCTGTTTTTATTTAAATTATTAGCTCTGATTTACATTGAGCTCTCTGGATTCTATCCTCATTGGGTCTTCCCATACGGATTACCTAGTTTTTCGTAAACTAAATATATATATATATATATATATATATATATATATATATATATATATATATATATATTAAGAGGCCCCTTGCCTCTATGGCTTGTTCCGTATAACGCTCACTCCCGACCTCAAATGTGATGTGTATATTTGTGCCATCGAAACGATACTGGAAAAAAGGTTGGTTCCATATAACACTCTAGAAATTACCTCACTCTAGAAAATCCTTTGAACACTTTGACGTAGTGGAATGGTTAGCAAGATTGTCTCGCTTGATTAATTACGTCTGAACAGTGAGTTCCATTCTCCCTTTCACCCTTCTGCCACGTTTAAGCTATGCTTATGAAATTATTTAGACGCTTTGATGTGGTGTAATAGTTAGCCAGCTTGCCCCCGCTACTTTATTTAAGACTGAATAGTG
>OZ038478.1:85038649-85083649 GCA_964036315.1 Acanthosepion esculentum
CTTCGACAGAATTGAGTCACTCTCAGTCACTGTGTGTTTATCCGAATCTAAAAATAAACACGCTAAAATTCACCTCCATTCCGTGCCGTACGCTGATGGCTTAGCGGGTAGAAGTTCCGACTGACGCAAATTCAGTCGGGTTTCGATCGTAGCTAGAGGCAACCGGACGTCTAGCCACACTGATGAGCTGCGAAACAGTCTGTCTGTGGATGACAAAAAAAAAATATATATATATATATATATATATATAATCTTATAAATATAAGTAGGTATACTCGTCCGGTTGACTTACTTTATATATATGTACTAGTTTTTTTTCATTAAACGCTGTGAATAACTAAACAAACCCGAAAAACTTTAAAAATTACTCCTAATAACTCATAACGGAGAAAAACGTTTTCTTGTAAAAGCTAAAAGCTTTTTCCAGAATAAAACTAATATGTACAAAATTATTTTCCATCGAATTTGAATAACAATTTTCTGAACTTACTTCTACCTCCATATAACTCAGCTTATTTGAAATGTCAAACCGAAACGAAAATATATTGCAAGCGTGGAAAAAACACCCAGATTTTGTTTCTGTTTCGTTGCGGCAGTCTTATTCGATATAAAAGTTCAGCCGCAAAAATACGTTGTCGTTGTTTTTTTATTATTTACTGGTAACTCGAACATTTTCTACTCTCTCTTCTCTTTCTCTCTCTCTTCATATATATATATATATATATATATATATATATATATATATATATATATATATATATATATATATATATATATGAGTGTGTGTGTGAGTCTTTTGAACAGGAGCAGAGTTTTATCCCTTGACTCTAGTTTAGGTCTGGGCTTCTGGTTGCTTTTAAAGTCTACTTCAACTCCTAACGTCTATACCTGAACAGTGAAATTTTACGCACTTTTTAAATCCTGACCTCTTGAAGTCTAGAGTTGGGTGTTTTCTTTCGGGGAATGGAAACGAAAACTTTACACCCATAGGTACTCTATTTCCCACCCAAAATTAAAATACAAATTGTTCTTTCCAAAACATTATCTGAACCCTCGGATTCAGTGGAAAATTATAGATTTTACTCATACCCCTAATAAGTTTAATGGTATATGTAACCTGTGTTTAGAAGAAGAATTAGATTAATAAAATTCGATAAAAAAATATACTACAAATATACAAAGGAATGAGTTAGTTCCAAATGTCGTCACAGGAGTAGGTTTAAAGTGATCTAATATATTATTAATCTTGCTTAATCTTTTATCATCTAACACATCTATTGTTATTTCTAATCCATTTCAATCCTATCTGATAATCTTCTACTAACTTAGAAACTTTTTTTTATTTTATTATGATCGGTAATTTATTTTTCTTTCAAATTGTATATGTTAAAAAAATGTTTCCCTATTTTTCTCCTTTGTTATGATATTTTATCTTCATAAGTTTTGTTCTCACTATTTTTTATCTTTATAATTATTTTTATTATCATTATTTATTATCTTTATTTTTCTTATTCATTTATCATCTTGCTCTTTTATATTCAATTATAATCATTATTATTATGATTATTATTATTATTATTGATATTTATTTTCTTATTTATTATTATATTTACTTTTTTAATTTTAGTTTGTCCTGATTTACATACATATTCTTAATATTTCTTTTTAAAAATATTGAATTTTAAATATTTTTAAGTTATTTTTTCAAATATAATCTATTTATGGTTATTATCTTTTTTGCTAGCATAGATTTGTAGATTTTTTTAAAAAAGAAGAAAATGTATTTTTTGTTCTTTGGTTAATAACTAATATTTTTTTCATTAAATTCTCTCTTACCTAATTTTACAAATATTAAAGTTTTATTAAAATCTCTCTTACTTCATTTTACAAATATAACCGTTTTATTAAAATCTTTCTTACCTCCTTTTACAAATATAAAAGTTTTATTATAGTTTTTCTTACCCCATTTTACAAATATAAAGGTTTATTAAATTCTCTCTTACCTCATTTTACAAATATAAAAGTTTTATTAAAATCTCTCTAATTTAATTTTACAAATATAATAGTGTTATTAAAGTCTTTCTAAACTCATTTTACAAATATAAAAGTTTTACTAATGTCTTTCTTACCTTATTCTAATCAGTATATTACATATTTTGAAACCTTTTAACATCCTTTTAATTTCGAAAGTTATTTCCGCCATACATTCAAAAATATTTCATAACTGAAATCATTTTATCTACCGGATATATTTATCATATATATTTCTCTATGATTCAAATTTATATATCTATGGTCAAACACACACACACACACACACACACACACACACACACACACACACACACACACACACACACACACACACACACACACATATATATATATATATATATATATATATATTTCAAGCCCATATACTTTAATGCTAAATCACTGAATTGTATATCTTGTTAAAATTATATATATATATATATATATATATATATATATAATATTTGTAATTTTCTATTATTGTTGATCGATACTGATGGCTGAATCGATTTTTGATTAATATCACCTTTCCACGTTCAATCACATATTCATATATATTTATCTGTTTCGCGGCAATATATTACGATCTTTAAAGCCTTTTCTCTTGGAGACGAAGTATCATTGTCCTTGAGCTGCATTATTCATACTTAAGGGCCTTAATCTGATTAGATGATCGGCTAATATTTTGCAGGTCAACCCCTCGAAGCCTCCTGCTCAACGCTTATGAAATCTTCTTGAAAATTTCTTTCTGTATCCCTCAGGTTCTTTTAAGGAATTTTCGACAGTTTTTACTACGTCCAATCTCACGGTGAGAGAGATCTTGCTTTTGTAGCTCGTCAATTCTTCTACGTTCAAACTCTGTCAATTGTTTAGCTATTGCCATGTTTTTACCTAATGTAATACAAACGATGCAAGTGAGAGATAATGCTTGAACATAAATGACTAAATCTCGTTACGCGTTTACCAATTAAATCTTTGTTTAAATATGGTCTCAAACTTTTGACCAGCTAGTATTTACCGCAATTTTCCATTATTCAAATTTGCTTTATTAAATGCTAACAGAGTATTTAATTTTTATTTTTCCTTTTATTATTTTCATTCTTCGAAGCTCTACTTCAGTAAGCGTTTGAGTCTAACAACATAAAATGTATTTTTTTATATTTACTTTAAAGAGCTTAAAGTGTATACGCGTCCAACAAGTTTAATTAAATTCAAACAACAAAGTGAGACATAGATGGTTAGTACACAAGCTTTCTATCTGTGGAACGTCCTGGGTGCGACGAGAAAAACATCCGCGTCCTGGGTAAAGATGATAAAATACGTCCAACCTCAAAGAAGTTTTTGCGAAGCGTGAAACCACCTTTTACTTGCTGATGTTCCTAGGTCCACCATGACCCGGGTTGGAGACATCCGTTAGGGTCCCAGCCATGTGGAAATTGTTGACCCCCCCAACTGAAGTCAAAACACCATGAAAGTATAAAAATAGGTTTTAATACCAGAAATACTTTGTAAAAAATATTATTACCAGCAATATGTTTTTTGAAAAAAGATATTATCAGAAATACATTTTTGAAAAAAAAAAATATCAAAAATAGACTTTTGGGAAAAAATATTAACAGCAAGAAAAATTTTGTCGGCATTAAATAACCCATTGAGGTTGATATGCCGTAAAGAATCAAACCAAAATAAATCTATCTGTGGAATCACTGGAAGCGACTTCTCAATTATCATGTTTTTTCTAACTAATAGGTCCCTGAAGGTAAATGTTAATGGCCAGTTTTCTGTTAATGGCCCAAATGATCAACGATGGCGACCCGCATGGCTCCCTTCACATTCAATTCTCTTCCCTGCATTAATTATCTGCCTAAGAGTATATTTTGTGAGTGTCCATCCTTATGATACAACGATATATGGTTGTACCTCTAAATCTCTAATAACCAGGTTATATTACCTCTGACCTAGCCCTGACAGCTCAGTGGGAGGAATACTCTGAAAACTACTGACATTCCATCATCAACAAGGGAAAGCTGAATTTTTGCGTATCGCGATGAACGGGTGTTCTCTCATGGAGGCCCTGTGCATTTAAAGCCTATTGAGACTGAAGCTTAATACAGCCTCAAATGGAAATCGCACATACGTTTTCTTGCTATTTTCCATGCCATATTTTCAGGATCTTTACTCTGGAAAAATGGTCATTTCCCTGTACTGCTTCAGTAAGTACCTGAATCCTCCTGACACCCGCTACTTTTAACAGATGAGGCCAAAAATCTAATACCGCTGCCATATAGATAGAGGAACATTCCATTCTCTATAAAGTTCAAAAGCGTACTCGTGTGTGACTAATTATTTTTCCCAACTGAACATATACTGAGCAGTCATCAAAATCAAAAACAAACAACACGCATGTGCGAAATTTTAAAAAAATTATACAAAGTGATGACAATTTACCCATCGCACCTGGTAGACACTTTACCCACTCAAAGCTTAAGTTTTTGCAAAGAAAAAGTAGAGAAGGTTATTTCTCATGAGGTTTTTAGAGCAAGCAGTCTTAGCTGGGAGAATGATCAGTGCCGAGGGATATAAAATGAATAATTATATATATATATATATATATATATATATATATATATATATATATATATATATATATATATATATATATATATATATATATATATATATATATATATATATATATATATTTGAAAGCATAATTTATCAAACATTATTTCTCTACTATTATAAAAGCAATCTTTAGTGGGTACATGTGTTTTATTGCTTTCCTTGTTATTTTTAAATTGAGAAGCACGTCCAATATCCGAATATGATATTGTATATTGGGATCGAATTTATAGATAAACTGTAAAAAGTTCATTTTTGTTCCTTCAGCCAACTTGAGATGAGGTAAAAAATAATAATGGTTCGATTCTTGTTATACGCAGAATTTTTGTTTAGTATGATTTCTCAATTTAGGTAGGTTTTTAGTAATTTCACTGTTTTATAAAAAAGAAAAAAAATAACTCAAACGCGTGTACCAAGTAAAAATAACAATTATAGTAAGAAGGCTTATATTAAATGTACCTGTGTGTTCTGTTATTTTTCGTTTTAGAATAAATGAGATTTCATTGGTTTGATTTTGGTTTGAATATTTGGGCAAGTCTGTCATATGTTCCGGCACAAACTAATATTGATTAGTCATTCAGTAGAAATTGGTAGAAAGAAAATTAAGCAGTAACAATTTCATTGGAAGAAGTAGTTAAAACTACTAGAAATACTCAAGTTAGTTGAGTTACCGCGGTCAAAGAATGTCTATAAATAGGACTAGAAAGCCGATCGCATAACGCTAAGAACAGACAGATTGGAAACAAGGTTTTAATTATTTCTCACCAAATAAATCAAACCAGATTTACCGATGGTAAAATAGCGTCCAGCATCAGGCGAATGCGTTACCTTTTCGTTCGTTTTTTTATTAAATATTTCCCTATGTTTTCTTTTTGCATTTTTGAGCTCAAGGAAATCCCGATGAATACCATTAGTAATAATTACATAAATGTAAGTGAAAGGGTAACTGATATTTAATGCATTTGTACCTAAAAGCAATTTAATTAGCTTATATAAAAGATGTAATTCATAAAACATAACCTGAAAAGAAATATAAATAAATCCAGGAAATCGTAGCTAATCTGTTTTATAAGCTTGTAGTCATCAGTGGCGAAATAATGAAATAAAAAAGATAAGATCAGCATTGAAGAATTAACGTTTTTTATTCAATTAATCTCTTATATATTTCAATTCATTTCCAAAATCCTAAGGAATATTTTTAACAAACTTCATTTTTGCGCTTCATCAGTAATGAACGAATTATTATAACATAAGAATTTTGGTAGAAGCAACTTACGTTGTATATTCAGCAATCGCTTATAATATTAAAATTTAGATTCCACCGATTAATCGGGTGATAACCGGTAACTTCATTAGTTTCGATATATATTATCGCCAAAAATTAACAAATCAATGCATATTACAATGGCCCTGACCTAAATTCAACGGAGAAACTGTGGTAAGACATGAACATTGATCTTCAAACACGGTCTCCATAAAATCTGTCTATTCTTGAGATATTTTCAAAAAGTAATGGGCAAAAACTAAACTCAAGATGTGCAAGATGGTAGATATATGCTCCAAAAAATTACACCTGTAACTGCAACAAAAATCCGTTGTATAAAGTATTGACTCAGGTAGCGGACGGTTACTTATGCATACAAGAGATTAGTTCTTGTCATAATTATTGTTAGTGTCATAAAAAATAATTTTGCACCTTCAAATCATTTTGCATTTTGTGTTGATCAAGTGGTACAAAGAAAATTTAATTCAATTTGATTCTAGTCTTTCAGGTGGGAAGGAATAATTATGAATGTCATTCTCTATATATAAAAATAAAAAAATGGCATACAGAAAGTTTTGAGGCACGTTATTAAACGTCAAATTGTCATGGTTGGAACACACATTCAGAAAATATCAGAATTAGCCCGGCTTATGGATGCTCGGATTTAGGCGTGTTGATAATCGTCTATAATATCCGATAACAACTGGCAGGCGAAAACATATCCTGCGAAAACTTAACGGAGAATTTCCCGCCAATTTCAACTCGGCAGAAAGAAACATTTTCATTTGTTTATTTGATTTTCTTTGTTTTCTTCGCCAATATTCATGGTTGGAAAAATTTCTGATAATTAAAAATGTTCTTGCGGGATTTCTTTATTAATATAAGCAACGCAACTTGACATTTTTTTTTGCGATTTCGCGTGTGCTCGAGAAACTAATCTTGCATAGATCACTTGCGAGCCAAACATTTTTAAATGTTGACATTTTGTCCACAAATGAATGCCTTGAAGATGGAGGATGAAAAGTTTCACTTTGCCCATATTATACTCCATGAATTGCAGAACGAGTAACTGTTGGAACTATGCTCAAATATTTCAGAAAGATTATTTGGATTGAGCTCCAGATCTTCGGACGGTCAACAAGTGTTTTGTCAGATTTCGTTAGGTTGACTGGAACTTAAACATTCTACCAGGTTTTGGGGCACATTTCGATGAAGGTACTCTATTTGCTATCCTGGAGTATAAGCCAAATATGCTAATTTTTTGAAAATCTATATCTCAACTACCTTCCGCTATTTCAAGATACTTGGATTCAAGAAAACGGCTGATTTTGGCAAATAGAAAAGGTGTCATTTTTCACCACAACAACACAAGATCGCATCTTCAAAAAAGACCTTGGAGAAGCTTAAAGAGTTGAAATGGGCAATTTTCAACAACCAACCGGATTCGCTGACTTACCCAGCTCAAATTTACATGTGTTGCGGTCCCGACAGAACAATTTAAATGACAAAACATTTGTAGGTTTAATCAAAAAGTACATCACAAGCTTCTTCCAGCGAAAGTCATGAAACGTATAAGACAATGGCAGCAACTAACGTGAAGAACGATGGGCAACAATTTTACTAGTAATTCTTTTTTGTGAGTATGTCAAATTTTGGTTTTAATTTTCTACTTGCACACAAACTTTTGCAATAAGTTTATACTAGACTTAAATATTGTTTTTAAGCCGTTCGTGGCTTTGCTTATACATTTATAATTTGTGAAATTTCAACCCGATAAAAAAAACTGTGATACTCTTAAGAAATGTCTAGATGGAAGAAACTGGTGTGAAACTCATTTTTCTTTTGGGATCAATAACAGCACAAGATGCAAACTATGAATTGAAGAAATTAATCAAATACGAGAATTTAAATATCCGGGACGTTTTCTGACAGAAGATGGAAAATGTGACACCGAAATCCGAAGTCACATTAGGATAGTGAAAGATGCCTTGCTAAACGTAAGCAAAGTACGTTGAAAAAAGTAAAAATGTGGTAGAAACTAAACTCTGATGTAATATCAGTCATCCTTTATGGCAGTGAATGTTGGATAAAAGCTAAAAATAAATGACGTTGTGGAGAGCCATTAACTCCTCTGTGGTTGCAATGTGGGACAACAGAGCATAAAGAGAACGATGTTGAAGATCGCCATTATCGTCTACCTTCTTGAATTGACACAGAACATAACAGGATGTCACATATTTATTCGTCTGGAGCTTGATAGAAACGAATAAATAAAGAGAAAAGTTATGCATCTACAAAAATCCTATATAGCTTTTTCTTATGAATTCTAAGAAGATGCTTTTAACCCTTGAAATAACTTTGAACTTAACGGTCTTCAAAGTTGCTTTGTTAATTTTCTTTATTGATTCTTAAAATCTTTTATCAGTTTAATTTCCATTTCTATTTTCAAGAAATAATAGTCATACAGCGGCATAAATCTCTATAACTGTTTTTAATCAAAGTTTTTTGAAGTCTATCGTGTTTTTGTGTTCAGTTTGTTTTACTTAATCACATGTACCTTCTACGCAGTATAATAAGTAAACATCTGTCGGCATGTGCATGCAAATAAGCGTCACGTGGATATCACATCTTTTAAAGCCTTTCAACACTATTTTCTAATTTCCCTTCTTCTGCGAAAGAAAAAAAATCTCCAGAAATAAGAAAAGTAAGAACCATATTGCTGTTGAAATATTCATTTTCGGTATTATATGTTTCAAGACGCAGTTTGATCGTATATTTTTTGAAGTATTTGTCAGTCTAGATTACCCTGCCGCTTTGCCTTGTACGGCATGCACACTCAGCCCATAGTTTAGCGAACATATTAAGAAGGTGCGAGAAGATTATAAGATGATATTTGAGAGTGATTTCTTTACATAAGAAATATCGAGTATTCTTTACAATACTGCGAAGAAGTTATCAACACGCGGCTGGTAAATCATGAAGAACCAATTTTTTTGCGATTAAACCAATGTTATTCGACGATGTTAATGCTAATATTAACCGTTTCGTTATAAAGAACTATCCGATATTAATTAACCAAGCAGGATGTGTTGTCATTGGTTGACATTTATTACATCTTTATCATAAAACAATTTTACATGAAAACAGGTTACTCAAGTTCACAGGCATAGCTCTTTATATTATTAATGGCGTTTCCTTCCCTCCCTTTTGTTTGGAGTAGTGTTGAAAGGCAAAATATTGATTATGACAATATTTTCATATCGACTTATATGTGTTATACATTTCAGTTGTTGGTTCTAGTACATATCCAAAAGATATATGATTTCTGTTATTTTCCACACACACACACACACACACACACACACACACACACACACACATATATATATATATATATATATATATATATATATATGAAGAAGAAGGTGAAAGTGCAACTGTGGTGTTGAAGTTTCAAAGTTATATGTATTTCCCAAGTTAAATTGCGATGGAGAGATGTGTGGCGTTGTCATGAACGGTTTCGCAACATACACACACACACATATATATATATATATATATAAAGACATTTATAATATGTTTAACGTTCTTTTTAGAGATACAAGTATTTAAGCAAATGCTCTGTTTTATAATGAAATGAAAATTTCTCGGATATTCAGGCCGGTAAATGTTATTTAATACTGTTTATTATAAAACAGAGCATTTGCTTAAATACTTGTATCTATAAAAAGAACGTTAAACATATTATAAATGTCTTTAAATAAATTGTCGGACTATGTCCAATTCAAAAATATATGACGTCATTTGTTTACATTTGATACGCTAGAGCAGATACGAATAGAAGAGATTCATGGAAGATTTAAGTTTAAAGATAGCAAAATCGACTTTTTCTCTGTGGCCGATCGGTTAAGGCACAACACGCGAAATGATGGTTCCGTATAGGATACAGGTTCGATTCCTGTCGGAGAACGACAATTTTCTATGAAAATTTCTCGGATATTCAGGCCGGTAAATGTTATTTAATACTGTTTATTATAAAACAGAGCATTTGCTTAAATACTTGTATCTATAAAAAGAACGTTAAACATATTATCAATGTCTTTAAATAAATTGTTGGACTATGTCCAATTCAAAAATATATATATATATATTTTTTTTATTGATTTTGAAGCATTTTCAGTAGTCTAATTTTCATTTCGATTTGCAAGGAAAATGTTTTGCAAGGAACATATACATCCGCATAAGTCTATATATGTTTTTAATAAATGCCTTATACCCCAACATATATATATATATATATATATATATATATATATATATATATATATATATATATATATATATATATATATATATATATATATATATATATATATATATATTATAATTTTATCATATAGACAAAACCATTTTACTCACTACAAAGATGCAACTTGGTTTCAGTGCATTTCAACTGCACTTTGATGGGTGAGAATCGAAGATGGTTATGAACAATCCTGCCTGTAGGCAAGCCGTATGTGAAACGTCTCTTCCTCTTTTTCCATTTGTTTGAGAAGAAAAATATACATTAAAAAAGGTGACGGAGTGAAACAATTGTGCTTGTTGATAGCAGTTTGGTGAACAATGGATTGGGTGTTTAATGTTGACTTGTCTGTGGACATTTTTGCCGATATACACCGGACAAAAGTTTAGGCACATCATCTCACAAGCGTCCTAAGAGTGAGAGGTAGAGGAGCAAAGATGGGGATAGGGGATATTATTACGTTTAAGTCGGTAAAAATGGTAGCGACAGTTCTAGTAGTAATTGAGAATGTTATTATTGGTTTACTGTAAAAATTTAAAAATTCTAGAGCTGAAATGCATGCATTTATGTTAGGGTTATCAATACTAATTCTGTAATCAATGAGCGTGTTTTGTGGATTAAAATTTAGTACTGGTGATTGAAAAAAATAAAATAAGGGATGTTAATATAACATTTTATAATCAAATTTTGAAATATTCCTGGACCGTATAGCGCGTAGAATAAGTATAGGTGTAAAACGATTTATCTGAAAATATTACCAGTAATATATACGAAAACAAAATAAGAATCATAATTTAATTAGTGGAGAGGTGCATAAGAGTGTAGGGAATATATCGAAGGAGGTGATTTATAATTTTAAAACGTTTATAGTTATGGAATTAAGAATTTAACAAGATTGTAGTGTTAGATCCTTAGTATGTCTACAGAAAACGGTTGTTTCATATCTTTGATTTAACAATTGGGTGTTATTCAAGAGCTCAATGATACATATTTTGTCCTGTAAACATAAGAAGCAAAGTTCTTTCAGAGAATTTCAGGTTCTGGCTTGTCTTAGGATTTTCCATTTAAACCTAGGTGTTTTTCCTTCTTCCTTGAATTTCAAAAAATATTTCGAAAGTGATGTCATATTTCGTTTGGCCGTATTTGTAAAGGAGGTCATGTGATAGTAATACCTATCCTTAAAAGGTCTGCTAGTTGACCCCACATACAGCGTAATATCTCTGGGGTTCTCATTTGATGAGATATACCACATATACACTATGGATTTGGTTAAGCACCTGTTTAATAATGGACATTGAACGGGGATTCTACAATTACATAGCCTTTTTTCCTGGGGTGCATTAGAACTTGTATTTAGGTTGCGTTTATAATCTCTACGCGACAAACTAAAGGACATCATTAATAATTACGATAGCATGAAAATTTTAAATTTGTTATTTTTATTTTAGATTTAAAAATCAATGTCGTTTTCCTTGGAAATTGCTTCCACATGTCATCCTGACCCTAGATCTCCTTCAAATGATCTACTTTCCCGACGTCACTCATTAGCACAGCAATTGATGTGTATTTGAATGATGGTCCATAGTTTGATACTCGCTATTTTGAAGCGCAATATGTACCAGAGTGAAAAATTCAATAACACTTCAATTCTAAATCGGATATTCGCCGCACTTTCAACATTGTTGTTGCTTCTGAAATGTAAATCAGAAGGAAATATCAAGTGTCACGAAAACGTTCGAACCTTCTAAAAACAATACATACACAAGCACTATATTATAATATCAATGGCACAAACAGCCGTTTTCTTATAAGGGTATATTCGGTATTCATTGACTGAGTAGCTACTAGTCGTTTTAGAAAAATTATTCGAATTTCGAAAATGCAATTTCAACCATTAATAATATATTGTGCCATACCTTCTGCGTAAAAATATAGTAAAAAAGGTTGTAATACTGTGACAAGCTTGTTGTGAATATGTTCTTAATACAGGGGTCAGTAATAGCAGTTGTAATAAAAATAAGATTACGAAAATGACTTTCCATAGAATGAAGTGAAAAAGAGAAATAGAAAATACAATAAATCACTCACACACACACACATATATATATATATATATATATATATATATATATATATATATATATATATATTAGAGAATAAGTATAGTAAATAAACATGCAAAAGAACCCTGATTACAAATAAACTAAAGAATTAATAGAAAACGTTATTTGAGTCCAAACGGTTCCATCTTCCACCTTTCTTCTTTTGTGTGCTGTATCCCTTCAGCGCGTAGTCGATCATGGCCCTACCCTTCCTTCTGTCCCTTGTAGCTATCAATAAGTTTTGACTTTTTGCTATTTCTCCGGACTCTATTCTGACATCCACTTGCTTATGTCACGTGCTGCTTTCCCCTGTTCCTTTTTTTCCTCTATCTGCCCTGTGAGTATCAGACTTTCCAAGCCCCCTTTCACATTACGTGCCGCAGAAATTACTGCTGCCTCTTCCTGTTGTTAAGTATAAGTTTCCTCTTTGTTTACATACTCTCCAAAACCTCATCGTTGCTCACATATTCGTTCCACGGTATCCTTAGCATTCTCCTTTAGAACCATACCTCTGTTGCCTCGAGTCTCTTCTTCATCTTTGAGAAGACCATTCAACATTTGCTGCCTTAAAAGAGGACATATATCACATGGCAGTTAAGTATACTTTTCTTTCTTACAAACGAAATCCCACCCGTCTCGTGACTTAGAATGCATCACCACGTCACATTAAACTATCATTGAAGATTATATATATATATATATAATATATATATATATATATATATATATATATATATATATATATATATATATATATATATATACACACACACATGTATAAAGACAAAATGAAAACTCATTCACATTGGCCTTTTACACATATATTTGTAGTTTCAACTGAAATTTATACACGCACATACACACATACAGACACACATATATTTTTTTAATTAAGGCGGCAAACCTTATTTTATTTCTATTAAATATGTATCTGCTTTTCCAAATTGTGAATAAACTTCTCACATAAGTAGCATTTTGGTCAGAAATAGTCCATTGATCATTTCTCAATAAATATTGTGAGCATTGCAAAATTTTGTGTTCTGTGTTACTCGTGGATATTAATTGATTTACGTGGGTTTTTCTCTGGGAAGTGGTATTTAGGCGTAGTTTCATGAATTTATGTGGTATAATCTTGCGTTAACTGAAAATGTCTGTAGTAGACATTCTTATTTAATGCTACGGAACTGTTCGATTTTTCAGCTTTTCATATAATAATCGTTTGGTTTCTATCAATTTTGGGTTGTTTTAAAGTGAATGACTGTTTTAAAATATCTGTTTTTAATAGATTCAGCTTTTAATAAGATTTTATTTTAATCCTGAGTGAGAAGTGATAATGTTTACTTTTTTAAATTTTTGCACGAGATTACTTTCTTTTTTTTTTTTTTTTGGTGATGTGGCTGTATTTATTTTTTATATGCCGGTTGGAATGAAATTATATATATATACACACACACACACATATATATATGTGTGTGTGTGTGTGTGTGTATATATATATATATATATATATATATATATATATATACATACATTTATATGTATGCAGAAATATAGTCTTAAGATGTGCTATATTTATGGGATAAAGTGTTCAATATCAGAGATAGAGCGTGTGTAAATATAAAAATGAACATTGAAGTCAGCACTTAGATGCGACTGTCTGTTTCATGCTAGATGCAATCGTTGGCCTGAAGATTGCATCTAACATGAAACAGACTGTCACCTCTAAAAGTTGACTTCAGTGTTCACTTTTATATATATATATATATATATGTATAGGCACCGTATTTTCATTCAAACATGTTTCACTGAATAATATAGCTAAATTGTGTCTTGTTATTTTATACTGATCATCTGGAAGCCGTCTTAGTTTTTTTTCTAACCCAACTATTTTCAATTTTTTTCTTCAAGTGAAATTAAAACGATAAACTTATTGTAACATTGTTATAGCTCTGTTATAGTTATTATAAAATTTTACAATTTATCCGTTGGGATTTGTTTTCAAAACAAGCTTTGAATATAATGTAGCTGATCGGAAATTTGGTTGAAATGTAAAATGGCATCAAATGTTACATGCGCTTTAATATGTTGCTAAATTCGTAACAAATTTCGTCTCGGTTGGGCTATTTTGATATAGAGGGCCTGAACTTTGAACTTTTTGTTTATTATTCTTGTGCCAACAATTATTTTCCTTTATTGTGAAGATGGACAGGAATGTGTTTTTATATGTGAAATAGATGTTGTATGAAATGTAAGACGTCTTCATAATGGTGCGGACGTGAAGCCAACACACGTACTTACTTTCTTGTCAGAGATACAAGCTCCTAAAGGATATTTAAACTGATTTGTTAAGAGAGAAGACTTATTACGTATGATTATGTTAGTTGTGTTAAACTTAGTATATAATTATTTCATTGT
This sequence comes from Acanthosepion esculentum, assembly GCA_964036315.1. NCBI lineage: Eukaryota > Metazoa > Mollusca > Cephalopoda > Sepiida > Sepiidae > Acanthosepion > Acanthosepion esculentum. The sequence goes on from OZ038478.1 coordinate 85,053,390, forward strand.
TTTACTGGGATGAATGTGTAATAATATATTAGTAATTATGAATTTTATTAGGAAGTTCTCATTTCGTTTATAGTTAGAATGCATTAATGTTTTAACGTACCTTCTGGGAGTTCAACGATAATTCTTCTGTCGACACTTAATTTAAAGACAATTTGATATACGTAGGTCCTTACTTTCCGTTCAAACATAGATGCCTTTCGCTGGATTTCGCATTTAATTTTTTACTGGGATTATTGGGTAATATTTTAGTTCTTATGAGTTTTATTAGGAATTTTTCATCTAGTTTATAGTTGGAATGCATTTGATTAAGGTATAGTAGGTTGACACCTTCCTTGATGAATTTCATATTAACATCAAGAAAAGATTAAGCAACTGGAAAGAATCAGTATAAAAATAAGTAGACCCAGTATCTGTATGTCTGTCTACACACACACACACACCCATATATATATATATATATATATATATATATATATATATATATATATATATATATATATATATATATATATATATATATATATATATATATAATGTATATAATGTATATATACTGCCTTAATCGGGCGGTATTCAAGTAGCTCCTGTGTAGAGCTTTTAATTTGGCCTCCGTCTTTGTTTAGGAGTTTGAAACTCTCTAAGTCTTTTCTCTCCTGGCTGCCATTTGATCTAGGTTTTCACTTGCACCGGACTTTCTATTCTTTGCTGCAGAATTGTCTCTTTTGATTGCAATCTGGTCGTCTGTTGGAGGTGATTTCTTTTTGAGAGATACACGGCTTATATATGCGATAGGGAACAAGAAGAATTGATCGCTGCATTTAAGTATTGCATTAATGTTTTAAAGTACCTTCTGAAATGTGAAAGATAATTCTTCTATTTAAAGAGGGTTTAATATACGTATATCCTTACTTTAAGGTAAACAAATTTATTTTTATTTCATGGGTGACCTTCGCTGGATTTCGCAATTAATTTCGATTATCCCCAAATTTATTGCCGAGTTATAAAAATTGTTATCGTCGAAAAAAAATCAGTTACAAAATTCGCCGAAAATAATCACAGTAACGAAAACTTGGGAATTCAAAATGTCAGGTTTTCGAGTTCGGATCCGACGCGGAAAGGCTTGATTCTAAAATGGCATGATATGTTGGGCTACGGTCTCTAAATTTGAAAACAGAGAAAATTTTATTTTAACACACTGTAATTTGAGAACAGTATTTTTTACATTTGAAATAGACTGTTGAAAGTTCGTGTGTTGTGTCCCTTTAATTTGAAAAAGTGTGACACAATGACACTGACATTCGCATTTATTATATATATATATATTTATTATATATATGTTTGTGTGTGTATATATGTATGCATCTATTTGTGTGCGCGCATGAGCATTTGTGTAAGGCACGCCCTATGCAAGCCATTTGATTGTATAAATTGTCTCTCAGTGGTTTTATCTTCAGAACTTCTATCACGTGCTGCTTTTAGTTTGAGTGGAGGCTTACTATCTGTAGCCTCTTTTGGAGACTGAATGGGTTTATTGCTCTCACCAGTCTACGCGGTTGCGTTGTAAGATTCCTCCTCGTCGAACATATATACCAACCCCTATCTGTTGAAACGGCCACATGTCAAAATTCAATCTTGAAATCTGTCTCGGTCGGACAGAGAACCTTTCATCATCCTCTCGTACAATCACTGAACAGGCATTTTTTTCTCGAATTCCTGCATCATGCTACAAATTCCCTGCCTCGTTAATCTGATATTTCCGCGTAGCTCGTCTTTCTACTTCAGAAGAGAATAACCGGTATAAAATTAGATTATTTACATTGCTCGGACTATCATCTTTGTTGCCATATATATCACAACGTTTCGGCCGTTGTACGCTCCGGCATTCCTTAGTTGGTTGGAAATAAAGGGCTCAGTTCGACATTCCAACCATCTGAAGAAGGCCGAAGCGTACAAGGAACGAAAAGTTGTGATAAATATGGCAACAAATATGAGGATGATAGTCTGAGCAATGTAAATAGTGTACATAATACCTCATCTCAGAAATATAGACAGATACCGATATGAAAATCTAATTGATTTCTTTTGATTTTCTCGAAGTTACAAACGTGAAACTCTTTTTTATACTAAATCTAACACAAACAAGGCTTAAGAGTCACTCAAGGTAGAGGGTTACATTAAAATCGTAATTATGCATACAGCGTTTGATAAGAATGGTACAGTAAATGAAGATTATGAGGATAAAATAAAATAAAATCACTGAACATTGGTTTGAAAAGGTCAAGATTGAATCGTCCAGACACACGTGTGAGTGGCTGATCCACAAAGTAATACTTCTTGAGAAAAATCAAATTTTCTCTTATACTTGGAACACGGAGGACATAAAGCTAAATTGACTCCGTTGAGTGGCATAGCCATTCCTAGCTGTCAAGCTCTTAACAGATACTATGCAACGCATCATTGGAATGATTTGGTCTCATTCTCAGTTAAGAGACGCCAATTGTTCTTCTTTTATCTTTTGTAAGGAATTAATAAGAAAAAATCTGTGATATCCACGTGGTGTACGTTTCGATTTTATTTACCAAAAGAGGAACTTATTTTTGCGTTCGAGAGGCTAAATATTCTGAATTGAATTCGGTTTCATTAAAGGTCACACTCACCACAAGTAGCGCAAATTGATGGAATTGGTCTGTTGCCAGAGACGAACCGAATAATTTCCTCTTAGAAATTACTTACATCGACTACAGTCTCAGGTTTTAGGAAGGCTTCTTCGCAAAGCGTTGCTAAAATCTATAGTTATGCAACTACAGGGGTCGCTTAAAATCAAGTCAACAAAAGGCAGCAATTACTCATGATTATTGCAAGAGCTATGCTCAAACCTATCCTCTTTTCTGCATCTTGTATATTTCTTTCAGAACTTTTAGTGTCGTCCACACGAGATTTTCTATTATGTTTGAGGTAGAGGTAAGTTATTTAAAATGAAAAAAAAAACGAGTACCGTTCTTAAATTGAGGAATAATGGCTTGTAAAATTTGATAATCACAGGACGTAATGAGAGAAGAAGCGATTAACTTATCAAAGCCGTTATTTAAAATCACTACTTGTTATCACCGCCATTATTTATTTATTTATCGATTAGTTTACTTTACAACCACTTGTATCCTTAATTTGCGCGTAGCGTAGCGGCTGTCGACACGGAATGTGGAATCTGAGTAATGATTTCAAATTCTAGCGTGATTGGTTGCGTTCAATTTCTACAAATACCCCTGGGGAGGGTAGGATTGAATGATTTGTTTCCTAAGGTTATTTAAAATCACCAAAATGTTATAGTGGAAACTATTCGGAAATGCTGATTCCAGTTGAAGGGATAAACTTAAGAACTTTCTGAATTTATGAGAAGTGTTGTCACTAGAATACAATGAATCATCCGGGTAAATGTATTTGCTGTCTTACTAACAAACTTCCGGTGGTGTAACCTTCAACCTTCCCCAGATATCTGTCCAGTTTGGTAACATTGCAAGACCTATGTACCTAACACTTTATTAAATCCACAGGGATGTTTTTTTATACATATGTCTTTGTCTTCGATGCTCTTACTAGAGAAGTTCAGAATTCATAAATGTCACCCTTTCACTATGATGCCAATTTACGTCTTTACTGACTTAGTTTATATACACACAACACAAGTATTAAACTTATAGAATATTTTATAGGACTTCTCTGACATGGGCCTGCACAAAAGACGGGTCGAGGTTCATATGCGGTCAGCGAGACTACATAGTGTAGCACGCGAGCTGTTATCGAAATTGTAAATTTTATGTGTTTATCGAATAAATTTGGAGACTGGTCAGGTACATCAAATTCAGTTTTGTGGAAGCATGCTTTTATTTACTTAACATTTCACTGTTTTTTTAGCTAAATAATCCCTCATACTCTTTGGCGAAAGAGGAAGATTTTTTTCGCCCCCTCCCCCCTCTCTCTCTCTCGCTATATATATATATATATATATATATATATATATAAACACTAATAACCGTCAATTCTTCCTTGAGAAACGGAATCCTCTCTCTCTCTACCCACCTACACACACACACTATATATATATATATATATATATATATATATATATATATATATATATATATATATATATAGTGTGTTTGTGTGTGTGTGTGTGTGTGTGTGTGTGTGTGTGTGTGTGTGTGTGTGTGTGTGTGTGTGTGTGTGTGTGTGTGTGTGTGTAGGTAGGTAGGTAGGTAGGTAGAGAGGGAGAGAATTCCGTTTCTCAAGGAAAAATTGACGGTTATTAGTGTTTAAAAGCCCATTGAAGGTTACGGATCGTGACAGGTAAAGGAATGATAAAAACGTTTTCCTTTTGATCAAATAGTATTCTGTTCACAGATGCAAGACAACGAAAGAAGCCCAAGCAGATAAAAACCTTTATAAACAAAGAAAAAGAACTAGCAAAATGTAGATATATATTTTCGCAAAGCCAGTTTAAGTTTGAAAAATAGATGACGCTTGCAGGTATGCGCAAACTGTAATTAATTTCACATCGGTATAACTTGTGATGATGCGATGCTTGAAAGATCGCGTAATTGATTATTATTGTAACGATTCTATAAAATAAGACATACGCTCAATATTTCGATTATGTATGAGTGAAGATGTATGAGTTTCCGACACCAATTATACTTAGAGGTGACATCAAAATACATGCATTAAAGAACCGAGTTCGTTTAGTGTTTTTCAGGTCGAGATGTTTATTGATCCTATTTTCACATAAGTATTGAGACAGTTGTAGCACGATTAAGCGATAATTTCCGATGGTATTATACGAAATGTATGGGGAAGATTACAACTCGAAATGGATCAGCTTCTATGCGTGTATTTAACACTAATTGCAACGTCGGATCAACCCAGCAGTGTTGGCAGCCAATGACAATTAATGAGAAATTAATGATTTTTAATCAGTTTAGCTCAGTATGATACAAGGCCAAATGAAATTGATGGAAGAATATTGTGTTGTACAAAAGTTCCAATAATTTCCTTCGTAATTTGAAAATAAGGATGTGAAATGCGACCTTTGTTTTACCATAAATTGATAAGTAATCAGCGGTGTCATCAAATCTAGCCAAAAGCAAATTAACTGTCGGAGAATAAGCACAAGAACAAGTAGCCAAACCCCATCTTACGAACATTTTTTCATAGTAATTCAAAAATAATTAAGTTGACGATCTTAATTCATTTATGGTAATTGTTTATTGTCCGGCGCCCTTAGGCGTTCACAAAAGTGCAACTGCCGAGCAGTTTTTCCTCTGTATTGTCATTGAACCCACTCGAACTTGACTGACATTCGTTAGCGACCTAGGCGCGCTGAAAATTAAACACTTCTTGGCCTTTTTTTCTAAGATCAAATTGTATCTGATCTTATCAACTTAATCTGATGCTCCATCACCCCACTTCTATCTTCCCTTCGTCCTTTTCTTCTTACATTCATTTTCTCACTGAATCCAACTAATGACTTTTTCTTTCTTTCCACGTGATCAAAACGGAACAGTTCATTCTTTATCATGTATTTAACAGTCTTGCGAACTAACGTAGTGAGGAGCAAGTACAATTATAATAGTATAATGTTAATCGGACATATTGGTGAAAGATAAAAATAGGAACACACACACACACACACACACATATATATATATATATATATATATATATATATATATATGTGTGTGTGTGTGTATCTGTGTGTGTGTGTGTGTGTGAAATACATTTGTTTCGGGTCATTCAACATCATATCACTATGCACGGTGGCCCAGCCGACATTGATCGGGTATCGATTTGTGTGCCATTCGTCAGTTACAACTTTCCTCACTTTTAATCACACATTGCGATACCTGTTGGCAATTTAAAGTCCAGTCTGGGATAACTTCCGGTTCACCAGAAATCTACGGTCTTCCATAAAAAAAGAAAGCAAATGCAGTAACGGTTTCGATCTCGGAAGTAATATATCGTCGCGCTCGGCGTGAAGCGGTAAGTCAGGATCTTTCTTTCCCTCTCGAAGATATATACATGCGCACCAACATGAAACCGATTCTACTCTTATCTTATATCCATTCATGTTAATCATCTAATAATAAAAAAACCCAAAATCAAACAACCTCCCTATGTGTCCATTGTGTATAAATATTTAAAAAAAACAACAACAAAAAAGTAACCCTGGTAAAGGCGCAAACATGGTTCCCAGTTGCATGTTCGGCAGCTATAGCTCACAGTAATCACTTCTTCAGCTGTTCCAGAGAAACTCGTCTGATTGCAATAGACGTCTCTTTGTCTTTGCTCGTAATGAGTGCAAGCCTATGCTGTAAGTAGCAAAGTTACTGTTTGCTCTATAGAATGAAACAGCGTATAGACTTTCGTAAGTTCGGTTCTAGAGATTATTAATGGCAAGAGGAGGCAACAGCAAATACTCAAGTCCTCCTCTAATCAATGAATGACATCAAGTCTTGACATCTACAGCAGATAATGTTAAATGTTTTCCTCTGAATTTCAATTCAACACGTAATTCCTTTGAAGTACCCATGCTTCATTTATCGAATAGGACAGGGATCCTACTGAGTGTCATGCGAATTAAGGCCGTCGCTGGTTTTAGACCATTTCTAAATGAGAATCCCATAAGGCAAGCAGAGCTGAGGGTATAGCAAACATCGTCATAAAGAAATATTCCCCCGCGCTGGCTCCTCTCCAAACTATACAATTATTGTTCCGCTGCTTCCTGCTTTCATGCTTGTTGCAAGTCCTCCTCTGTAAACTTCTGTAGATTCTAGAACTATGTAAAATTTTTGGATCCCTCTAATAATCATCTTAATAACCTCTTACTGCTTTTCGGCAAAGTTTTCGAGGCTTTAATCAATCCTGAATTGGTTAAGGACGATCTCACTATCTACTCGCTGACAAACAATATGGCTTCCGTTTTGACAGATCTTCCGCTGGTGTACTAACGGCCATCATTGATAGTTGTGAAGCCTGGGCTGTAGCTCTTGATATCTCAAAGGAATTTGACAGAGTTTGGCACGCTGGTCTTCAACAGAACCCCCCAGGGCTACGATATTACTGGACAACTATTTGATTTAATCCAATGAGTTCATATCATATCGTGAAATGAAAGGTCGTTTTGAAAGATCTCGCTTCAAGATTCTTTCACATAAACGTGAGTGTCCCTCCTGTGTACTATACTGTTTCTGCTCTTCATCAATAATGTTCCTGATGTCATCAAATCGCAAGTTTCCCATTTACTTCTGTCTAAATAGCAAACCTGCCAAATTCGACAAAGCTAACCTGGCCGCTACTCTTGAAAAGGACATCCAATCTCTAGTCAACTGGGATAGGAAATGGCTCTCAAATTTGAATGTCTCCAAAACTAAACTGCTCTCATTGGATCATCATCGAGAACATCGCTGATGCTAGACTCATGGAAATCAAAACACTGCGGTTGTTGGCCTTGCGTTTCCAACTCACTTGTAGTAGAACCACTACATCGAATCATTAGCTGCATCTACTGGAAGAAAAGTTGGGTCATTGTATCATGTGAAAAGGTGTTTCTCGTCAGAGTCCATATTGCCCATTTACATATCTACTAATCGCCCACTCATTGAATACTGTTACCATAGCTAGTTTGGTATTCCTGCTACTCTTCTTAAAGCTCCCTACAAAATCCAACGAAGGAACTGCAGTGTAGTCCTTTCTGACTTGTCATCACGACTTCAGTCTCCTTCTCACCAACGTGGCATGGATTCCCTCTTTTTTGTCTACAAATAGTTTCATGGCAACTGTTCTGACGAGTTTTTATCCCTGGTGTCCGTTTCAGGTGAGTTTAAGTGTGCTACTAGATTGGCATTTAGGTCCCACATTTTTACTGTTGAATTAGGTAAATATAAACGCCATTTCTACACCAACGGTTTCTCTCACCTCCCGCCTATGGAACCCCCGTTTCCTTGCTTCCCTGATAACTATAATCTTCAATAATTTAAATGTAATGTCAATCGCAATCTTCCATTTTCTTGAATCCCGTTTAGCTACTACCTTTTCCTCGATTCCCCTTAATCAGTTTTTTCTTCACTCTCATTAAACTCCTACGTACGAGTGCCCTTCCCGCCTTGCTTAGGATAGTTACAAAAACAAAAATAAAACACAAACACAAAATAATAGGTGCTAGATCACTCGTAGGTAACAATGAATCGGGGGGCCCTAATTATGTACCCTAGTCGAAACTCCATTGTCGGGTGTAGTTTTATGTCCCACCTTCCAGTTACCTAAAAAACAGTAATATCGACTGCAGCTTCTCTTCATTTCCTTACTGACGGCTTGATCTTTTAAACCAGAACCATCTTGAGGCTTCTTCTGCTGTCATCGTTATTGAGCAAATGGCCTTGTTCTTTTCCAAGACTGTTACTCCTAATTTTGACAACATCTTACATAGTGTCCACCCAGTGAAGCCTCAACATCCAAGGTTAATCGATTCTCACAGAGCTCGCTAACACCACCTTTTGAATTTCTCCACAATATGTAAATTTTTACCAAGTTTACTTTCGTCGGCTTGGTCCATATTTTCTTCCCGATGGACTGTTAAGTCTTATATGATTAATTGCATGGTCTTATACGAATAAATAAACATGTCCAAACGGAGCTGTGTCTGTTTTATTTTCACTGGGAATTTTAGATACTTTCTTTATCTACTATAATTAACCAGTCCGAGGCAGACGTGAGGACGGGCGTTTTCTTATTCTGTTGTCTTTACCTTTTCACCTAATGATGAAGTTCATCGGTTTCTTATAAAGTTCAAACGGTCTGTTTGGAAACTCCTCCAGACTGTGGTTGTAATATCGCTTAAAAAATTACCATGGCTCCAACGGTAACGCCCCTAACTCAATGCCTTGCTGCAACCACTGAATATCTTTCTCCACGTGTAGAGGTTTGCTGGTCTGAGTAATATATCATACACTGCCTGCACAAGGAAATGTGTGTTACTGAGATTCGCATACCAGAAATATGCTCAGGAAATATTCTTTTTTTTTCTGTTTCCCCATTTTGACCAGGACCCCTGCTGACCAGTTAAGCCTTCATTTTGTTGACTCTAATTTCCTCCACACCTACTCTCACTTCATATTGAAGACAGCGTTTCCGATCTTTCCTGGTGGTCTTTCTTTCGCAGACTGGAGAAGTAACTTCGGCTTGAACTGCCCACTACCACTTCCTACCAGCGCTTTCTGTCTCACCGTTTTCGCTGTCGTACTGAGCTTCTGCGATGCTTTCCACTTTCTCCCCGATCGAATCACAATTCCTGCTTCTGCTACTATAGGATCTTTTGAATTTCCTATGTAGAATTGGCTCCTTTGTCCTCGCCACTTTAAATTCCTCAACTCATTTTCCTAAGGAGAGCTGCAAAGCGTAAGATACTCTATATAAAGATTCACTTATCGAAATTCTCGGTAGGCCGAATCATCTTCACAAATAACCAATAACTTAATTCTCCATTTTCTCAACTGTTGTCAATGCCACTCCATATAAAGTTAGGGGCCACAAAATCCCTGGCAAGATGGCATATTGATATATCCATACTTTAAAACGGCCTGGGAACCATGGCTTGTCCAACATTTCTTCGAGGTCTATAAAACATTTCTGGGTAACATTTGTATCTTTTAAATCATCACTGAAAATTTTACTCGGAGAATTAACGGGTTTATCTTTATCTTAGAATTTATTTATTCAGCCGTGCACTCAAGATTACCATTTCGTTTATCTCCAAGCTATATATATATATATATATATATATATATTTACACACACATGTATATATATATATATATTTATATATATATATATATATATTTACATATATATATATATATATATATATATATATTTACACACACATGCATATATATATATATATATATATATATATATATATATATATATACAAAACACCCACATATAAATATGTATATACATATATGTACACTTGAACACACACACATATATATGTATGTATATATATATATATATATACAGATAGATAGATATATGAATATATAGTCATCCACAGAAAGCCTGTTTCGCTGCATCAAAGCTCATCATCATAACTCGATATGCAATTGCTCCAAGCCAGGATTGAAATTCTCACCCTTATCAGCACGAGAAATGGAGAAATTTTCAAACATTATATACGAGATATAAGCATTACCGGTTACCAGAGTGCTCAATTCGAAGCAAAGAGCTTTCAGTGTTAATTAGTAGCAGCCGACAAATTCCCTTTCTTCCAAAGTGCTCAACCAACAGTTCATCAGTATGGCTAGACAGGCTATTGCTTCAAACTGGGATAGAAACCCGACTGATTTGGAGTCGGAGCCTTCTCACCCTTAGGCTATGAGCACACAGCGGAGAAATGGAATTTTCACTCATTATATGTATGTATGCATTGCCGGCTACTTGAGTTCTCCATTCACAGCGAAGAACTTTCAGCGTTAATTAGTACCAGCCGAAAATCTCCCTTTCTTCCAAAGTGATGAACCAACGAGAGCGGGTGTATGTAGTCATCCACACACATACATTCACACACACATAATGGGGCATAAGACATTTTCGAATAGGTCATTTCCCTCATTATAAAACCACTTTCCAATGCAGTCCTCACACATTATACTAGTTCAACTAAAATACTACTACTAACAATAATATGTTTATATTGAATATTTATGATATGAACCAAATTAATGCGTGTCTTTTCAGATCATCAGTATATTTCAATATTTTCCCTGAATCCATGTGTTGTAACTAATGGTTTCCTTGATGCCCAGCTTCTAGTTTTTTCCCCAAACGCTTTGTAAAATTTCTTGAGATCGTTTCTAGATTTTCCGTGATTCTAGGCACGATCTTCTTTAACAGTCTTCGCAACTTTCGGGCTCTGTATTCATATCGATCTCTTATCACATTTTGTAGCCAGCTGGGACAGTAACACACATTATTTTAGAAAAATAAATTCTCGCATTTTTTTTTAAATAATAGGTTTTTTTCTTTGCTGTCAGTTGATCTTTCTCTTTCTGCTTGATATGAAAATAGCTTCAGGTCACAATACTCGCAAAGTAAACTAATAGCAGTAAGAGTGTTTTGATCTCACTATTGTGGTAATTATTTTTAGTGAGAATTAATTTATTGGTACATGCTATTTATTTAGTAGATACTGAGATTTTATTATGGGTGACTAAATATGAGATTAATTCATAAGATTAACAAGTGATAGAAACATTTAATTTAATAACAGAACAGAAAAATACGATATTCTTTACCTCACTAGAAAACATGTTTAACTTAATATTGACTTATTCGGGAAATCGATTATCAGATTTATTGTAGAGTTTTCCTGGAAAATTGTATGGCGATATTAGTGTCGGCTAATATCGTGTGAAATGGAAAAAATCTCACCTGTCACAAAAATTGTTTCAGGCATTTATTTTCCCTGATGATTATCAGTTAATTGAAGTTGGCCCACACAAGGACCATGGAAACGATCATGACAACTTTTTTTTAGACAAAGAAGATAAAGAAATATATCTCTGTAAGACAGAAAAAAACTGAGGACCCTCGTAAAGTGACGAGAAGAAGCTTCCGACCAACGCGAAAGGGAAAACATTCTGGTTAAACTGTTAACTCTCTCACATCTCTTCGTATCTGCTTCGTTCGTCTATAGCAGTAGGTTGCAAGCAGAATTTTAAAAAAAGTATGCTTAGTGCTACGATAAGTCATGGTTTTATTTCGTGCGTGATGATCTACTAAAAGAGTTATTTTGTCAGCCACAAGACTGACTGGAAGAAGCAGTGCCATGAGAACTTTAGCCTTACAGCTGAGACCAGACACCAGGTTTCTGGTCTGAGCTGTAACGCTACAGTTACTCGGTCCATGAATGCTAAATGTCTCCTTGTAGTAAAACGAATAAGATTATACTATTACAATTAGGCACAAATAACTGAACACTTGTCTAATTGTGTCTTTCGTTAAAAAAAATAATTTTTGAAAATGTGATTATCTGCACGAAAGAAAAAACACATTTTCTGCATTACAGTTAAGCCTTAATAAAAAAACAGTAGAAAAAAAAATTACCTAATATTTAAATATAGAATAACAGACAAGTACTAGTGATAAATTCCATGTCTTCTGTTCGCAAAAAAAGGAGAACGTTGATTAAGATAAACGGTCTCTCTCACTCTTTCATACACGAGGACTCATTCCAGGATATTGAGTTATGAAAAGCGATAAAAGCAAGTTAAATATGTAGAAAAATCCGAAGAAACACAGGGTTTTCCAGTAAAACTCTTCAGAGGCACATTCGCGCTAGTCATAATGGTCCAATAATCAGGTGCCGAAAAGAATTAAAAAAACTGATAAAACGAATTAAAAAATACGGTGGGAACGGGGAATTAGCCATAACTTCTTATTTTGGAAAGTTGTGAGTTGACTTGTGTAAACTAACCAATGGTCCTAGCAATATATATATATATATATATATATATATATATATATATATATATATAGTTGGATTGATGTGCGTCTGTTAGATCTATCTCTGATATTGAGCGCTTTCCAACAAGTACCGCGCATATAATATATAAATAATATATATAATATATTGCACATATATATTTATATACATACACTTTTCACACACACACACACACACACACACACACACACACACACACACACACACACACACACACACATATATATATATATATATATATGTATATAGATATGAAAGAGCTAACGATATATATTTTTATATATCAAGAACATTGTTAAAGAAATTTTAAGGAAACTGTGAAAAAGATTTTGTGACGCGTTTCATCCGTAGGTCTTCATCGGACTGGGTTTGTTGGTGTTGCTGTGGCTACACATACGCATGAAAGAGGGACGCTGGGATTTTCAAAATATTTTGAAATAACTTTTTTGCAATCTAGGCAAATTGACCAATATTATTTGTTTTTTCCTTTCCATCATCATTGTTTTTAAATATACCACATTGTGATGACAGAAAAAACTGCCAAGAATGGCGAAACTTTGTAAGAAATTTATTACTCTCCTTAACGAAACCGACCACAACTTCTTCAATTTGTTCTTACAATTTTCTTATATATATATATATAATGGAAGCAATGGATAAATTTTCATATAAATTAAGCAAAAATGAAAATAGCTAAATAATGACATTTTAACAGATATTATTACCTAAATTATACAAAAACAACTTGAAATTCTAAACAGTAAATTTATTCAATAAAATCGCCATTGATTTCAACAAATGTTCCTAGACGACTTCAGAATCTCTTGCATTTCTTCTGGACGGTGTCCTTTTTAGTTTGGTGAATGCTGCCCTAATCTTTGCGTTCAGTTCATCTTTGGTGGTATAAGAAGTTTTCTTGAAATCTCGCTCAACTGCGCCCTAACCAAGGGGATTGCAACCTGGGGAGTAAGTTTACCAGATGTAAGGTGGGATGTGGTCGCAGAAATTGTCTGACAGTCATGACAGGGTACTTCCTCTTGTATGGCATGGTTCAGAGTCATGTTGCAGACATACGTCTTGTCCCAGAGCAACACTACCTCCTCAAAGCACATGACGTAGGCCATCGTGTTGCATCTGAGGACCTGCGGGATGATGAATGGAGGCATAATGTCGCCATCACTAGTGATTACTCCAGACACCATGATGTTGATTGGATATATCATCCACCTCTTTCCAAATCCTCGGCACTGTTCTGAGATTGTCACTCAAACACGCTGAAATGTTTGTATTGAAGTTTCCAGAGCTAATTCCAAACCGTGCAGAACGCAGTTTTAGAAATATCTGGTGTAGTCAATTGTATGAAGCTGCTCTTTCTTACAGAAGACGGTGTCCAACTGAACTGTGCAGTCGACAAAATCAAAAAAATAAAAATATAAAATGACGACAATTTACCCATCGTCCCCTGTATATATTCTTATGTAATCATACATATATCAATGTAAAAGAATATTGTCGGAAGCTAGCCATCCAAGACTGACCTATATCTCCAGGTTTAAGACATTTTTTCCTTCTCACGAGGCTACATATGAATACATTATTGTCAGAGTCAGCGCCTGTTGTTGTTAGTAGAAAGTAGTCACCCAACATCCATTGCTAACTGAAACAATGCCTCAGTGGAAAGAGGGCTCGGTCTTCCAATGTGTATGGGAGAACTTAAGGAAATTCTTTAAATTATGAATGACAAACCGCAATGTTGGCCTGTTCGCGCAAATGAGAAACGAAGAGAAATAAATACATTGTATTCCCTCGAAATGACAAACAGGCTTTTCTATTAAAAACTGTGATTTCTTTTCCTACTTTCCTTCCTTTCTACTAATTTATAAGATCGTTGCCGTCTCACGCTGGCACCTGTAAAAAAAAAATGGAATTCCTCCGTATAATAAAAAATCTGCTGACAGTTATTCCACGTGACACCTTCTGCAGACGATAACGGCGTCGTATTTACAGACAGTTGTCCCCATTGAATGCTTTCATAACGACAACGGCGGTACGGTTGACGAAATCTTTCCCAACAGAATGATTTGATTACGAGAGCGATGGACTAGTTAACGACAGCTGTTCCGATCGATGCCTTTTGTAGACAGAGATGGCTGATTTCTTAGAATTACAATAATATACACAAAACGTCCGAGTATACAAGCGTAAAGATACGTGTGAAATCAATCGTTACACGTTGGACAGATATGGGAAATCAACTTGTTGTACAGTAATCCGTAAGCCAACAACACGTATATCCTATAGTAACACATTTTTGCTTCTAACACTGATATAAACGATTTTTTCCTTTCAGTATCAGAAGTAATTTACAAATTGTTGTTAAAAACACGTCAAGTCACAGATACAAAACACTGACTGATGAAGAAGGCCAAGTGAAAAATTCCCTGCACACCTGGTAAATTCATAAAACAAACAAAGCTATAAAAATAGGTAAATAAAGGAAATTAAAGAATTATATATGCTTGTGATCTTCTACCCTTGTACTATACGAAGTTAAGTGGTCTACAGAGATAATTCTAGCACACGCAGTTATAACCTGATTATTTTTATGGACAGTGAAATATAAAAATCTAGAAAAATGAATCAATACAATTTATTGAAACTACTGTTTTCACCTTGATTATTGTATGTTGTTATAACATTTCGGCCAAATACCATGTGGACATATTCAGGTGCCATTGTCTGCTGATATAGGGTATCTGTTGATTATTTGAGGCCTGCACGTTCACTACCTGATCCAGTAAACTTTGAATCCAATTTCAGATAGTTTCAATGTTTGGCTATCATTGTAGTTTGATAGTTTTGTAATTCATTCATAAGATGAAGAATTGTTATTAAACGTATAAAATTCATTCGTCGTATTGTTCTCATAATAATTTTTTTTTTTTAAATTTTATTTCACCCCAAGCAAAGCAATGAAGCAACCAAGACACGAGGGGTTGCTGAGTGTGAAAGAATAAGAAAAAGAAAATATTAAGAAGTGAAAACTATAAAAGAAAAGGAATCAAGAAGGGAGTAGGTAACAATTGACATTGCATTTACATTTTTGAAGATCAAAGTTGACTGGAAAGCAAGAATCCGGAAGAGATTTCCACAAGCAAGAAACGTAACTGTTAGCATAGAAGTGATGGATATATATCGCCATTTCTATTGTAACAATTGAAACCCGTTTGTCAATCTTTTTCTGCGCTTAAATTCATAAAATTTGGGCCCCATATAGGAAAATTCATCAGAACTATTATCGTGAAAGGATTTATATAAAATGCACAGGGAAGCTACTGCACGGCGGTGGAAAAGAGATTGAAGCCGATATGCATGGTCAGGATTAATAAAATTCCAAATTATACATTTTATTTTGTCAAGAATCTCTAAATATACAACGCCAGATCACATGTGACAGCAATATTCGAAGCACAGACGAATGGTAGACTTATGAATAATAGACTCAAACGAGGAAAGATTATCTAGAACGACAGTGAACTAACATTCCTAGCAGCAGACCTAGAAGCTGACCTAGCAGCAGATCTTGCAGCTGATTTATCAGCAGACCTAGCAGCTGAGCTAGCAGCAGACCCAGCATCTAACTTACAAGCAAACCTAGCAGCTGTGCTAGCAGCAGACTTATCAGCTGACCTAGCAGCAGACATTTATTTCAGCAGAAAAAGTCAGCCCGAGAAGGTGCAACGAGATAATCTCCTGCAGGTAAGCATCAAACAGGCTGATGAGAGGCAGTGAGTTGTATCTCAGATGATTAATAGAGATCAGTTTTGTTTTGGAGGCGTGAAGATTAACCAGCGATTCCTTGCCCCAGTTAACCGCAGGTTGCAGGTCATTTGGCCATCGCTGCATAATAATAACTATAATCAATGTGAGAACAACACTTCAAATAAACCTAAGTATATTGACAATTCATCATCTCACACACGAAATACAAATATTACAAAAATAGAAAAAGAAAAGTATGTTTTAGAAAAATATATGATGTTCCTGCTTATCCTATGTCGTAAGGTGCATTGCACGGCATTTTTTAATCAGTTCACTCCAAGCAAGGTGATAATGCCACTAAGAGATAAACGGCTACTTGGAGTGAATGATAATGGAATCAAAATCTGCTAGAAGGAACCGGAAACCCAATCCTAAACAGGAAACAAGGGATAAATCTCTTCAATAGTTCAAAAGAACGTGAAGTTATATGAAACTAATGATAGGCGACACTAACCACTTTTATTGAAGAAAACAAACAAATGAATAAACAGCAAATAATATTACAGTGTTTAGGCGGAGACGTTAGATGTATAGAGTTAAAGTAGCCTTCAGAAGGAATCGGAAACTCAATCTTACACAGGAAATAGGTTATCAACCTCATCTCATGTTCAAATGACTGGCGAGAAGTATCAACCGGACGATAGGCGAACCTAACTACTTTTCAGTCGAAACACGTATTTTATGAAGTTATTAATTACTGTCTTTATTTTATGAAATATTATAATTCATATTATCTATAAATACTTTCATGGTAATTGTACAGATAGGCTTTTCCCTATCGTGACGAGAAATTTGAATTCAAGCACAATGTCAATCGCTTCTACTATCTCTTGGTTACTCTTCTTGTGTTCTCGGTCCTTAGTAATGTTTCTATTTCTAATTTTTCCACACCAAGTAGTCCCTTGTGTCTCATTGGTTTTACTGCATTGCATGGGGGGAACCCGATTCAAAATTCCAAAAAAATTATCTTTAACCCGCAACTTTTGATAATCTAGCGGAAATATAACTGGTTTTCTTCAAACAGGATTTGAACATAATCATTACGTTAGGAAAAAAATGTTCGTTCTTTGTGTGAGTTTATTCTTTTATTCTTTTATATTTTTAGCATCATTATAAATCGACTTACTCGTATATCTAGCAAATTCATTCACGCGGACGACACTGTGCTGAACACGTTCTTTTTAAAACTACAAATATTTCCAGAAAAGGTAGCAATAGCAAATGAAACGAAAAGACTAACCATTAATATAAAAACACAGAATGGATGATTATCAGCAAGAGAATCAGCCAAAGATATGCGCTTGCGACGACAGACATAAAAATTTATCAGGCAGTAAAATTTAACTATCTGGCTAGTGTCATAACAGATGACGGAAAGTTTGATACAAGGATCCGAAGAGCAAAATATGCCTTTCAGTATCTAATCAATATAGAAATCATATGAATATTTCATTAAGAACAAAGGAAATAGTACTGAGGCGATCTGTCACATCTATTCTCCACGTGTAAATGCGAGTGAATTGTATTGCCGCGTTGGACCAAACACCAGATTTCTCGAGAGTATACAGTTTCTACCAGTCAAATGCTTGAGGCTTGGAAGTAAACCTTTGGTCAGATCGTTACCCAAGATTGAAAAGCATGACAATTTCTAGCAATAAACCAGATTCTATTCTCGGGTTGTAACCTACTGCTATAGACGAGCCAAGTCTAGATGACGCGTAGGTGAAGGCGGCAGGCAGTGAAGAGTTTAACGGTTTTCTTTCATTGCACTCGTTCTTCGTGGGCTCCCTCGGTCACCCGCTGATGTTTTCGCGGGCAGTGGTAGCTATTTTGTAGAGTACATTGTTCTTTGTCTTGTCATCTTTTTCTGCAAATGTAATTTATCTTCATTCAATAACTTCTCTTTTCCTGATCTCATGTTTATTAACTATTAACACTGACATTTACATGTGCGGCAGGCAAACATTTGTACTCATCTGAAAGACAATTTTTGTCTGTGTGTTTTTAATTGGACGGACTTAACGTTTATGTGAATCGGATAAGATCATGTGTAGCTCTATGGGAGAAAGAGGAAAGAACAAGAATATAGGCGATATAAAAGGGAAATCATTGCGAATAAAACTTTGTTGTATTTTTTATAATATTGAGAAAATATTTCCATTAGTGACGAATGGATTATTTATTTTTAATAATAAACGAGAAAAATAATCGTCGTTATTTCATTCTTAAAAAAAAGTAATCAATAATTCTAATTCTCTCATCTCTACAGAAAAAAAACTTTTGTTTAAAAAATATTTCCTTAATAATCCTCTTAAGCATAGGAAATACATCGATATTTCTTATATCGATATTTTCCTGACATATAACTATTGATTATTTTGAAAAATCTCAGAATCGAATATTGCCTAGAAGAAAAAAAGTAGCTCTTTTCAGGATTAAGACTTTGAATTTTTTTTAAAGATCAATCTTCCCTAAAAACCTTACACAGCATAGAAACTACAATAGATATTTCACCTGTCAGTCCATGTGAAAGACATTCGGATATTCCGTGAGTGGATTAATTTCATAGACGAATGGCTATTGTTAGTCCTTTTCTTTTGAAGCCATTTTTAATCAGATGTCCCTTAATTGGCTCGTAAATATCGGGGGGGGGGATCCAAAATAGTCATGTCACGAAGGAGACAATCATGACAATTGCTTCATGCCTTTTTTCATGGAGAATAAGATTAACAGAATTATTCATCGTACAGAATTAATGCAGGTGGGTTTCTTTAGACGTCTCTTTCTCCTGTCTTGTTATTTTATTTTTTATACTCTCTTTATCAATAAAAATCGTTTTGCTGACTTTTAGAATAAGAATAGACCACCACCACAGGTAATTGACTTCACCGCATTAAACATACGATACCCTACCCTTATATATATATATATATATATATATATATATATATATATATATATATATATATATATATATATATATATATATATATATATATATATATATATGTTTGTGTGTGTGTGTGTATATATATATATATAATATCAGTTTTATTAAAAAAGGACTGATATATTACAACGATTAACCTTTTTTTCTTGAAAATCATAGAAGCATATTTTATGGACATGAAGTATAAAGTTGGACGAGTGTTCAAAATGCTTTATATATCCGAGCACATTCGGTTATTTTTTTTTTGCCATTATCATATATTCTTTTATTTGTAACTGAATATGTATAGTTTGTATAATTATATCTATAGTGATGAGATTTTTTCAAACACAAGCATCACGTTGAAAATAATAAAAACATATTATATATACTATAAATGCCCATATAAATATCTACATATTCATTTATTTTTTTAATTCTTGATAATGGCAATAACAAACCAAATAACAAAAATAAAAAACGCCGTTGAAAATGCATAGTCATACATATTTGTATATATGTACATAGAGAACCATTTTTTCCCTCAATAAAAATAGTTGATGTTAAAAATCTGGAGAGGCCATCTTGCGACGTTTTGGTTTCATATAGTGAATCAACTGATAGGTCTGTTTGTCAAGAAGGTTAGTTCACTGTGTCGTGTCAGTAAAAATTCACCTTGCACATTTATCATTCTGCATTCGTCATTAAATTGAATATAACTGGCATATCAAGTCTAGTTCACCTGATATATATATATATATATATATATATATATATATATATATATATATATATATATATATATATATATATATATATATATATTTGGATATTCTTGTGTGTAATGTTATCGGTCTTGACCTAGAATCTCAACATCAGTAACGTTTTACCACCGAGACGTGGCTTTCCATCGTCTTTTCAATAAAAGTCTTAAGGATACTTGTTGTAAAGGGCTCTCCTCCTTCATACCCTGATCCCATGGATTAGATTGGCTATGGAGATTCATCGTTTTCCTGTTTGTACAGAAATTGTAACCGTAAGGTATATTCTAATAGTTTATTTTTGCGTACATCTACATCTGGAACTATTTATTTATTTGTGTCAAATTATTTTGCAAAATAATTTGATACAAATAAATAAATAAACAAATAAACCACTTCCGGTAAAATATCCGCCAAAATAGACTACTCATAATGCACCACTGACCCGTATATATATAAATAGCCGAGAAAAATAACAGAACTTGTGGGCTGACGATTGCATCTAGCATGAAACAGACTGTCGCCTCTAAGTGTTGACTTCTATGTTCACTTTTATATTTACACACGCTCTATCTCTGATATTGAGCACTTTATCCCATAAATATAGCACACTTTAAGACTATATTTCCTCATATTCAGCTCCTGATAATCAGTAGAGCACTTTCGCTACATTTATAACACAGTATGGACATAGAAAAATTTAGCCTCGACTACTCCCTAAAAACATACCGATCCCTTCCCCTTCCATATATAAGCTAAAATTATTTGAAAATAACAAAGTTTCATAAAAAGAATGAGATGGAAAGCCCACTTTTTAAACCAGGACCTTCACAATAAAAATACACCCAAGAAAAAATACGGCTTCAAAACAAAAAATAACATGCCCCCCGCAACAAAAAGAATTAGATGACTTCGAGAATGACTTAACTGACCTAGAAACATAAAATTCCATAAAAAACAAGATGCATTAAAAAAAAAACTAAAAGAAGATATAACTAAAATAAACAATTCAACAAATGTATTTATTGCAGCTGACAAAACAAGAAATTTATACAAACTAAGCCCTCCCACGCACAATAAATTACTCAAGAACAACATAAGCAAAACATACAAAAAGGCACCTAAAACACTAGAACACGATATCAATAAAGAAGCTAAAGCAATCGCCCAAAAATTAGACCTAGATGACCGAATAGGTTGCGTCAACAAGGCGCAAGCCTTTATCACACTAAAAGACCACAAAGGAAATTTCAAAACCAACCCTGCATGCAGACTCATAAACCCAGCAAAAAGCGAACTAGGTAAAATAAGTAAAATGATACTAGAAAGAATTAATTCTGAACTTAGGAAGAAGCTAGGAGTAAACCCGTGGAAAAGCACAAAAGCAACTATTGACTGGTTCCACAGCATAAATAACAAACAAAATTGCCACTTCCTACAATTAGACATAAAAGAATGTTATCCATCAATAATAGAACGCATGTTAGATAAGGCCATCAACTTAGATCAGGAACAAATAAAAATAAAACCAAACGAAATCGACATCATTAAGTACTCCTGTAAATCATTACTATTTCACCATGAAGAAGCATGGATAAAGAAAGATGGGATATTTGACACTAAAATGGGAAGCTTTGACGGTGCTGGGTCATGTGAAATCGTAGGTATTTTCTCACTACACAAACTAAGCAAAATAATAGATAGAAATGACACAGGACTCTACAGGGACGACGGTCTCATAATCTTAAGAAACTGCAACAAACGAAACACAGACAAAACTAGAAAAGCAATAATAAAGATTTTCAAAAATAACGGATTCGACATAGATATAAAAACTAACCTAAATGAAGTAGATTTTCTAGATGTTGCCTTCAACCTAAGAAAAGGCACATACAAACCATACAGAAAACCCAATGATAAACCACACTATATACACACATCTTCCAACCAACCGCCTTCTATAATCAAACGGATACCAACATCGATTAACCGCAGTCTTTCCGACAATTCCTTCAATTAATCTATATTTAAAAAAGAAAGACTACGAAACAGCTCTAAAAGATAGCGGATTCCCAGCAACACTCACATGCTCACCACAGAACGCAAAAAAGGCCAGCAGGAAAAGAAATATCATATGGTTCAACCCACCGTAGAGCAAAAACGTAAAAACAAACGTAGGAAAAATATTCTTGAAACTTTTACACAAACACTTCCCGGAATCAAGCACCCTACACAAAATATTCAACAAAAACACAGTAAGAATCAGCTACAGTTGCACGAAGAACATGGCACACATAATAAAAAAGCACAACAGGAAAATTATTACCAAACCACACGAACAAATTAAACCCACGTGCAACTGCAGAATAAATACGAATGTCCCTTAAACGGTAATTGTTTACAAAACAACGTAATCTACCAAGCCACGATAAAATCACCAGATAATGAAGAAAAAGTATACATAGGAGTAACTGAAGGACCCTGGAAACAAAGAAATTATGTACACAAAACATCTTTCAAAAATATAAATATGCGAACAGCACAATGCTTTCTAAGTATATCTGGTAAATAAAAAACAAAACGCACACCACACCAAAAATATCTTGGAAAATAAGGAAAACATAATTAGCCTACAACAACCTTTCAAAAACTTGCAAACTTTGCTTGGAGGAAAAAAATATCTATCATTAGCTTCCCAGACCAAAATAAATTATTGAATATAAGATCCGAGCTAATCTCAAAATGCAGACATGAAAACAAATTTTTACTACGTAACCTAAAAATCGAAAACGGAAAAATAAATAAATACATAAACAAACAAAATGACAATAAAATGAGCAAAATAAATTAATCCAAACAAATTACCAAATTACACCTGTTAGAATAGACGAAACAGAATAAAAAATGTGGAACAAAATCAATAAATAAAGTAAATATTAAACACATTAGCAAACTATTATGACCAAAATATTAGACTATAAAACATCAACACAAAAAAATCGGACGAAAAAAAAACTATAACTTTTATATAACAAAAAAAAATGAATAAAAAATAATATACTGTGTTACTTAAAAATCTAAAACCAAAAAGAGAAAATATACAGTGTAACAAATAAATAACGACAAGTATAATAAATTGATCTAAATACATCCAAATATATAAATAAACTAACAAGTGATACCGATAAACTATCCGTTTAGAAAAAACAAATCAAGATAATCAATCCAAATAAATAAATTAAAATTGTTCCCGCCAAAATAATAATCAGAACAAACCACAACAATCAACCACAAAATTCAACAAATAGCTTTATCTTCCCTAACAAAAACAAAACTATTAAATAAGCTATATAAACAAAGTTTTATTACGTTAATAAAAACACCGATCAAAATAAAAATAATAAATAAATAAATATATAAGGTGAAAAATAAAAATAAAAATAAATAAAAACAAGCAAAATTATTTGACCCAAATAAATAAACAAATAAACGACTTCCGGGTAAAATAGCCGCCATAATAGACTACCCACAATAAGCTATATAAACAAATTTTTACAACGTTAATAAAAAACCGATCAAAATAAAAATAAAATAAATATATAAGATAAAAAACAAAAATAAAATGAAATAAAAACAAGCAAAATAATTTGACACAAATAAATAAATAAACAAATAAACGACTTCCACTAAAATATCCGCCAAAATAGACTACCCACAATGCACCACTGACCCGTATATATAAATAGCCGAGAAAAATAACAGCACTCGTGACGATTGTGTGAGATCCAGTTTTTTGGACGTCTCAGCTATTCGGTCGAACTCTCTGCCTCTGAGGCAGAGGGGAACTCTCTGCCTTTGGGCAGAGAGGAACTCGGACGAGGCTCCGCCGAAGGGCAGAGCCTCGTTCGAGGTGGTTGACCACCCCGATCCCGTTCATACGGGTTCTACGGGCAATTTTTGCCCGAGCCTACGGGCTCGGAAAGCCCACATTAAACCGGCCTTGTGCCACATTCGACACACGTGGGCGTGTTGTTAAACATCGTGACGATTGCATCTAGCATGAAACAGACTGTCGACTCTAAGTGTTGACTTCTATGTTCACTTTTATATTTACACACGCTCTATCTCTGATATTGAGAACCTTATCCCATAAATATAGCACACTTTAAGAACATATTTCCTCATATATATATATATATATATATATATATATATATATATATATATATATATATATATATATATATAAAGTGTACACTGAGGTAAGCACCCATAGCCTAAAGATTGTCTTTAAGCATGAAACAGACGTCAGTGTCCCCTTTTATATTTACCGCACTGTATCTTTTATATTGAAGCCATAAACATAGCATAACCTAAAACTATATTACACACACACACACACACACACACACACACACACATATATATATATATATATATATATATATATATATATATATATATATCTACCCATAATAATAATAATAGACTACTAAATATAATGAAATAAATACTATTACAAATATAATTATCATCGGTAACATTCTCCATATTATCTGTTTTATGTTACCGTCTCTATAATACAAGAAAAAAACATTTCTGTCTAAATGTCTGGCGGCAATATTTCGTAGTATTTCACTATTTCTATTGCAGACGACATTTTTTACACTTTCTTTCACTAAACTTTCTTTTTATTTCTTTAATAGAATATCTCATAAAAAATTGTTATGTCGGAGATTTCCTATATGCTGAAATATTATTCAAGTATTTCTCTTTTGTCATCGTCTTTGCTTCAAGGAAGCCTTTTCTTGAGACCATTTCGTAAGACAATACGTTGACGACGAGTATCGTCTGACATTTCGTAAGACAATACGTTTTTGTACGCACAGTGCATTATTTAAAGAGTTGATCTGAGAGTTTGAAAAAATTACTCAGTCGTCTTGTCACATGTTTTGAATTTAATTGCAATAAAAAGACTTAGTGATATATTGCGGATATCATACTAGTGGCTATCGTTCTCCCTGCAGGATATGAAAATTTATCATCAAACTTGATACTGTCTGCACAGTTAAAATGGCGTGATTTCCGCCTAGACAAAATATCTGTACTATTATGAGAAAAAGTAGTCGAACCTGTAGATGTGGGCTTATTTGTATATCAAAGCACAAAACTCTATTCGTTTCCTTCACGACTTTGGCGATTATGGCACTCCTTTTTACATCTACTTTGGAGATCTTAGTAAATGTCATCTTTTACTTCTCAGAAAACCTTTTTTTGTCATAAACAAAAGATAGATAGGTTGGTTCTCCCCTGTTCTCCTCTGTCCCACTTGCCTTAAATTTGCCCTTTGAGTGTCAAATTATTCTAGCCCTCTCTCCTCATTATTTCTCTTATAAATTTCAACTGTTTCTGATGTTATGTATGAGTGACCTTTTAGATTCTATTTCCTTTAACACATTATCGTTGCTTTCTTTTTAAGTTGATGGTATTCCCAACATACTTCTGTAGAACTAGATTAATGTTTCTTCAAGTCTATTCTTCAACTTTGAGGAGATTGTATAACATTTTCTGCCATATAGGATGACTGACATTACGTAACAGTTCAGTAATCGTTTTTAACGAAATCTTTCATTTTCTCAATAATTGCTTCGCTCTTAAAAGACGTCATTCGTTATCCCAAATGCGCCCTCGGATTTTACTGTCGTTACATTCCGTCTTCTGTTAAAACATTTCCCAGATATTTAAATTGTTGTACTTGTTTGATTTTGGTATCCCCAATTTGTAAATAGCATTTTGGTGTGTTCCTTTTACTAACAACCATTCATTTTTTCTTCTTGCAACTGGAGTTAATGTTTTCCTCGCGCTTTCCTTCACTGTGTAGGGTTTCTTGTAGTTTCCTTTCTGTATCTGTTGTAAACTGTGTCATCAGTATATATAATGCTGTTCAGATTGTCGCCGCTAATACTGAATTCTGGTAGGAGTTTTACTTTTCTCAGAATCACTCCAGTGCATAGGTTGAATAAGTCCAATGACGAGATACATCCTTGTCTTATAACCTTTCTATTTTTGTATACATTCTGGATTAATTTAATATCCTCGCAAAATATTTCAAAGTTAGCTAGCAGTAGAAAATTACTTAAACTGAATCTTATTAATATTACCTTGATGAACTTTATTGAACATATGTTTTTATGTCTCTACACAAAGGAAAATTGTTTATTGGCTAAACGAAAGTTTATATTCCAGAATTTGATGAAGTTCCTTGAGAATTACATCGGTTGACTCACTAAGCATCTAGTAAGATCATTATCATTTTATAGGTGAATTAAATGAATATCAGATTTCAATAAGTCGTATCAAATTTACAACGAATATTGCTATTATAATGTTTTAGTTAATCAGTTCCTTCTATACAAAGGCTGATTATTTTAATGTCGAGCTATGATTCTTCTCCTTCTTTATGTGCCGTGACTCCTCAAGACGTAGGTGATCATTGCTCCCCACAATGTGCTCTCTTTGTAGCTTTTAATAATTTTTGGTCTATTCGTTATTTCCCGTAAACTCTGTTCCGCCATCTACCAAGTATTTTATGCGCTGTTTTCCTCTGTCACTCTTGCCATAATCTGTTGCGTGAATATCAGATTTTGCAAGCCTCCTTCAACATTATGTGCTTCAGTAATTTGGTGAAATAGAAAGTGAGGCTGGATATATATATATATTTCATCTTTCATAATATATATTGCATGTTTTGCAACGTATAAGCGCTGGGGAACTCTTCTTGTGTTGTATTAGCAAAATCACATAATAAATTAATACGTTTGAACCAGTGTTTTTAAAAGTTTGGGTCATTATATAGAAAGAAAGTTCACTATCGATCTGAGGCCAAGATTACAAGATGGGAGCTATTTGATGCCCGCCATATTTAAATGATATCGACGTCAGTGTCTTTTCGCATTTAAATGTTCAAGGTGAGATAAAAAAAAAATCACGTACCTTAGGGAAAATTTATTAAAATTATAATTGCACATGCTAATTCTACTTACTAGTTATTTAATTGTTATATATCCTGTTCAAAATGTTCTTCTTAAAAAGACATTTCAATTCTGTTCCTGTATTAGCAAAATCACATAATAAATTAATACGTTGGAACCATCGTTTTTAAAAGTTTGGGTCATTATATAGAAAGAAAGTTCACTATCGATCTGAGGCCAAGATTACAAGATGGGAGCTATTTGATGCCCGCCATATTTAATGATGCAATATTTATTTTCTCATGTTAATACGTCATTTTAAGTCATTCACATTTAATTCTTTCTTTAACTTCCTGAATATTACTAGGGTGCTTCTGAAAATCAAAAAAGTGAATATAAAAACAAATTAGAAATATGATTAATTAACCCTTATGATACAAGACTTTTGCCTCACCCTGTATAAACACGTTTGGGAATAAAAGGATAGGAATAATCAATGTGTCATCATTCCGTAGATGCTATTGTTATGGTAGTGGAGGGATTGCGTGTCTGCGTGTGTTTGTATGTGCCATTGTTGTATGATTATTACATAAGAGGTAAGTTGGACATAGAATAAAACGTTCGAACGCGTTTCCAAACAGACGCAAAGGAAGCCCCAAAACTAGCCAAATCCGGGTTTTCCCTGTTAGCAGTAGAACAGCTTGTGATGTCCGTATACGAGCTTCTCTTCAAATTGTCAATTGTCTTCTGTAGTTGATATGACTCGATATCTTGTGAAGACGTTTCCTTGGCGCATTTTGTTCAGAAGTTGCGTGGCGCCTACCGTGCTACATTTTCTGATGCCTCACTATACATTACGCCGTTTTATTTTGTTTCTTCCTCTGTCTGCTTTTTACTTCGTAATTCTTAAGAGAACAATCGGTTAAGTTTTATATCAACCTCAATACAACCTTGCCTTATTCTCCGACGCCAATTACATTGAAAATAATGTAAAAAGGATTAGCGATTATTTTTTTTTGTTTTAGTTGATTATACAGAGGATTATGAAAGACTGCATTTCACTTCATTGGCACTTCATGATTTATCGATATTTATTGGCGCTTAAAATTTTATTTCCTAAATGATAGTGACATCTACGCAGTTAGAATGGATGTCAGTTGTTTATGAACGTATATAATCAATGGAACGTCAATTTTTAGTCTACTGAATTTCGAAATTTTAAATTACCAGTTAGATTATGAGTTTGAAGCTTTAAAATAGGTTGTATTGCTGATTTGAAGAATCAAATGAAAAGTTTAAGATCTCCAAGGCTTTCAATATTAAAGCGCCAGTGCAACGTGGAAAAGTGATTTTCGGGTACCCACGAACTTTGAAGAAATTCTTTGAAAGTCCGGAAAGACTGGACCTTGATGCAGGCGTAATAATAAAAATTGAGGAATTAACTCGCCGATTTTAGCGTTATGTTCAGATAGGAAACGTAAGAAATACCTCTTTTCAAGGCTATGAACATTTGAGGTGTTTTGGAAGTGATGAAGTATCTGGTAATATGACATTAGTGATTGATCATCAGACCTTCTTTAAAAGACAATCATAAGGAAACTAGGAAATATTTTTCCAGAATAAAGGATTAGCAATACTTCATTTGTTTTCACGAGTAAATGTCATCTCAGCTGCATTGTGCTAGAAAGCTGGAACAAAGGCAAGGTGACTGGCCTTAGTATTTGAGAAACCAACAAAGATGAATTGGTGCGATCAGTTAGAGTGGGATAATAAAAAGTACTGAGAAAATGACGAGTACTAGATGCGGTAAGAAATAAAATTTATTTACATTTAGAAAGCACACCTGAGACCATTTTTCAAGAAGCCAAATGCTTGCAGAAAGAATATTATGTCCTAAGATATTAGACATAGAAATCTAATGAATACCCGAATAAAATGGATTTCACTGACCAACGTTTGATGATTAAGACCGCTTAGTTGCCTTGGCTTAACCCGATTGAAAACTTGTGGATCATTCGAAAGAGGAAAGATTATATTATTGGATAATCATATACAGGCAAATATGAAAATTGGGGTGTTTGCATGCTGTGCGGTTCACCTCACATGAATAATGCAGCAGTTCGCATAATCAATGAAGGATGATTTTCAAAAACGAAAGTATACAAATATATATAAATTTAGCAAAATTTTTGAAATTGTATTTTTAATTTCGGTATTCTGTTAATAATATATCATTTATAATATAAAATTTTGAAAATTTGATTAAATTCGTAAAACTGTTGCCAGGTCGTTAGAGTGGCATGTAGAATTCTGGAATTTATATCAATTAAAAGTTGAAAGATTTCTAAACATTAGGAAACACTTAAAGTGGCTGTTATTATGAAATGTAATGTATATTAGCATAGTTTAAATTCAGTTTAGATTTCAGCCTTATGTTTCAACCATTAACTGTGTAGAAATTAGCTATGGAAATAGAATTAAGCAGGAAAATAATCTTCTGTCAGTTAATTGACCTCCTCAGGAGATAAAGATTTTATACATTTTATGTTGATTTATGACATTATGATAGTTTTATCGTATTTCGAATATCATTTTCAAGGATTTCCTGATATCTGATAATGTATCAATGGTTACGATTATATAGTCCTTTCTTTCTGGGAAGGTCGAGATAAACACATGGAAACTCGTTTGTACGAGTGTTTATCAGTACATCAGGAGATTGATACATAACTTAATATTGAACTGAACTACTTACGCTAAAATGTTAAGTCTCTGATCTGGCACGTGATATCTCCTCTGGCAGAGTTCTCACACTTCTATGAGGTGGGAAACAGGTTTTTAAATTCCTATACCTCATAGACTAAACTAATGACTTTGAATTCTCATCAGTTCCAATGAACGTTTGCACTCTCAAAGAGACGTTTTGCGTTGAAATTTACACAGGATTCCATTGAAATACTTACATGCGACACGCCATTAAATATGGCGGAAAATTGGATGATAACTCTACAATTCTTTGCTTCGCCGCTTACGTTCATGAAACTACATACGTAATGTTACGAGTGTTTCGCAATAAATCCAGAGACTTACTTTTGATCAGAAACTTTTAATCTCTGTCCACCGACAGATCTCTCGTCTGAGAGAGATCTTCCAGACAATTAAGTAAAAACAAAACAAATAAATAGGTTTCTATACCTCAAAAGCTCAGGTAATGTGTTTTC
>OZ038478.1:85088649-85166149 GCA_964036315.1 Acanthosepion esculentum
TGTTCTCTCTCTAGCCGAATAACTCAAATAGTTTTTCAATGATTCTTATGTGAGATAGTGTCAAGTTGGTTAAACGTCTTACCTGAAAACCTGGAAAAGAGAAACTCAATTAGTTTAGTGTGTTTTTTAGATACTAAACATTTTGTTGAGTGGATATTTATGCTGTTACACGATTTGGATAATTTCGCTATTACATCCGGTATATTATCCTGAAAATTGATAATTGTCTCAAGATAAATAGAGAAAGTTCTTGTATGTTTTAGTTGTTCATTTCACTACTAAGAATGTTTAAACTAAAAAGTAGATTCATTCAAATCAATGGCCCTTTACATACTACATAGCTTTCTGATGATCTTATTGTAAAAAAACAAACAAAAAAAACTCAGAGATCAAATTAAATTAATAATCTCAACTTCTCAAATAGAAAACTTGTGATCCATTATTAAAAATATATCAGAGTGGAAAACAATATTCACGCAAAGATCAAAGGGAAGCAATAAAAACTGCACTGTTAAAGATGAAACCGTAGAAAAGTTAAGAAAAGGAATGATGAAGATTATAGATATTTGCTTATATTTCTGAGATGATGTAGTGTAAACATTTATACTATTTTCATTTTAGGACCATTGTCCTCTCCTGTTGGCATATTCATGACGTTTTAGCCGTTGTACGCTCCGGCCTTCTTCAGCTGTTTGGAATTTCGAATCGAACTCCTTATTTCGTTCACTGCGGTAGATTTATCTAGTTCCACCTGCCATGCCACGTACGGATATCACAGTATTAGTTATTTCCATTTAACTCAACTTTCCAAGTTATTATTTACCTCTAACGTAGCCATGTATGGAAATCACAACTCATTGTTCAAATCACTGAATTACTTCAAACAACTGGGCCATGTTTTAATTTTATCCGTTGAGCTCTGTGGACGTAATAAGTGTCTCGGTTTGAAATTCTAATCAGGTGAAAAAGGTTAAAGCGTACAATGGCCAAAACAGCTTAAATATGCGAACAACGATGAGGACATCTGTCAGAACAATGTAAATGGCGTAAATGAAGATTATAGAATAGTGAAATAATAATTTATTCAGGTGTATGTGATAACGTAATATTTAAATAAATGTTTCTCAGACCTTGATCTTTTGGTCTTATTGAGGGGTAGCACGAATCTTCCTGAATATGTAATAAAAATAGTGATTTGATTGAGGATATCTTGGGTGAAATTTTCTCTCATCAGCTATAGTCGATCCTACCTATTTGAAAATTAAAATGAGTGAAAGGAAATACTAGTAATGTGAACAAAGACACTGAAAAATATCGACAGCTGTAAGTAGCTGCAATACACAGATAAAAATATATGGCTCCAGGTGTGTTAGTTAGCATGGACGGTTACTAATTGTTTACTTACAGCAGGACTACAGGGACGCTTGCCTAGCACCAGACCTAAACTTAGACTACAACACAAATCTCCAACCGTGTGTAGAAAGAGTCATCTGGAGTATTGAATGACCTTCATTTGACCGCAGTGACGAGACGAGAGACTGCCTTTACGTAAGTGTCGACGAGTTTTCCCGAAAACATAGTGAAATCTGGTTTGTAACTTTCAACATATGGAATACTAAACTAATAAAATTTCATCATCGATGAGCGGACCCCAAATTATCTACCTTCTTCAAAGAGGCTCCATGTTTAGAATCTAAAACGAGGAATGTAGTTCACCTGAACCTCTACTATGAAAACACGATAGAGTAAAGGGTGTATGTGGAAAAGAAGTCATAGGGTGGAAAACAATTCATTATCCCCAAAGCGTGATCAGTTACTGTAATTCAGCTATATTAACGCGCGTTTAATATTGAATAATCTGAAACATATACGAGACACATTCAAGAAGTTTTGAGATATTCCTGAAGAAGCAATTATAACTGAATTATTGTAGTTTTAGTATCTAATTACTATGAATCTAATAAGTCGACCACAATTTTTGTTATTCTAGATTGAAGGAGACGGTCGTAAAAGCCCCGTTAACACACCTTTCTAGACACTGCTTATCACAGCGGGCAAGTATGCAGAATGCATTCAGGAGGCGAAGACAATTTGGATGCTCGCTAGGATGCTTGCAAGGAAGTTTTATGTCAAACTGGTGAAAATTCTACAGAAAAGTTTAAATGATACAGATTGCATAGCAGTTAACATGTATGAGCCGAGGAACTGATTTCCACTGGCACAAGATGTTCATGGACCGTACAGAGCATGTGACGGATGATGAGCGTAGGAATCGTGGACGTCAAACAATCAGAGCTGCATGAAGATGATCCTGTTTCACTAAATATAATAAGGGTGCAGATTGGAGTTGGTATGGCAACTGTATACATAATTATTCGTGGAGATCTGAACAGGCTCTTAATTTGTGCAAAGTTCCTTCAGTGACGAATAGAAGGAAAGACGTGTTTATGAAAGTAGGAAGATGGTTGATAGTCCTCAAAACGGTCCGTCATCCTCCCTACCATCGGGACCTTGCTTCCTGTCACTTTTGCTTGTTGCTCAAACTGAAAAAGAATTTCAAGAGCTGCCGCTTTGTAGAAGAAGAATTTCAAGAGCAGTCGCTTTGAAGAAGAGGAATTTCAAGAGCAGTCGCTTTGAAGAAGAAGAATTCCAAGAGCAGTCGCTTTGAAGAAGAAATGACATGGGTCATGAACACCTTCAATTTGGATGATATGCAGAGGATCTTCGCATAGGGGCTGGCGTGCTATAACAAGTGAATTGAAGTCAGAAGATTCTACTTTGAAGGCAATTCATTTATTTCTGTTTTTTAAACTTAATAAATGTCTTTAAAAGTCTAGAAACTTCTGGAATGATCTTCGTATTTAGACAGTTGCTCTATCCATTCTTGTCGGTGTAAATATTAGTGTTGTGACCAAATAAATGTTTAAAGAAATAACAAACAAGTGTTGCAGATATATCATGTATTAACCTGTAAGTACAACAGAAGAGTATTACACGACTAGTGAGTGTGTGTCGGTTGAGCCAGCGTTCAATCTATTCGACTGTTCCCCCCAAGGCATTCTCTCTTACTAATCTTGTAGCAGGCGGAAGAGTCCAACAGACTCTGTAGAGGGAGAACACCGCAACAATTAACTATTGTTAATATAACACTTATGGACGAATTATACATATTCAACAGAGGTCGCCGCTATAAAAAGGAATCACTTCCTATGAGATGTAAAGCGCCAACTTGAATATTCAAATTCACTGATTGGCATTCTACGGCCTATCAATGTTTTGTAGGCTATGTAAAGCTGGAAAATATTTTTATATTGTTGCATGAAGTTAATCACTATTTATTGATACAAGGCCTACTAATTAGCTCATATTTGTGGAGAGGAGAGATGCGTTCATACCTTGCCTAATTGTTATTGCGAATGTAACGTACCCGACTGGAATTCGGCTCTCCGATTTTCAATTTCGAGCCGCACATCCAAGCTTACAGAATCTGGTATTACCAAGCGTTCACCCATCTAGGTACTGAACAGGCTCGACGTTGGTGATCGTACGGGACTCTGTGTTTCAACGTGATCCGGATGTAAAATTATTAAAATGCGCGCCGTACATACAAGTAATATTGATTACAGACAGCACGTGACTGGTCATAAAAGCAATTATCATAATAAATAATCGTTTTGGTCCGATTAGCAAAACTAGAGAGTTATATAAAATGTTGAAATTATTGACCCAAACAGAGATAAGCAGACCTCGATGCTTAAGTGATTCAATGAAGAACAAATTTGCATGGACTTGTATGAAAACCGGGTAAAAACGGTATAAAGTTATTATTAAAGTTGTGGTTATATGCTTATTTTCAGTTCAATTATATAAAAAAATGAAAACTATAAAAATAACACTTTAAATCTGTTATATTATAAAAAGTGAGAGAGAAAAAAGAAAAAAATAATAAATGTTAGGTTTCTGAATGAAATATTTTTAACGGTATGAAAATCGTTAAAGCAAGGAATGTGCAATGAAATTTTCACTATTTTTTGCCTCTTTCATCTTCGATATTCTTTGGTTTGTTTTATTTTGTTTTACCACATATCAGCCTCACTGGGTTAGTTAATGCCGAAAAGATTTTACAATAGATTCGTATGACTATAATATATATATTTTTGTAAGGAAATTCGATTTCATTGATATACTTTTGTAAACATGGTTGGTGTCGAGAGTCTGGCTTGATTGGTGTATTCATTTCAGATACACGTTTTGTAGAGAAATTGATTTTGATATTTTAATTTGGAATATAAATTTTGATATAGTCCTACCGTTTTGAGAAATATCATCCACTTTTACTTTCTCGAATAGCTCATACATATTTTTTTATATTATAATATTTTTGTCGTGAGAGAATAAGATCTGAGCAATGATAATATATGTTTAATTAGGTAGGTGCAAAAATAATGTCGTTTTTTTCACATTCAACTTCATGTGAGAAAACGACATTATTTTTGCACCAACCTAATAGTATATGCTGTTTAAGATGCATGGCATACTGGTTTATCTTTTTTTAGTAAGTGGGTTATTATTGCCTGGCTAATGCGTACGTGGGCCAGTACCACTTCTTTGCGAGATGTTCTGGGAGTTAACTTCCTAGCTTGAGCCGAATTGCCAAGAGGTACCGTTGCCATTCTTTTTGAGTGCATTTATTAATAACATCCTTAAAATCTGTGCGTGTGATTTTGATCTTTGTATCAACATTCTCATCTAAAGCCGACTTAGCTGCTAGATCTGCTTCATTATTATCTTTAGCTCCGATGTAGGCTAGGAATCCAGCATAGTTTCATTTCGTTATGTTTGCTAATAGTGCTCATTTTGCATAATATTTTAATATCAAGTGCGTAAGAAAAATATGTGTTTTCTCTCTGAGATAAGAATATGCAGTGAAAACAGAGCTTCACTTTGGGAGGCGCTTTTACGTGGTAATATTTTCGCTCACTGCTGCACATCCCATCTTGTCCTCACATATTCCCTCGTCTATATAGATTGGTGTATGGTTAGGGAAGTTTGCTAATATGTCCTGAAACTTATGCTGGAATGTGTGCGGGAGACTTTTTTTGTTTGAAGAATTGTAATTCTAGCAGAACTTGGGTTGCATGATAGTCCATGGTGGGATACTGGCTGAAGTCGTTTCTTGTACATTTGAGAGTGTGGTGCATATATCTTCAACAATGGATTTCATCCTGAGTCCATACAGTCGTATAGCATTATCTTTTTGTCGGAATAGATCACAGTAATTCGTTTCAAAGGTACTGCTGTAAGCTGTGTTAGTTGGGCATGATTTCATTTTTACACAATACTGTAGTTTAGTGAGCCGCGAACTTGGAGGTGTTTCATTAGCTTCTGTGTATAAGCTCTCCAAAGGGAATGTTCTAAAAGCCTCGACTACATACCTTAGACATAGGTTACATTAAGAATTTTTAGGTACGACTTTCTAGCCGCCCCATGTATGAAAATAGCGTAATCCAATTTTGAGCTAAGTAGTAATCTGTATAATTTGATCAATATCACTCAATCTACAACCCATTCAGTTGGACCACTATACGCAGAATTTGTATGGATTTGTTACATTTGTTTCAAATATTTTAGATGGGAAATGAACGCTAATTTTTTTTTTTATCAAAGACAATTCCTAGAAACTTGAGTTATTCCACTACTGGGATATCTGCGCCGTCTAATTTTAAATATGGGTCATTATTCAGTTTTCATAATTTTCAGAAATGGAGGAATTTGGTTTTCGTTTTGGAAAACAAATCCATTACAGTGGCCCATTTTTGCATTTTATTTGAGACATTGCTGGATTTCTCTTTCAATGGTGTTTAACTGTCGAGAACTGTACATAATTAGAAAATCACCGACACATATGGAGCTTCTCTCTCCTGGGCTTAGTTCTTAACTGTGGAGTTAATTTTCATGCAACTAGCGTCACATAAATTCCTTGTGGAATCCCTTCTTGATCTTGCAGTACCAATAACCAACTTCCTATACGGACCTGAAACTTCCGGTCTTTCAGAAGATTCCCTATGAATTGAATCAGCCTTCTTTTTTAGACCCAATTCATGCAGATCTTTCAAGATGCCAAATTTCCATGTTGTATCGTATGCCTTTCCTAATCAAAACATACTGCCTTGAGGTGTTCTTTCTTAATGAAGGCTTCCATTACAAAGATTCCGAGGCGTACTAAGTGATACATGGTACTTCTTTTTTCCTGAAAGCACATTGGTAGTCACTGATTAGGCCGTTAGTTTTCAGGCACTAAATCTGTTCTTGACCGTTCTCTCCATAGTTTTACATAGGCAGCGTGTTAGTGTTTTCTGCCTGTAGCTTTCACGGTCTGTGTCATCCTTCCCAGGTTTTAGAATGGGGATGAGGAATGACTGTCTCGACATATCTGGGAAGGTGCCAATTGTCCATATGTTGTTATATAAATTTAGTAACAGTTGTAATGATTTTTTGGCAACTGTTTTAAGAATTATTTCTGGATATCATCTGTATTGTGTGAATTCTTTAAAGATTTATTTAGTTCCTCTATAGTGAATGGTATGTAATAGCTCACAGTGTTATTTGATTTAAAGTTTAATTTTTGTTTTTCTGCTTTTTGTTTGAGCTTCAGAAATTGTTCGTTAGCATTCTTGACATATGAGGTTTTGGGTATTGTTTTGGCTAATTGATCAGAGATATCCTTTTTGCTGGTTAATTTACAGTTATTTATCGAGAGATATTTTATAGCGTCAGTATGATGTTTTTCAGCTATTTTCCTTGACATATCAGATACAGATTTTGTTTTGTTGCAGAATTAAGTCTGACTTAATTTTTCCAAATTTATTTTTTTTGTTTTCTTTAATTATTTCCCTGCTTTTGCTCGAAGTCACTTAGATTGTAACAAATTAATGGCCAGAGGCTCTCAAAGCTCTTCTTCTCTGCCTGGTAACTTCCTTACACTCATCATTGTGCCAAGGTCTATTATGTTTTGCTTTTTTTGTTTTATTTGCACTGAACTTTTTAGAATCCATTCCTTTGCTATATATATATATAAGGATTTCTGAAAGCTGTTTTAAGTCCTTGATGTATTGCCCATCAGGTAGTTTATCAA
This sequence comes from Acanthosepion esculentum, assembly GCA_964036315.1. NCBI lineage: Eukaryota > Metazoa > Mollusca > Cephalopoda > Sepiida > Sepiidae > Acanthosepion > Acanthosepion esculentum. The sequence goes on from OZ038478.1 coordinate 85,095,785, forward strand.
TGTATTGGTTTTTAATCTAGTCCTTGCTGGCTCCGCCTAATTTTCTACGGAGATAAATTTTTTTCATTATGTTCTGAAATTTGCAGAACAAGTGATCACTGCCACATTTCTCCAACCTTAAAAGAGAAATCCATATAGATTGATGGATTACATATGAACAAATCTATTGCAGAGTATTTGCCAGTAAATGGATTTATTTTATGTAAGTCAGAGTTTTATTGTTAGTCATACATAAATACTTGTTGTTTATAATTGTGTCTAAATTCTTTCCCTTTTGGTTTGTGTCATTACAGTCGCATATGATGCTGTGACACTTAAAGTCCCCTAGTGTCATAAATGGTGCCAGGATTTGCTTTATAATTGAATGAATTTCGACTTCATTTACTCGATCATTAGTTGGTTAATATACCGAAAAAATTGGTAAAAAAAAGTGTAATGGTTAACAAGCTTGTCTCGCTAGAACAATTAAGAATTAGTAGTGAGTTCGATCATCAGTGAGTTCCTCTTACTTTTGATCTTGTCCCACATCGTAGAGAGCGTGTGTGGCCCCAATTATAACCAAGGCAATGAATCTATGCTTGGAAAATCACTATACCGAAAAAATGTCTATTTGCCTTGCTTCTGAAAATGAGATAATTCTTTTATAATTTACTTTGACAATGTTCCTTCCCTTTTTCCAGGAATCACTTGTTCTTCAGTATGCTGTCATGGACACTTATCGCATGCTGTTACACGAACTGGAACATTTTGCTGTTACACCCGGCACACATATATATATATATATATATATATATATATATATATATATAAAATGGTGTTTTATTTTGTCGTCATTGCAGTTTTGAAATCAGAGATTATTTGCTATTTAGCCTCGTGTTGTGGCGAATATACGTTATAGTTTCATACCTTTCTCAAGAGCATTAATGCGAAACATAACGCAACAGATATTACGTATCTAAAAATAGAATGAATTCGACATTATTAGTATTATAGTATAAGCAGAAGCAGTAGAAACGAAAAGATTAAAAAATACATTTTCTATGTAATGCTTTCGATACATCGTAAAAGATTTTGTAAATGAAGAGGTTACTGTCACATTAAATTATGTCAAATATAAATTTCAGGTTGCATCTGCATGATCAATGACTTTCCTTTATCTCTAATACATGCATGAGTTATAGAGTTCCTTTTACCAGTATATAAACAAAAGTAATGGCAAACAATGTGTCCAAGGTGAGATATGTTTAGAAGGCACAAGAACAATGAATAGAGGAAAAACAAAAGAAAGACATAAAGAGAGATATAGATTAGGGAATATACAGAAAAAATGAATGAAAGAAAAGAAAAAGAAAGACTGAATGAAAGAAATAAAGACTCAGTGAACGAAATTAGCAAAGTAAGAAATAACAAGTAGATGTTAAGTACGAACGAAATGTAAAGAAAAATCAAAGGAGGATAGAAAGAGTAACAAATGACATGTGAAATTAAAAGACGACAAAGATAATACAGATAAAGTAAAAAGAGAAAGAAAGAAGTAGACGAACGTAGGAGGAAAAGTAACAATAAAGTAAGGAAGTATTAAATTCTAAAAGAGGAGAAAGCGGAGAAAATATATTGCATGAAGTAAAAGCAGAAACAGAAGAAAAAAAATGAACGAATATCGTATGAGCAAACAAGGAAGAATAAAATGGAATAAAAACAGGAATAAAAAATATATGCCGAATGGAAAAATGTTACAAGGGAAGAAACCGGTTGAAAAAGAAGGAAAAGAAATTTATAGCAATAAAACCACTACAGAATAAACTTTGTAGAATTAATGTTTAAAATATATAATCGTAACGAAAGAAGATGAAAATAAAAGAAAAATGGGCATAAAATGGATCAGCAACAGAAAAAAAAATCCTACAAACAAACGTCAGGAACAAATACAGCGAAATGACCTTCAGCTTGATCAACTGCAGAAGCTGCGACAGCTTGAGATCTTGACTTTTAAGAAATTGTCCAACCTTTCAGATGTCAGCTGCTTTAAAATTCACAAGATGCAAAAAAAAAAAAAAATGAAAAATGATATGCTGTCGGCATTTCAGTATTGTTTAGCAGAGATTAGGCAGCAGAAAAAAAACGATATAATACGAAAAATGTATTTGGAAGAATTTTTTTTCTTTTTGCACTTCAGAGATTAAAACATTCTTTTCTTTCTTTTGTCGCTTATGGTATAATCACCTCGTCCGCCATTAACTAGAAGATTCTACTTATTTCTGATTTTTTCCCCTACAACTTACAACAAAAACAAGTTAAGCAAAATATTAGTAATGAAGCAAGTGTGAAATATGTGAGAATCTTTGAACATCTTAGATGGAACTGTCAGATATGATTCATTTTGAGGACAGTGTTTCCTGTATAATTCTCTTTATAGCAACCTCCATATACGAGGGTGGGCTGAAAGTTTATAGACTGACAGGAGTGTTGCTGGAGCGGTGATATCTCCGATATGCTCTGCTCTCTAACGATCAGAGAACGACATTTTGGTAGTTGCTATAAAAAGTCGATGAAATTAAGATGGATTTAATAATAATAATAATGATAATAATAATAATAATAATAATAATAATATGAGCAATTCATTTTTTCTTTTTTGTACTAATGTTTACCCAATACAGTACCAAAAAGTAGCTCAATGTTCAGGGTTAATATGTGGTGTTGTGTAGGCGTACGAAAAGGCAAGAAGGAAAGATAACTGTTAACCCTAGTCTTGAATAGGTCAAGATTGTGAAGATTAGAAAGATATGCTGGGTGTCTCTTGTACAAAGTATCAGTTCTTGGGAAAAAGCTGTCCGATTAGAAGTTCTTCCTTGCTAATGGAATACAGGGGAATGTGGATGATTCACTCTTGTGTACGTGGCATGTCGGGTCACAATTGTAAAGGCCCGGACCGGTAAGGCTAAGGAATGTAGCTCGTCACAAATGGGCGGGAAAAGGGTTGTTGGGTGAGAATAATTACCACACCCCGACAAAGAGTCGTATTCGCTTTTGAACTCTACCTTGAGAGACAAGTGGAAACTGGAAAGCTTCGACTAGATCAAGTAATTTACTCGAAACTCCTGCGATATTTCGATTTACAGACGGTTTGTGGAGTGCAGATTTGAATATCATTACTAATATAAAAATGTTCATATCGCAGTGTGTGCCCCAAATTTGTAAACCTGTGTCAGAAAAAATAAATTTAGACATTATCTGTTTCAGCCTGGCTTAAAATATATTTTATGGAAAATTGTGATAGAAAATATTTCAGTGGCACCTTTACCAAGTTATTACAGAGCTGAGGGTTTTAGGAGGAAACCAATAGTTCCTACGGCGCGACGTAACCTGATTTTCAACGTAGGTTGGAACTCACCTACATAAGCACACACGAGTCTGCCTCATGTTTGGGAGGCATAATGAAGGGCAAAAGCCCCCCCCTCCGCACACAAAAAACAACGACACAAACGAAAGCTAGCGAATGTAGCACAATCCAATATGGCGTAGATCCGGTAATGAAACAACACCGTCTTCCTCATATAGCGTCGCGTGACGATGTATTATATTATGGGAGATGGTGCCGTAACCACGAAACACGTACGTTACCCGGTGACCTCTCTACTAGCTTTATAGTGCTTGTCGCACGTCTATTAAGTTCAATAAGTCTCGTTAAACTGAGATGTTTGCAGAGTTGTCGTTGGAGTATAAAAACAGAAAAAGTTACATCGACATATATAAGTAAGAATTTTAGATGCCAGTTTGGCTTATTTTCTACAAGGAATAAATAACTACAATAAAATATTCACACAAAACAAATTTAATTTTAGAATGATATCTACATACCAAATAATATTGTAACATATATATAACATAAAGCAAATGTAATTAAAATATTAAAATGTTTTATTTTAAAGAGCATCGGATAAAATGTCTACACCATACAAATTTTATTTTTGGAATGATATCTACAAAGTAACATATCGTGCTACTTTAACTTATTATCTACAAACCAAAGTAGCACCTGTTTTACAATGTTGATACCAATCCAAAATAATTTTTTTACAGTGTAGTTATTTTTCCTTGTCGATAACAAGACAAAGTAGATATTTTCGTAATTGATAACAAGCCAAATGAAAATGAAATAAATAAATGTTTCATATTTTTGTTAATGTTCGTTTCTTTTATGTCTAAGTAATAAAAACTGTTTACATTAATGTGTCTTGCAAGATGAAAGAATTTGAAATCGGATGCATCTAAATGTTCGTTCGGCTGATTTGATAGTAAGAAAACAAAGGTATAATGAAGGTCAAAGTAAAAAAGTATTTCTTCCTTTCATATGCTATTATTTAAAGTAGTTCCTTTTGATGTCTGGTTTCTTCTCGCCATGATAGTAAGAGGGGTGCCGAATATTGTGCATAACGGCATTTCGGCCAGATAATCTGGCTAAATGCTCTTTTTCTGTCTATGTCGTTAAGTTGATTGTTTCTTTGATTCGCTTTCTACGGCTTATCAATCATTTGCAGGTTATTTAAAGGCATAAAATATTTTTAGATAGTAAGAATTTTTATTGGGGTTAATAATGATTTCATGATAAAAGTTTTACTAGTTAACCTATAGCTGGAGGTGAAGAGGTGGGCTGATACATTTCCCAAGAATATATGCGCGTAACTGAATATATCGAAGTCGTCTGGAACTGGAACTCGGCTCTCCGATTAACAATTCGAAACAGGTATCCATTTTACCAATCCCACCTTCAAGCTTACAACTCAAGCTTATTAACTTCTGTGATTGTAATGTAACCATCAGAGATATGCCGCTGTCTTTCTTATGAGATAGTTTTCCATAAAACTGATTCAGATCGATGTGTTTATTTATTTTTCAAAATGTTCAGTTCGTCAAAAAAAAAGAAAAAGGAAAAAGAAAAAGAGACAAATAATTTATTGAGCTGATTTTGAATAAGGGGTTATCAACCCGATATAATTTACTTTACGGACCAGTGTGGAGATTTTAATTTTCAGTGTGTTAGAAGATGAACGTTTCTGAACGAGTTTTTTTAATTATAACTCCGATGCTAATGGTCAGTGTTATTCACACTACACCGGCACTGTACTACTTTACATAACCGCCATGAAAAGACAAAAAATGATAGTAATATATAAAAATTAAAACTGAAAAACGAACCTCGCTCAACAGTGCTAAATCGAGGTTTAAATTATAATAGAATTATCACTAAAAAGATGGACAATATGTATTGGGGGGGTATTGCTTAGATGGAACTTAATTGGAGGCCCAGTACAAAGTCCTTCAGCTTACACAAAAAGGTCTTCAAGATAAAATATAAATAGTCTCCAACACCTTCAAGCAGGGATTCGAGTGGCACTTACTAAGAATAGTAAACAGAAATTAGTGGCACAATAATGGCTATTTATTAGGCGCTCTGCGATGGAAGACCCGTATGTATTGGTCAGAATGTCTGAAGGAATGTACTTAAAATCGTGACTTTTTGTTGGAACATGTTGCTTTATTCTAACATCCAGCCTTTGAGAAGTTCTCCCGTTTTAGTGTGAGCCACAACTACATTTAAAGGAATTAATTAAAGAACTATTATGATGTGGAGGGAAAAACATTTAGCTCTGTTGAGCGAGGTTTGAAACCGCTTAGCTAGCCCGTTTTTCAGTATCACTTTTTGTCTATTATCATTATAGGTGGTAATAAAAGTAACTTTTGTCTTTTCATGGAGGTAATAAAATTTGGTACAACAAATAATATCTTTAAATACATTACATAAATATTTCATGATGGTCAAATCATGCTAACAGAATTACTTTACGTCTGATTATTGATGTTGCGTATAATCGAACGTGGCCACTATTTTGAAAAGGTTACTTCTAAGGTATGCCGCTCTGTGTCGGCTAGCAACATTGTGTCAGATAAAGCTTTGCATATATTACAGGATTTCAAACATTCTAAATGTTAGGCTGCTTGGAAGGTCCTAGCTATACACTCAGACAATCAATTAGCTTCTACAATGAAGAATTGTGTAATATGGGAAGCAAACAGAAAGCTATCCATTAAATGAACTTGAAAGCAAATACATGGTACGAAACTCAATATCGATATTAAAAGGTCAATATCTGAAATAAACAACTTCATTACAGTGTAAGCAAATAAACCAACACTCAATAAAGGCAAAGTCACGCGCTAGAAAAAAACGATCAAACAACGAATTAAGTTCCAGAATTGATGAACATATCAGGAATAGGACTGATGTCTATCACCGCTAAAAAGCTAATGGATTTGCTTATACACTTAAGAGTGTCGGTAATTTCTCTGTGATACTTCACGCATGACTGGAATCATCTCACAACTACCGGCTCACATGAACAATGTAATGTTCAAAAGAAGGAAAAAATACGTTAAGGTAGTTTCTTTCAGTCTTTCAAAAGATAGAAAACAAAGTAATTATTTTATGAGACGACTAACCTCAGAATAGTAGCAAACATATGAGGAGGCAGCAGAAAAAAAAAACCACTAATGACTGGAACACTTTCACGCCTGATTTGTGTAAGAAGATAAAGAGTTCTTACAATGATCGGATTCAGAGTTTCAAAGATATTGCATGCACACTTCAAGACAAATTCATTGTAGCATTTTACTATAAAGTCTCCTGACGAGTGGATGCAATCTCCGCGAGACTAAGAATAAAGCCAAGGGAAATAAACGAGATTTTCCTGTTTCTTAATACTTTGTTTTTGAAAAACGTACTTCGTTACCTCAAATCTTCGGATTTTGGTGTCGCACTCTCAGCTCTCCATTAAAATAATTCCCAGATATTTAAATTAAAGTACATGATTCATCTTAGTATCTGCAATTGGTAATGTGCATGTTTGGTTTTTCCTTCTTCGGACAATTATATATTCTGTATTCCTGCAAGTGATGTTTCGTCCTTTCTTCTCGCTTACCTTCTAGAGTTTCTGAAGGAGTTCTTGTAGTTTCCTTTCTGTGTTTGCTATCAACTCTGTGTCTTCTGCATCTATTATATCGTAAGATGTACAGAAGACAATAATTATTCATTCAATGATGCATCCACTATACAGGTTGACTAAGTCCGGTGAGAACACACATCCTTATAAACCATGCCACAAGAACTACCCATTACAATTATTCAACAATCAACAGTCTACACGTTGCCTTGGTTATAATTGGGGCCACACACGCTCTCTACGATCATCCTAAAATCAGTGGAACATGACTCATCAGACCACGTCAAATAGAACCTTGTCACGATTATTGAGCACCTCCGATCGGTGCAAGTTGTGTGGTAATACTTCTGCTGCCTTTGTCGGTAAACGATCACATCTATATGATGGTGTAGACCGATGCAAGTGGAATGTCTCCACACTTTTACCATATTATCAATAACAGTATGAATAGTAAAAATTGGTGGCAGTACCTTACCTTGATGATATGTTAATGTCCTGGAATTTATCAGCTGTGCTCTGACGAGAGGAACACTGTGAACATTGAAGTAAAATATTGGTAAATGCAAGACAAATCCTGCTAAGTAAACAAAAGCTCATCCCCACGCAACCCCACCAAAAATAAAAACAGAAAATCGAAAAAAACTCATCATACAAAGATGACCAAGGAATGGCGCCTATCCAAAGAGTAAAAGAGCTCTATGTCTAAATTAATAAGACACAGCGAATAGGCTTCCCAGTGACACTAATAAAGTAGAGACAAAGACCATAACTCTCTCTCTCTCTATATATATATATACACATGCATACATATATATATATATATATATATATATATATATATATATATATATATATATATATATATATATATATATATATATTAACCGTTTTAGTTTGTGTCGAATATATCGTCTCTTTCACATAAAAATGGATTTATTTAATTCCTATATAACTTAAATATGAGTCAGATACAAGTTAGGTAATACAGCGCTGCTTTAACAACATCAGCCTGGGTCGATATATATAACATTTGCAAGTAATCTAAAACTGTTAATCATATTATAGAACTTAAAGAAAAATAAAATGTTTTAAAATTAACTACTGATTGGGTATTTTTAAAGCAACAACCGCTAGATTACGAAAAGCTATTTACATGCGAGAAAAAATACGACTTATTTGCACACAGACATTGTTGGTATGGGCACTCGTTTAGGTCCATTATTCTATAATTTGAATATGGCTCATCTTGGTAATAAATTTATATATATATATATATATATATATATATATATATATATATATATATATATATATATATATATATATATATATACAGTTTTAAGGTATGCTGTATGTTAAATGTCTCAATATCAAGGATGTGCTTGACGATTGCGTTTATCATTAAACAGACTCTTTCCCCTGTGTGTTGACTTCAATGTCCACTTTATATATACTTGGAAAATTATATACACATATTTTATTGTCACATCCTGAATGAAATTCATATTTTCAGAATAAAACGCAGCATTTATATTTTTATTCTTAGACCGTTTTTAACATGAGATGGTTGGTTTAAAAATTTACGAAACAATTCGATTAATTAATCTAATAAAAATAAGTTATTTCAATATCTTTTTTCTTTGAGGACAGAATCTTTAAAGTAGATTTTTATTTATATAATAGCAAAGTCGAATGATTTGATGAAATCTCTCTGATCACACCATTGTCTAAGCATTGCCGGATTAATGTTGTGTGCTCAATGTTAATTTAAACAATATTTCCTTTCATATGACAAATACAAGAAAAGAGAGGTCAATTCTGTTAGATATTGTCGATAAATTATTTGATTTTATCAATGCAGGTCACTGATCGCATCTGTTTCATTCACGTCTACGCTAATTACTCTTTGCATCGGCGTAGAATGGGAAAGTGAAGTCCGTTCCGTCAATACGCAAACACATACACACGTACGCGAGGAAAGATTAGCCTGTGGTAGCATATGTTTGTGTGTGCCTGTTTATCCGCGTCTGTGTGCGCTAGACAAGTCCAAAGTTACATATATTTAGACAAGACAAAGCGAATAAGTATTGTCAATGATTTTTCAATAATTCCAATGCATCATAATAGAATAGCGTTTATTCTGATAGACACACACACACAGACACGCAGACGCCGAAAAACGCGCACGTACACACAACACAGATATATATATGTATATATATATATATATATATATATATATATATATATATATATATATATGTATAAATATATATATAAAATATATTAATGCAGACAACACTAATGCCAATATACACCTGAAGTTTACAGAACTAATATGAAACGACGTAGAATTTAAAACATGAAATATAACTACAAATTATTCCTTTCCTAAAATTTCTGAGAAACAGTGAAATAAATAAATGTCTTAATACCGCCATAGATGATAGAAAGTTTTATTAGTGAACATAAAACTGTCGGCATTTTTAATAATGCATTCGATGGTCTATATCAGTAGATGTGAATTTCATTGAATTAACTGCAGTCTTGTCGACTCAAACACGTATAGTCAGGAAAAATATATATACTAATCTATAGAAGAAATAATGTTGGGTAATATATATATATATATATATATATATATATATATATATATATATATATATATATATATATATATATATATACGGTCCATCAAAAATAATTTAAAAAAAATTGGGGCGGGTTCCACAAACCAAGCCAAGAACAAACGCCCATTTTAACATGTCCGCAAATCTTTTAAAGAAAAGTTTAAAGAAAATGCATGCTAGATGGCGCTGTGTTGCCATGTAGACTGAATAACATTTGTCATTCGTGTACATTTGTGGTAAGTCTGTCTTCAACGTTTGACGTGTGTAGTACTCGGTTAACTGAGAAGTTTTCGTTTAACAATGACAGGATCTTATATCTTGAGAAGACAAATATGACTTTTACATAGCCTCGCACGAATGGTAATGGATGAGAGGCTGCATGAATATATCAAATTGCGTTTCCAGGCTGAAGGCATGGGGTTCCTCCCATCTTTATAGCTGTTGTTGAGACATGATCCTTGGCACAACAAACTATGAATCGAGGAAGACAGAGATCGCCTCCTACGGCTGAAGACGAAGAACACATTCTATAGGTGCAGATAATCCAGGTATCAGTACACGCCAATGGCTCTACATCGTACATCGCATAGTACCACATTGAGGGTACATCGATAGCAGTCTCTGTATCTGTATCATTTGCAATGTGTGCAGGGTCTTTCTCCCTCTGGTCACTCACCATTGGGAGAACATTTGCCGATTGGAAGGGATGGGAATTTACACAACTACCATTTGTGGGAGGATTGGAATTCCTATGGTACAACACAGGTTAGACACTAGCATCCGTTTACGATGAAAAGTGTGGGCTGGAATTGTAAGTGACTGTCTTGTACGTCCGTTTGTTCTCGAAGCACGTCTTATAGGAGGTATCTACAGGGATTTTATTTTGAACAGACTTCCAGACATGAGAGAGGATGCACCCCAGCTTAAACGAAGATGCATGCGATTTCTGCATGATGGAGCTACAGCACATCTTTGGAAAATTATTCGCGATGCACTGTTTGCGCTCTACCATGAAAATCCTTTAAATGTTTATGTATGGGGCAATCTAAAACAAATTGGTTTACTCAGAAGAAATTAATAAGACAAACACACTTCATCAACGTGAGAGGGAGAAATGCGAAAACCATTCGACACCGTGTGCGAGTATTTAAAAGGCTCCGACAGTCAATGATCCGTCGGGTACATACGCATGTAGAAGCAATCAGAGGATAGTTTAAATAGTTCTTAGGAGTTGCTGGGATGAGGTACTGCGATAGACTTTTGGCCATGTTTTACCTTGTTTTGGCGTGTGGAACCCGCCCCCAAGTTTTGTAAGATTTTTGTTGGTTGTATCTTAGACTTTACATTTAACAACCTCTAACTTGAAATTTAAACTTAATAAATGAAAAGCGATGGATTTGCGGGCATATGTTTATATGGAATTTTCCCTTGCTTTGGCGTGAGGATCCCAGCCCAAAGCTTGTAAAAGTATTTTGATACCCCGTGTATATATATATATATATATATCTATATATATATATATATATTTTGATACCCCGTGTATATATATATGAAAAAATATAGTTTTAAGTTATGCTATATTCATGGGATAATGTGTTCAATATCAGAATCAGAGCGTATGTAAATATATAAGTGAACATTAAAGTCAACACTCAGACGCGACAGACTTTTTCATGCTAATCGCAATCATCAGGCCACGTGCCTTGTTTATTTTCTCAACTATTTACATATGAGTGTCACTGGTGCATTGTGGGTAGTTTATTGCATTCTGGGTAGTCTAGTCCAACAGTTATTTTGGTTGGAGTAGTTTGTTAATTTGTTTATTATTTAATTTATTTTCTTATTTCGATTATTTTATTTACTTGTTTTTGCTCATTTATTTTTATTTTATTTATTCTTATTTATTATTTTCGATTATAGATTTTTAAGTAACATAGTGAGAATGCCAGTTGCCCAATTGGTTTTCAACGGGCTCAGAAAACATGTAGGTTTCGGAATTGATTTATCTATTATTGAAAAAAAGACATGTTCGATCGATAATTGTCAGTCTTGAATTTTCTTGAACCAAAAAGATGGTGCTGTACAAAATATACTGTTTGAAATCAACCAGCTGGTGTGCACGTTGTAGACTGTTTACTGAAAATTGTTTGGACAACGTTCTGTTAGGATAAGCGTGTTTCCTTTTTTTTAACCTGTTGTTCACCTAATAAGATTTTCAAGAACCTCTCAAAGTTGAGGGATAACTTGGGTAGTTGCTGATAGTAGATAACAATTTATCTGAGTCTTGGACAGGTTGATCGGGGAAGCATTTTCTCGCTGTTTCATAAAGTGGCAGTTCTTGGGAAGAAACTATCTGAATGAATTATGTTACCACATTTTCTTCTACTTTTTTTTCCAATTCCCGTTGGGTTCGTTATGTACGCACACACACGTAAATACCCCTGGGAAAGGTATGAGTCCACTTCTCCACCAGCTATGGGTTAATTAGTAAGGCATATATCACTAAATCATTATTATCTAAGAATTCTTATAATCAAACAAAAATTTTTGGATTTAAATAAACTCCAATGGGTTGATAAACCGTAGAAAACGCATCAATCAATTAATCATATGACAGGGATGCAAGAAGCCGAAGAGAGTTCCATTTTCGTGTTCAGAAATCTGTAAAACTTTTGTCATAGTCTGATCTTCGAAAATCAAAATGGTGGAGAAATCAAAACCCCTTTCATCTTCCATAGAATAAAACAGAGAAGTTGATGTGGAAGCTTTACATTGTTTAAACGACAGCAAGATATCTTTTGGTTTTATTTCATACGTGGATTTGCGGATGATGCAGGGATTGTTTATCGGAGAGCCGAGTTCCAACCTTGGAACAGGAATGAATTTACCTCTTCTCCCTCCAGCTATTGGTTAACTTTAAGACTTGTATCCTTAAACCATTATTACCTTTAAAATAATTCTCCCTCCAGCTATGGGTAAATGAGTAGGACCTGAATCATTAATAATTTTAATTCATTCCGCTTAAATTACTAACAAAAACAAACTGAAATGAACTCTTTCAACATACTGATCCACTCTACATATTCCATTTTCTAAGGGTAATTTACCTAATCTGCAGAATATAATCAAACATATATAACCATATCTAACAGCAGTCTTAAAATTAAAAAATGTTTGTCAGTTCAAATACAAGGCTTTGCTTCGGAAAAAAAATTTCGGCATTACTTGACATAATGGATTGATATACTGTAAAAAAATGTTAAAGAAGACCCTCTCACGGTAGGAGAATGGGTATTCAGCTACAACAGTGCGGATATGGCAGCAACAATCGATTTTCGTTTATTTGATATGACTCTTTCAAATATAGAGGATGCCATGAGGGGTCAGATATTTTTTGGAGGGTAAAAAGAACCAGCAAACTTTCTTTAGCATATATGAATTCTGTTAGAGGTTTGGATAGATTTACTCTCAATCTGATCTTATTTATATCGTATCCAAGAATTTAATTTCTTCGTTGTTGATCGCTTCCTTTATGTTGATAGCGTTGATGACTAAATTGTCCGCCAGCGTGCAGATTCAGGACGAGAAGCTTTCTGTTTCATTAAAACTTGTTCCTGACATCTATTCATTATAGCTGTTTGGGTTGGCAAGAGTTGGTTAGAGATGAAAGTATATTATAGTAGAAGAAAATGCCGATGGCATGAATTTATTTGAATTTGTTTGCCAGAAAGTGACGCACAAACTTGATTTCATGACCGTCCTCTGCGGCACATATGGAATGAGACATGCAGAATCTAGTTATGAAACTGCAACGCACTGTCGCTCTGTTATAATTTCGTGTAGCGCTTTCTGTACCGTGTCCGTCATGCATAACTCTTCATTCGTAGTAGGTTGAATCGTTGAGATCCGCTTGTTCCACCGCTGGGATGTTTGGGGTCGGTCGCGCTTAGTCTGGTAAGGTCATCCTTGGTGGGAAGATAGAAAATGAGATCTCCCAATAGATGTTGAAAGAAATTTAGTAGCTTGATATTTGAGGTATTGAAAGTTAAAAGACACTCAATCATTAACATGGAAAGTGGTTTTCCTGTGCCAACTACATCCGCGCCATTTACTCCGTGGAAATATCACTGCAAAAATATTTGAGACTTTTAATGACATTTCCCAATTATATATAATGTTTGTAGCCATCTGCAGGAATTGTAATTAAATAGTCTAATGAATATGAAATCTACATTAATTCCCCATGTATATTACGCACTTTTTCTAAAAATAATAAGCAAAATCAGGGTTGGGTATTATGCAAAGATATTTTTAAAAATACCCTAAAACAAAATAAGAATTACCACAAAATAATATTCTATGTTCAAAACCATTTTTTAAATAAGTAGGCCGTTGGCCGTAATGAAATTGGAGAGGTACAATTTATAGAGTTTAATTACCAAACAAGGGGTGCGTATTATGCGTGCGGAGAAGCATATTCCCACCTTTTCAGCACAATTTTAGGTGTGCGTATTATTGATAAATGCGTATTATTGATGAATGCGTATTATACATGAGGAATTGCGGTAATTAACTATGTTACTATAAACAGCAAACACCGTCGATGTTAATCCCATTAAGTATTTTTGGATATCTAGTCCAAGAAAATGGTTCTGTGAAACCTCCTTCACATAATCTGCAGCGATTAAATGATCCGCTGTTAACATCCTGTCAGTATAGCATAAAGAATACCTTTATTGCCCTGTACATTCATTGGCTGATCGGTTTAATAGTCTTATTGTATATAGAGGACAAATTTCATTAGGTGAGTGGTTATAATATTTTGCTTCCTAAGTGTAAATAAATGCGTGAGTGGGCGATAAAACGTACGTTTGCGCACTTCCTCTATTGTAAAAAACAGTTGAACATTTATGCAAGTGATAATTTTTTGGCATAACTATTGTTTTTTTTTCTGAATAAAAATGCCAGTATCTACTGTTTCTTAATGCATTCATTTTTGAAGCATCATCCTGATTATACTGACGATAAAAATCCTGAGGAAAATGTATCACAGATTTATAATAAAATAACATATAACACAAGCACAACAAGAAGATAAGCAGATACTTAAAAAAAATCGACGGGCTTGATGTATTACTTACTTAACATTGAGAAGCAAGCTTTGGAAACATTATTAGCACATGCGAACGTACAATGGGCGAAATGTATTTGGACACTTGCAAAATATGTATGCATATGCTACACATAGAATTTACACAGGCTATGTATTTTGATATAGAACTAAGAGTTACTATAGACAGCATATAAAAAACGGGGGGAATTTTAAGGAAATCAATGCAAAAGGACCCATCGCTAAAAAATGCACGGAAATAGTCGGCTCCCTCTACGTCTCCTGACTATCCACTATATGCATATATATGCTACCCTCTACATTAACAAGATACGCATCAGGCCGAAAATGGAGTAATGTTGTCATATTTGGGCTGGGTCTGCCCAGTCACTACTCTTCAGTCTTGATAGAGCTCAAAAGCCTCTTCGACTCCTTGTAGGTAACAAATTATTTTCAACCCTCCGACCTCACTCTCACAGGCGGAATCTGGCAAGACTCACTGCTCTATCGCTACTACCATGGAAAGTGGTCGGATGAACCTCATTTCTTGGTTCCGCCAGTTCTAACCTTCACGGCTAAAAGCCACCATGCCACTTTCATTGTAGCAAACGATCCACACTACGTCCATATTCCATCGGGGGAAAGGAATTTTTGCTCGGACACCTTCTTCCCGCGAACTCTTGTTCCGTGGAAACGACTCCCGAGTTCATTTTTCCTCCGATGACTACAATCTTAACATTTTCATGTCTAGGGTGAACCGTTATCTTCCCCTCCTATTTATATAAACTACCCCAATGCAACACTACCTCGAGTGGCTCTCGAGGCTTATCCAGTGTGAACCTCACTGTAAAAAAAAAAAATTCTTAGACGGATAATGAGAAATCATTAGACTTCACTTTCTTGTAACTTTCAAGGAAAGTAGATCTCAGTGAAGCATAAAATGACAATTACACAACATAATGCATATTTTAGTTAGTGAGCAACTGTCAAACACAAGTGGGTCTATTGGTATGTAGTGGAAGAAGTTAGACTCGAAATGACACTCCATGTAAGACCTATTCCCAAGTAACTCGAAATACTTAGAAATATTAAGACAAATTGAATCGTAACTGGAAAATATCATCGGTTACTAAATGAACTATCAGTTAAAAACTTCATTAAAATAGTTCCAGTTCCTGTAATCAGATATAAAAACACTTTTATTGAAAAGAAAAAACATTAAGAACAAAGGGGCATTGAGTCATGGATAAAGTAGGTTTCTTTGAGACCATTTCGAGAAAACTAATCATTTTTGCATGAAACATCGTTGGCTGTAAGAAATGAAATTTTATGGTTTTGTTTAAAACGAAGCACGTCGTTTAGGAAGAAACGAAGGGCGTTCCTCGTCACAGTAAATCACATATGTGTCAATATAATGATTTCGAGCTATTTGTCTTTCATTTATGAGGAGGGAACATTTCCCTGGGATTGAAGAAACCATGAAGAGCTCGTTTGCAAGGAATTGGCGAAGGTTTATGTATACGAACTGTAGTTTCAAACAAGGTCTATTCAGCTTAGTACTAAAATATGAAATCAATATGTCCGAATAATTTATCCATTCTTCTTCTTAGGCCATTTCGTTCTTAATGGTGTATAAGCGTCTGCCTTCCATCAAACTGGTTGCTTCTAATCAATGGCTTCTCCCTCTCTTTAATTCTTTATCACTGTCATGTCTTCAGATGTTTCTTTGTCATCATCTCTTCTTTTTTCTCTGCGGGTTTCAGGTCAAAGAATGGCGTGCGATGCTAGATTCCATGGAGTGTCTCTTCTGCAACTCTAAATTTGCCGCATATTTTTCCCTACACTTCATTACTCATTGGGTATATTCCTTCGTTACTTATGTTGTGAATGCGCGTCAGGAACTTTTACCACTGATATTTTCTTTATATTTTAATTTATTTCGATCCCGGCTTGAGGCAATCGGATCTCTAGATGTGCTGTGATACATTGAAACAGTCTTTCTGTGCATGACTATATATATATATATATATATATATATATATATATATATATATATATATTCATTAGTAGTTGTAAACCTTTATATAAAACATTTCATAGGAAATATTCATATGAGAAGTTTTAAATGAATATTTTGTGGTGCTTCTGCTCAATCTGAGCCAGTCCGTGGATATTAATTTAACATTAGTGTATGTAATTAGTGTATGTAATCTATAATTTGAAATGTTTTTGTAATAATGTTTATCTTAGAAAAGAAAATATATATAAACTATATACCACTGTAAAGGGTGAATAAAATGTTTTCAAAAGGACGTTTGCCTATACGTGCGCGGATGGATTTACTTTTATATATTAACGGATAATTGGGCCGCAACATTTCTTTTAATCACATTCCGTTAATATATGACAGACAAGGAGAACTTAATTAATTTTTTTTTGTTTTTCCAGCGTTCTTATATTTTTTGGTTTGTTGAAAGTAAGGAAGAAAAATTTATCTGTATTGTCCATTGACGCAAGCAATATCGACCACTTTTTAAACCATTTTCAATGAGGTTCATTTTAGGTATTGTTATTTCACATTCATATTTTGACTGTTAAAGATTTATTTTGATTTTGTGTTGTTCTGAATACTAGTGGTATATACATTAGTATAAATAATAATCAAAGGTTATAAGTGCTGATTTTTTTTCATCTTCCTGCAATACGGTGCTCCCTTTCAAATTTTTCTGCTCGTTACCTGACGACTATTTTTTGTTTCATTCGTCTTGAATAATATAAAATACTTCAACTCTGCATCAAATAAGATAGGTAGATATTGCTTAACGGATGTTATTAAGACGTCAGTGAAGAAACCTCACCATCCAGTCATTTCGCTATAGTTGCAAGTGCAAACGAAAACGAAGATATTTGTGAAACGTTATTCAAACACAGCTTAATCGATTTCATATCCGTTTCTATCTGTTCTGAAACGCAAGCAGCTAATTGCTAATCAGATACAGGCATGCTTTCGATTCCATGCCCAATTTACTCACCGTTAGAAAAGGGGCAAATGTGTACAAACTTGCGTATTAATGCAAACAATTGTTTACGTATTCGTTCTTCTAGAGGATTAGAAAAACCTCGAACAAATTATCCAATTATAGCTGTTTGTCATGTCGACACCATGCAGGCACGATCAAACATCTGATCATGTACGAACGACACATATGTGTGTGTGTGTGTGTGTCTGATTCCCAACAAGAGATAATATGTGTGTGTTGATTTGGGAGAAGGGGAATGAAGATTGTATGCTCTTTACCTGTAAGTGATTTTGAATAGAAGCAGACGAACACGTTCACTCTTTCGTCATCGCATTTCGGATCGCTGGAGCGTGCTAGGTAAACAAAACAGGCACTTGTGGGCTTAAATGGTTGGTGAAAATGGTTCAAAGTGACTCGCTTATAGGAATATTTATCATAAGCCTGTTTTGATTTTGTTCCGCATATAAGTGTGGATCACTATGTAACCAGTTACGAAGAGGCACATACGGATATTTAATTGCTTGGCCAATTTAACATCAAGGTCATATTAATAGATTACTCAATAATCAAGTGGATCACCATCCATGGTATTCTGGGATATTGAAATCGATTGTTACCTCACTCTTGAAAGAAACATTCTCCATAAATACAGTGATACACCAAAAGTAATGCCAAGTCATCCACAGGGACACAGACAAGACGGGGAAGTTTTCCACTGGTAATCAATGAGACGACTAGTTGACGTCATTAATCTTCTTCACCATCTGCATGACCACTTCTTGCAAGTTACTACTTTAGATTAATTCCGCCAACAGAATAAGTTTTCCCCAACCTCAGGAGTTTTAAATTGAAGAGGAGAAGAAGTAGAGACCTATTTTAGCTGTAGACCCAAGACCAAAATTTCATACCTAAACTTCTGAACTGACTAGTAACCAGTCATGTAAAGTGTCACTGTTTTTGTGATGTTGAAAATAAATCTTAAAAAGGATGTGATGGATAAATTATCGCTATTTGATATTTTTAATTTCGTGCATGCGCCTTGGTTGTTTTTGATAGTGTAGATTGCACAGTATAGTAGGGTCAGTTGGGTACCGTCTGTGATGATAATGATCACCATGACGGAATGTCTTTGCCAGAAAATTGGAAACGGCATGCTGTACTTATTGGCATTCGCGCCGAAAGCGCCAATATGAACATTTCAGAGTGTTTGGTTGTCATTGTGCGGACAGTGAATAAGACTCGGAAGAAGTTGGATGTGTCTGATAGTGATTACGAAATACACTCCGACGGTTGTGAACTCACGAATTTTTTAGTGATCGCTTCAGACTCAACTTGGAGTCCTAAATCAAGTCCGTTGAAGAAGTACTCTTGTCCTGGATTAAGAAGGTGGCTGCTGGATGAACCTATACCTGGCAACAGGACTCTGCACCTGGCCACCCAACCAAGAGAATCCAGTTTTGGCCCTCAGACAATTTCTGAGACTACATAACCCCTTATATCTGGCCACCTAATTCCCAAGACTGCAAACTCTTTGAGTATTAAGTTTGCAGCGTATTTGAGCTAGAGACCAACAAAATTCCTTGTAACACCAAAGAAAAACTGAAGGCAGGGATTATGGCAGCATTCGCCAACTTAAACAAGGAGAGCGTCCAAAAGAAATGCAGGAGATGCCGTAGTTGTCTGGAGGCCGCGGTTGCAGCCAATGACGATTTTTATTGAATACGTTTACTCTTTACTATTTCAAGATATTTTTTCAAGATATGTTTGTGTAATTTTATGTAAATATATCTGTTAAAATGAGATGTCAGTTTTATTTTCATTTTTACGTAATTTAGACAACAATTTATCCATCGCACCCTGTACATTCTTCTTTTGTTTCTTGTTTTCAATATGCCATGGACGATGGCGATCGTAGCTCTCCATAGTTTCTTATTCATTGTAGTTCTTAGTAAAGGTTGTCGTTTTGCTATCTCTCCTAAAACTTGTCCTACCATCCTTTTTTGCACAAGCTCATAAGTTATGCGCTGTTTTCTCTGTCCTTCTTGGCTTTAATATGCCCCTTGAGTGTCAGATCTTTCTTTCCTTATAATGGCCCCTATGATACGTATAAGTGCCCTTCTTGTTTCCATATTCTTTAAAACTTCGTCGTATCTCATATGTTCAGTCCATTCTTTTGTAGAAGCACATTTTCTGTTGCTTCAAGTCAAAGTGAGTGACATTCGATGTCAAATAGGAAGACTTGTGTTACGTAATAGTTCGGTACGCTTTTCTTTGCTTCTAATGAAATAATCCGGTTTCCTAACATGTTACTTAGGTTTTGGAAAGCATCTTTCGTTATCCCGATACGCCTTCGGATAAATATTTGGGAAGCGTTGATACATACGAAACCATAAACCGGACATTGTTAGCTTGATTACAACAAGGCGGGATTGGGATGGTTGAAGATAAAAATGAAAAATTGACCAATAAACTGTGTTATAATTTATACGATGTCTGTTCTGAAAGACTCTTATGTTATTGTTCTTGTAATTTAGACTCTTCATTTTTCACCTAAAACTACTTCAGAAAAAGAAGCTTAAACACAACGTGGGTGTGGGGGAATAAGACCTGAAAGCAACTACCCGAAGACGAACAATCCAGAATGGATTCTATTATAGGATTCCTTACATGCAAACAAACCTTTGTAATAACGAAGATTCTTTTCAGTACGATAGACAGCAGTTATGAATTTTTCAAAGTTATGTATTCATCGACGACACTTAATTATTCGGCATCGTGATAAGAATTTTCCGTGATCTTTTGTTCAATATACCGGTTCGTGGGATAGAGTTTATAGAAAAGCGCGACGGTTTTCATCGACCATTTAATTATTCGGCATCGTGATAAGAATTTGCCGTAATCTTTTGTCCAATATACCGGGTCGTGGGATAGAGTTTATAGAAAAAACGCTACGGTTTTCATCGACAACCACTTACTTATTCGGCATCGTGATAAGAATTTGCCGTGATCTTTTGTTCAATATACCGGGTCGTGGGATAGAATTTATAGAAAAGCGCTACGGTTTTCATCGACAACCACTTAATTATTCGGCATCGTGATAAGAATTTGCCGTGATCTTTTGCCCAATATACCGGGTCGTGGGATAGAGTTTATAGAAAAGCGCTACGGTTTTCATCGACCACTTAATTATTCGGCATCGTGATAAGAATTTGCCGTGATCTTTTGTTCAATATACCGGGTCGTGGGATAGAGTTTATAGAAAAGCGCTACGGTTTTCATCGACAACCACTTAATTATTCGGCATCGTGATAAGAATTTGCCGTGATCTTTTGTTCAATATACCGGGTCGTGGGATAGAGTTTATAGAAAAGCGCTACGGTTTTCATCGACAACCACTTAATTATTCGGCATCGTGATAAGAATTTGTCGTGATCTTTTGTTCAATATACCGGGTCGTGGGATAGAGTTTAGAGAAAAGCGCTACGGTTGGAGAACAAACAAAATCCTCCAGTTAGAATATTACCACTTTTCACCGAATACATTTTTCGAGTTTATAAAAATTTCGTCATCCTATATCTTCATAATTTTAACATTTAGAGAATCTATGATTTGCCTCAATGGTATATGAGTGCGTGTCAATGGATTTAAAATGTAATCAATCTGATCTCATTAATTTCAGCGCTATAGTGCAATAATTAATCTATTTATGCAAATAATATTCAAATCAAAATTCAAATGCCCTATTATTTAATAAGACTGAATAGAAGCTGTTCTTTAATTCAGGTTTTAAATTTAATTCGTCCAAAAATGGAAATGTCCTCTATTAATCATATTAAAGAATCCGTTTTTTTTTTTGCGTTCCATCGGTTTGGCTGATGCCAATCTACAGAAGAATAACTCTCGGCGCCTTCTTGGTCTCATGTTTTCCGCTGACATCAAATGGAATGATTATTAACCCTGCTGCAAGGCATGTCGGTTCACTGTGCCATACTTGTCAGGTTTTACCACCAGAACCTCTCTTGTACATACATTCGTTCATCGAATATAGCCGACCAATCAGATCTGGTGCTTCTGTTATATATATATATATATATATATATATATATATATATATATATATATATATGGAGAGAGAGATTTCTGAAGAAAAAACAAAAAAAAACCTATATTTTCGGTCCTGATATGACATTTAGGCTTTCCAAGCTCCTACCTGTGCGATTTTTTAACACGATAATTGTTCTGGTAATTTCATCTATTGTTCTTCGACTTGACGAATGTAAATACAGTACTGGATTGGCAGTGTTGTCCCCTTAGTTTGTTAGTGCAGCTTTATCAGTTACAAAATATCGCTAATGTTCAGCGGGGACTTCGGTGTTAATGAAAGGAATAAATGCATTTTTATAACTTTCATAAGTTTTACTTTGGTAAAATGGGATTTGAAAGTGTACCAACTTGTGGCATTTAGTAGCGGTAAAGAAAGGGTGATATATTTTCAGTTCAGGCACGCATACAATTGAATTTCCATTTTCACTTTCAGTTTCCATTTTCAATTTTCAATTCAGGCACGTCGATTTACATATTTTTGTCAACAGTTAAAAAGAGCCGGGGGCTTAATAATCTTTCCATTTGATATCAGTAGAAAACATGAGACCAAGAAGGCGCCCAGACTTACTCTGCTGTAGGTTAGCATCAGCCAAACAGATGGAATGCAAAAAAAACAAAACAGATTCTTTACTATGATTAATAAAGAAAATTTTAATTTTGGATGAATTAAATTAAAAAAAGCTAATTTTTGTACCGGTTAGAACAGATAGAAGATCATTTTCGAGATGGCTTGCCAAAGTGATGTTATCAAACCTATCAGACATACTATTAAGACAGCAGCAAATAGGTTTGTTATTACCGTGTTGAGAACCGATGGCAACGGAAGGGTTCTCGACTCGGTTGAACAAATTTAGTTCCAAGTAGGAACTCTGGTGGTCAACTGCATTAATACAAAAAGGCGCGTGCGATATGGAGAGAAATTTGTGTAAAATCTGCACAATCTTACAGATGGGGCCCATTTAGAAAAAAATAACTTCAGGTTGGATAACTGAGTTCTCACAAAATATCTCCAAAGGAGGACATTCTCAAACATATAGATATAAAACTCAAGTCGCCTTAGCTGCTTCATGTTTCAATTTTTTTTTTTTTACTAAGAATTTGTTTTTGTTTTCCATTCAGACAATCTTGTTAAATTTCTCAGAATAATTCTGAAGACAAGACAAATTGGATAGAAAAAGTCAACTGAAAAAAGTCAAAAATAATTTTTTAAAAAGAAAACAAAGAAAAGTTTCCAATATCCAAAAAGTGGCTAGCACTGGAGCATCATTTTAAAAATGTTTGAATTCGGTGTAACTATCATAACTTGCCGTGGTAAAGTCGAATGAAGAAACGCGTCGGCAATGACTAAAAACTATTTTCCATCTTTTTCTTTTAATCAAATTTGTCTTATCTTCAGAAACCCGAGAAATTTAACACACACACACACACACACACACACACACACACACACACACATACATATATATATATATATATATATATATATATATATATATATATATATATATATATATATATATATATATATAACACTGTCCTCGCTCGACATGATGTCCCAAATCTACCCTCGCTCATAAATAGAGATGTACAATTGCATCAGACCTTACGAGACACAGCCAAGTGGTTAGAATCGAGCAAATGACAAGCTAATATGCGGCACTTGATTGGAGATTTACCAAGAAAAATAACGTCCAATCAACTGAGATCAAAACTATAACAGCCATATCAGGTGTAGCATCAGGACATTTATTATTATTATTGATCTATCTCTAGATTATGGCATACTAACATTAGAAAGATTGTTTAAATGTTATCTTCCAGAAGTATCCTGGTCGACCGATTTTTGACGAAATGCAAAATATTTTATTATTGTCTTGTTCATATTATATAAATATATATGTAAAACAATAAAACAATTGTCTCTAAAATTGCTTCAGACTTTAGTAGATTATGCATAATTTCTAATAGCATATAATTTTGTTACATATGCTCATGATGAGATCAACTGACATGTTATCAGGAATGCTGAGCTCTTACGTTAGCGATTTCACACGATCAAAGGTAATAGGAGTCATGTATTTTATTCTTATCTACTCTCATTCACACTTTGGCATTCACTAATCTTTCTAATACTTTCGTTAACACTATATTTTCAAAATTTCTTTCTTTCATTTGATCTGAAACTGACTCCGATCGGGTTTTGGACGATCATATTTAATTATTATAACACGATAGGTGTGACTAACTCTTCTGCCTGGTAAGCAAAATAGTTGCCTACATTAAGAGCTGACGCCGGTGTTCAGAGATTTCTGTATTCCCATTTTCATTTCACTCTGTTAAGCTTATATCATGTTATACTTTTTGTTTGTATTTGAATTGAAAATTTGTCAATTTAAAGACTGGTTTTATTTCTCGCCATCTTTCCTTTCTTTTGAGTATTTCCTATTCTATTTGTCTCTTTTTCACAATTAATTTCCTTCTCTGTATTCTTATTTATATCGCTAATATATTTTAACTTTCCTTTCTACATCTATCCCGTTTTCATCTCCTTTCTATCCTTTTGTTTTTCGTATAATTATGAGGTTTATTAAATTGTTGATAAATCTTTCTTTTTCCCGGTCTGATCTTCTAATTTAGAATATTTGCCTCTACTCCGTAATTAATTTATGTACCTAAATCATTGAAAAGAAGAACTTCCTGTGAAATTTTAAAATTAAATTCCCCCGCCATCAACAAGATTCGAAACCATGTACAGAAAAAATAATATATAGTGGTATTCTTCATTGAGTTCATCTGCAGTACTCTGGAAAAATTGCTCAAGTTCCGTGGAACTTACACTTTAGGAGCAGAATAATGAGCACTTATTCCCCCTCCCCAGAATTCTTCCCTGGGGATGGGAACGCAGGCGTCTTTTTCTTTTCTAAGCGCCGAATGTGTAAATCACCTAGATGAGCACTGAAATCACTGCTCATTAGTAACTGATATCGCGAAACAAGCTTGCTAAACATTACACCACGCCTAAGCGCCCATTAATTATATACCGGGTGATTATAAATTATCTGTAAAATTTCCCCTTTTATTGTCTCTATTAGAGTTTAGAGTCATCAATACACATCTTTGCATGTTAAAGAAATATTATAAGTTTTAATTTATATATAGATTGTTCTTTTTTTTAAATTCATTTTTGTTTACAGTATTTACATTAGTCGGACTATTGTCCTCATCTTTGTCGCCATATTTGTCACAACGTTTCGGCCGTTGTACGCTCCGGCCTTCTTCAGGTGGTTGGAATTTCGAACCGAACCCTTTATTTCGATCACTGGGGTAGACTGTTCTAGTTCCACGAGCCATGTTTGATGGATGTCAGTTATCAGTTATCTCCTGGTTTATAATACTCAGAAACTCATACCCAGATGTCTTCAAGGACACATGGTACAGTGGAAAAAGGCGTTGGTTTGATCCAGTGACAGACCCAAAGAGTGTGAGTTCAATACCCGGTTCAGGCAGTGGAGAACTTTCAGAGGGAAAATTACCAGGAGATAACTGACATCCATCAAACATGGCTCGTGAAACTAGAACAGTCTACCCCAGTGATCGAAATAAAGGGTTCGGTTGGAAACCACCTGAAGAAGGCCGGAGCGTACAACGGCGGAAACGTTGTGACAAACATGGCGACAAAGATGAAGACAATAGTCCGACTAATGTAAATACTGTACATAATACCTCATCTCAGAAATATAAACAGACTCATTTTTATTTGTCTTTTCAGGTAGATGTTTGAAGTGCTTATTATTGATCCCCGACTTTCCATAAAAATGTCAACATCGCAATAGAAAGATCGATAAGTATGGTGATACATAGAGACCAAATTGGATACTCATGTTCAGCGTAATGACATCATAAGGTATGTAAAAACGGAAACAGTTGTGTTAGCATCCGTGTCTGGCACCAGAAATTTATGAAAGCAGAAAACAGAAATTGAGTAACGTCTAAATTTGCTCTTTGCATTTAATGTTGTCCAAGTAAAAGTAGTTTGATGTGTTTAAAAAATATTTGCCTATATTTGCCAATAAACACTGACAAGTTATCTTCATTTTTTATGACTTTTGAAAATAGATATGTTATAAACACCCTGTATTGTAAAAAAATGATACAAAAATATCTGGAATATCCCGGAAAGCTCCTTCGTAGAAGCCGCCAGCCATGTAACTCTTGATTTTTGAACCACTCAATTTTATAGGTATCCCCAAAACAGACAGTTTATTATCTTCTGCAGGAAATCTATAGACATGAATACGAGAATCGAAACGGAGCCGATATACGAGTGCATATTAATCAAAACCCAGAGTATAACGGGTATAGTTTAGCCAAGTCCAAAATAATCATCGTGTGGCGATTCCGGATAACCAACTTTATACGTCTAGATATAAATTAGCCTAAAACTATACACCTTATTTTTATTATTCTTATCAACAACAGTTTTTTCTTAACAGGAATGCTATGAAAAATTATCATTCTTCAAAGAGTTAACTAAAATCAATAGGCAACCAGAAGTTAAAACTAAAAATGTGCCAACCAAGTATATAGAGAACAATTGAGGGCCGTCTAATGTACACGAGAAATCCCTGCGGATCTGACACTGTATGGTTAATATAATACAACCCGATGGTCTCTCTGGATTCAGTAATATAAATCACGTTAGATGGCAAAAGAATGGGTGTATTCTGGCCTGCGAGTTTATTCTGCCAGTATTTCATTTTTCTTAATGGGTTGCACATGAGTCCATGTGCCTTGCCTCTTCCAGATATCACAGTTGTCTCCTTTTAGCTCAAAACTCCAAGTTTTTATTCGCAACTCATAACACATTGGGTCAAGTCACTGGATCCAACCAACACTTTATCCATACATCAGTATATGAATTTTTAATTACTCACTAAGCATTTTAACAGAGCTCATATCGCAAATTCTCTTAATATTGCTTTTCCTCTAGCACTCGGTATCATTGGTTCCCATATTGGATAGAGTTCTATGCTTAGCAAGCTTCGTAAATTTTTGTAGCCTAGTGTGTACACACACACACACACACACACACACACACACACATATACATATATATATATATATATATATATATATGTGTGTGTGTGTGTGTGTGTGTGTGTGTGTGTGTGTGTGTGTGTGTGTGTGTATCTCATCCGTGTTTGAACAACATTAACCTCTAATGCTACTACTATGTTATGATATGCTTTCTGGTAAACTTAATTACATTCCGAATTTTTAGGTATTAGGTATTTTGTATTCTTTGATACTTTTAGATGTACACGTACTATGCTTGCTAACGTTGTAAATGTCTAATTCAAATATATGTGACATATGATATAATTAGATAACTTCTTGCTATCAAATATAAAGATATACTGAGAGTATTTTCACAATTGATTTAATGTATGCATGTGCACAGACATATATATATATAGACATATATATATATATCTGTGTGTGTCTATGTATAAATGTTGAGATTGAAGTCAACACCCAGAGGCTTCCATTTTTTATTTAACTAAAATCCACTATATGCACCATCTACATGTATAAAGAATACCAGCACGACTCTTGTCTTCTAAAGTATTAGAGTTGATGCCCACAAAAACAATCTGGTCATGATAAAAATCTTTTCTAAATAACACATAGCAAAATTCCTATTCCTAAAATCATTAAACACCTTATCTCTGCTGTAATTCAGGAAAAACGCGTAAAACTAATATATTACAAAAAAATAAAAAGGAACGCTAAAAACCTTGAAGCCACAAAACGCCAATCAATTATAAACTGGCCATGAGAAATATAGTGTACTAAAGTGCGACAAAAACATCTATTAGCATTCAAATAATCAACAGGAAAGATACACTAGATTCCTATGAAGATCAAATTTTCGAAAAGACGTCCTTATAAGAGAGTCCTTGTAAGTCAAACATCTCACCCACCATCGACCTTACCTTGTTTAATAAACGTAACGGAGTCGTGAAAGATAATCGCCCACTCGAATTCCAGCCATGTTCAACACACGACGGCTCATACTTAACGCTCCTATTGTAAATCAGGAATAATACACCAAACACTTTAAACATGAAAATAAGCTAACTACACCCAAAACAACCTACCCTTGAAAATGGCTAAAGTGAGCGAAAGCGTTTGGTACAATGAACGATATGGACAGTTTTTGGAAATGCTGAACGCCAGCAAACGGAAAAGGAAATATGTGAGGATGCTAGAAAAAACTAAACGAAATTAAAAATTAATTTTCCTTTTCCGTCATATTTTACGAAAAATGTTTAAAAGAAATGCTGCTGCCCAAATATAGATTACACACACACACAAATTTATATATATATATATATATATATATATATATATATATTTGTAAATAAATGACAATAAGAAAACAGTAATTGCTGACGCGTTTCGTCCAATGCGGACTTTTTCAAAGCAAGAAACGAAATGAATTTAATCAAACAAAGAAAATGAATAAAAACAAAAAACAGAGTGTTCTTAGCAACGGGAATGTAGGAAACGCTATTTTCATAATAAATTATATAATATAATCAATATATATTATAAATTCAACCATAATTTTGATTTTAAAAATTCTATACTTATAAAAAAAGTAAATAACTCACTCAGAAGGAAAATTCTAGAGAGTGCCGCAATCGAACAATACCCAAATATTAATCTACGCCCAGGTTTTTTTCCCTATTTCAGCTTTTCTAACAAAATTACTGCTCTCACAAACAAATGTACACAAAAACATATTAAAATCAAAAGAAAATGGTTGAATCCATCAACACAGATTAATGAAATATTCTCCCCACGTGACATTAACTGACGTCATTTTCAGTTAACAATATGAAAATAGCGTTTCCTACATTCCCGTTGCTAAGAACACTCTGTTTTTTGTTTTTATTAATTTTCTTTGTTTGATTAAATTCATTTCGTTTCTTGCTTTGAAAAAGTCCGCATTGGACGAAACGCGTCAGCAATTACTGTTTTCATATTGTCATTTATTTACAAATATTGTTTCTCTAAAAGTTAAATTTGAGAAATTTTCACACATATATATATATATATATGCTTATATTGCATATATAGGATGCATGTCCGTATATGAATTTATAGATATATTTTGATACAAAATTTCCTTCCAGATGCATGTATATTTGATGGATATTCCATATAGTCATGTATAATTGAATATTATCAAAACACATTTACGTATGCATACAAATATATACTACATACAAGTTTTCGTTTTTTAAACCATTTCAAACAGCCTGTTATGCTTAAGTAAATGCAAAAATAAACATAACAAATAATTTAATTTTGAAGAAAAAAATAATTTCCACGAAAAATTTTACAACTGGATGAAAATCTAAAGCTGAAAAAATGAAGACGTAAACAAAAGCAAAATTTTCGTGAAGGTGTAAAGAGAAAAAAAAGTTAAACCCATCCATATTCGCCTGTGCAAAATGGAGTAAAAATAATGAAAAAAGACGCGGGTCAAAAAGAAAGATTTGGAAAAATATTATTTACAACCGTAACCCCCTGAAGAATGGAAATTTACCAAGAAATTTCAAAGTCAGAGAAAAAATATATTTATAATTAATATATATATATATATATATATATATATATATATATATATATATATATATATGAGTTTTCTATGTGTATTTCTTCTTAATGGTTATGTATTGAGTGCTGAAGCTTCTTAGTGCTAACGTCGAAGCCACAGTGAATTCCACCATATTACCTGAGTGCAAAAACCCTACCCTACCTAGATATGTTACAGAGAGAAAAAAAGAACTTCAATTTGAGGTTTACAGAAAAACTACCAACAAAATTTACATGGTCGATTTTTATACCCACCAGATGAGACGTTTAATAATATTGAAAGCAACTTTTCAAATGAGCAATCGTTAGAGGAAAAAGAAAACATTATTAATGACTTCAGTAATGATACCAACATCAAAAATCAGGCTTCCATCTTCAAAGTCCATTCCAGAACAATCAAGAAAAAGGTGAATAATTTTTCAAAAAGGGAACAGTTGTGAGGAAAACTGGATCAGCGGGTCTCCAAAAGCAAGAGTGATCAACATTTCAACAGAGAGCGAAGTACATTCTTATCGTTCAAATTAGAGAGCAATAGTGTTATAAAAACCTCGGAGAATACCAATAATATATCTTTAATCATTTCTAAGATAAAACGATTCAAATATTAATCATACAATCGGACAATTTTGTTGTTACATCCGATATATATATATATATATATATATATATATATATATATATATATATATATGACTTTAAAATAGGACAACAAAACTCCTACAGAAAAATGGAGGACCCAAAACTGTAATACTCTATACGCACCATGTTATCGTTGTCTCAGTGTGGAGTTCAGGTCAGGATTGATCTCTTAAACCAAAGGATTTAACTTAGCGTTTACTGTAGACATATTTGAATCTTTACCTTGCAATGCAAGTAATAATATTATAAATGATAATATAATGGTATTGTAAGTTAGTATTATTATTACGTATTGTTTCTTTATTTGATTTATTTATATGTATTTTTATTTTTTTAAATACTGCTGCCAAACCGCCGACATTAATTATAACCTGCCCTTATTTAGTAGCGTTTTAATCTGACATAGATAGTTAATATTGAATATTTGTGAGCGTTTATGTATTAATTTTACATGGACTCAGAATTCGTTATTGTTATCTGTGCATACATGTGCGTATGCGTATATATATGTGTGCTTGTTTCTATATTTGTTTATATATGTGTGTATATATGCATATGTACATATATTTGGGCTTGTGTCTGCGTGTTATGTATATATGCATGTATGCATGTATCTGGGTGTATGTGTATGTATATGCGCGTGTGTATGTGCGTATATATGCATATATTTTTGTATATGTGTGTACGTGTATGCCCTTGTATATGTATATTTATATATGTATATATGTGGGTGTGTTATATGTATGCTTGTGGGCATACTTTGAAGGACAAGCATTTAAGCAATAGCAGAGGGGCTACAAAGGTATGTTGCAACTTCAAGTATAAGGAAACAAAATATTTTGTTTTAAGTATGTCGTATTACACAACGCAACACTTAATAAAACACTTTTTTTACATAATTTTATAAAGAAAACACCTAGCTGTTACTGAGAAAATATTACGTTTCGCAAAATGAAAAAACATGATGCAATCCCTTAGCTACAGAGTTCTTCTTTTATGTATCGCGTTCCTTCAAGCCGTAGGCAATCTTGAATCTCTAAGTTCCTCTCCTTTGTAGATGTTTATCTATTTACCATCCATCGCACTATGTCACAAACTCATTATGTTACTTGTTTTCTCTTCCTAGCCCTCTTGCCTTCAATATATAGTATGTGTCTAAAATTTTCCAAGTTTTCTCCCCTCATTATATCTCCTAGAAAGTTTATATATCTATAATTATTGGCATAAATTACCATTTTGATTTCATTTTTTATCGTAAAACTAATTTTTCGAATATTCCGTCCACGGTATTCTCAACATCCTCCTGTATAACAGCATATGTTGGCATGTGTCCCCCTTATCTATGGGGAGATCTTTCATCGTACAGTGCCTTATAGGACGAATATATAGAAATGCAGCACCCTTTTCTTTGTTTCCAACACTTTTTTCTGTTTCGTGATTCTTTATCTAGTTTCTTGAATGAACCCGCACTGGGTGCTATTAAAAATGTTTGCACGGTTATCGAGTTCAAGTACAACCAACATCTACTGGCTCTTGTAAATGCACAGAGACGTTGAGACCAGTTATCGTCAGGACTGTCTTTGAGCCTTGTTGTCAGTGACAAAGATGGGCCTTACCTGGAATAGAATGGAAGGATAATGGTACTAGTAGTATTCGCCGTTTACAGCAAGGAACATTTTGACAGTCATTGACGAGCAGCTAGTACTGCTTTCGGTTGAAGTTTATGAAATCTTACTCATAACAACTTTTCAGAAAAACAGCTTTTTCAAGTCCAATAGATGTTATTGCTGTTTCCAATATTGACGGGAGTTTCCTTCCTAACATTTTATTCTAATTTGTGTAAAATGTCAACAACTTCATTATGTCGTTATTTCCTATTCGGGCTCATTTAATTTTTATTTCTTTCTGCTGTGGCTAGTCCTCAAGTGAAGTTGTTTCTTTTATTTGATACACTTTTTTTCTTAATGATTCAGTATCAGAAGTTCACAATGTTCAAAGAAGGATAATGATTGATTCACTCGCTCAAATCTATTTTAATCATTACTCTTAGGAAGCTGGGAAGTCTGATTCAGTAGATTCTGGGAATGGAAACTTTCATTTTTGCCAAGAGAAATTTGCGTTTGGTAATATAAATTGTATTTTATGCACAATATTAGTCTCAATATTTCTGAAGTGTTTCCCAAATTTTTACTCTTGTAGGGAGGATCTCCATTTTTATCGCCTGTTAGGGACCAGAGAGAAAGACACGGAAAGACTTTAAGTTGAACAAGTGTATTGAAATAACAGAACATATATACAAAATAAGTGTTTTGTTAGTCAGCAGATAGAAGTGTTCGTCCGAACTGTCAGGTTACACTGCATCTCGACTGCGATATTTCACAGTCCCCCACGCGGGATGTATGTGGCACAAGGCCGAGTTTACAGTGGGTTCTCCGAGTCCGTAGGCTCGGCCAAAAATATACCCATAGAACCCGCATAAACGGGTTTGGGTCTGTCTACTTCTCCGGACAAAACTGCCCTTCGGCATAGCTTCGTCTGGGTTCCTCTGCCAAAGCAGAGAGTTCGACAGAAGTCGCACACAGTCAATGACTGCGTGCCGATTGCTAATATTTATTTCTGTTAAAATACAGAAAATGTGGCACAAGGCCTAAGAATGGGGGATGGGGAAAAGTTCAGTCTTCATCTGTCTTAACTTTAAAATTAGCTAGCCACAAACACTGACCGAAACATACAAACAATATTCCTAACACCAAAACACACTCTTACTACATCCACCAAAATACCTCACTGTGTCAATGAAAAGCAGGCCGCACAGAATGGGCATTGTGCGCATAAACCCCAATGAGACGAAGAGCGCTATCCTTATGGTAACATCCAGCACGCAAAGTCTGCTCGCTGGATGTGCGAAGACAATACACGCAGCCTTCAAAAACTTGCTCACCAGCCAAGAGACCTCTCGATCGACCATCAAAACATGCTGAATAGGGGGAGGACCCCCTAGACTGAATGTTTGACTACACTTTCGTTTTTAGTTTTGTCATCTTCAGCTGGTTTTGTTTATTTGCTGAATTTTGGCCATTTTGGCTCCCATAGCTTTGTCAGATTTCATCGTGTTTTGGGACTTTTCAGCTACCATACGCTCACTGGAACCATCAACATCGGCAACAACCTAATTTTGTCATAACATCCTGTTTATTCTTTTTCCTGATCGGGTTGATTTTTTTTCTTTTTGGTCCCAAAAAGATACTTACGGACCATTTTTTAAAAATTGAAAATTGGTAGGTGGGTGTCTTTTTCCCCTTCTCTTTTCCTTTTTTCATGTACAGAAACAAGACAAAACTTTTCAATCAATTAACACACATTTGAACAAGTGGTCACAATATAACAAGAAATACAAAAAGAAGCGAAAAAAATACACAAACTACACGAAAAGATTAAACAGTAAAACACAAAAGCCTTAACAGATATTTTAAAAGAAAGAACAAAGAAAGAAAGTGAAAAGAAAAGAACGAAGTAACAACATATCCGCACATTTTCCATTCTTTAGATTTTATTCCCTTTTTCTCCGCTTTTATTTAATATATTATTATCTTCTTCTTCTTCTTCTTCTTCTTCTTCTTCTTCTTCTTCTTCTTCTTCTTCTTCTTCTTCTTCTTCTTCTTCTTCCTCCTCCTCCTCCTCCTCCTTCTTCTTCTTCTTCTTCTTCTTCTTCTTCTTCTTCTTCTTCTTCTTCTTCTTCTTCTTCTTCTTCTTCTTAACACACACTGACTGACAAGCACACACATACATACATATGTATGTTTATACACACAGTCGTAACCACGCGGGTGCGCACACAGAGACTCCCACAGAGGGACGCGGCTACACACACTCTCACAGGCAAACACGCAGAGGCATACACACACGCACATATATATACATCTCTCTATATATCTATCTATCTATCGCTCTCTCTCTCTCTCTTTCTATATATATATATATATATATATATATATATATATATATATATATATAGAAAGAGAGAGAGAGAGAGAGATTACGATATTATTATATTATTATATATATTATATTACAAGAAGAATATTTGGGAAATGTATCACAAAGTGGAAAATAAATTAGTATGACGCATTCAACATAAACTTAATCCAATAAAGTCAGACATTCTACCTCAATATATATATATATATATATATATATATATATATATATATATATATATATATATATATATATATATATATATTGAGGTAAAATAGATAGATAGATAGATAGAAATGAATATGCTGGATATTTTGATGATTTTTTCCGTTCCAGTAATTTTGGACGGTAGGATAATGGGTTGGCATTTGCGAAAGGATATCTATCATCGATTAACATCATTCAAGTATATCATATTTCAAAACTTACCAAACTTACCTACATACGAGTTTTACATACTGAATTTCTGCTAGTGTTGTATGGATAGTATAATCTTTATTGCCGCAGAAACGGGAATTATTGTGTGGCCTTCAAGCTCCAGCTTTCGTTAACCGGAAGAAGGCTGCAATATCGTCTTCTCTATATACCGTGTTCCCTCCGGATGTAGGCGATTATGGCTTTCCACAATTTCCTGTGCTTTGCATCTCTGAATAATTTCTGTATTTCGATATTTCTAAAACATCTTCCGCGATCCATTTTCTCAAGCTCATCAAAAGTCGTTTTTTCCTATGTCACTCTTTCTCTCATCTGTCCTTTGAGTAAGAGATTTTCCAAACCACCCTTCCGAATTATGTACCCCACGAAATTTTAACTGTATCTTTCTGATGTTAAGTATAAGTTTTGTTTTTCTTTCCGTTTTCCTAAAACTTCGTCGTATTCTCAGCATCTTTCTGTAGAACCTTATTTCTGATGTTTCAAGGCTCTTCATCGTCTTTGAGCTGATTGTCCAGTATTCAGTGCCATCTAGGAAGACAGGTAACACGTAACACTTCAGCACTCTTTTCTTCGTTTTTCTCTCTTACACCACACTTGCTTATCTTTAGGAATGCATCTTTGGCGATCCGATTTGGCGTCTTCGGATTTCCGTGTCGCATTATCCGCCCTCACTCAATACTGATAAAAAACTGCGAGAATGACCTTTTTCTTTTCAAATAATATTTATGTAATAATCACAATAATTGTTGAAGTTCAAATTCATTATTTCTATGTTCATTTATGTAGTCCAGTTTAATCTTCTGTCACATATACGGATTCATTTAATTTACAAAATTATTAAACTCTGAGATTTTGATATGAGCGGGTAGAATTGGATAGAGATTTAATCATTTATTTAAATAATCTTTGTGCATTTCTATAATTTTTTTTTTTAATTGGGAATGTTTCCGTGTTCTGAAAAAGATTTCTTAACCAGCACTGATTCACCTTCATCCCTGCCGTGAGCCGACGGCTTAGTGGTAGAAGTTCCGACTGACGCCAATTCAGTCGGGTTTCGATCCTAGCTAGAGGCAACCGGACGTCTAGCCACACTGATGAGCTGTGAAACAGCGAAACAGTCTCTCTGTGGATGACAAAAATATTGGCTCCTGAAAAATTAATTTCGGTTGAACTCTTTGGTTTAAGGTGTGAGTTTGTAAACAGTGACTATTTAAGCTAATATAGCATGACTCTTCGGCAGAATTGAGTCACTGTCAGTCACTGTGTTTTTATCTAAATCTAAAAATAAACACGCTAAAATTCAGCTTCGTGAGCCGACGGCTTAGTGGTAGAAGTTCCGACTGACGCCAATTCAGTCGGGTTTCGATCCTAGCTAGAGGCAACCGGACGTCTAACCACACTGATGAGCTGTGAAACAGCGAAACAGTCTGTCTGTGGATGACAATATATATATATATATATATATATATATATATATATATATATATATATATATATATATGACAATATATATACGCCCCCGAAAAAATAAATTTCGGTCGAGCACTTTAGAGAAAAATTGCGAATTTGTAAACAGTGACTGCTACTGCTTATAATGCAAAGCTCTTCTATGAATCGAGCGCTCTGACTCACTGACATATTTATTCAAAATAAATACGTAAAATTTCACCTTTCTCTCTGCCGGGAGCCGATAGCTTAGGGGAAAAGTCTCCGACTGATGCCAAATTCATATCTTTCCCAAGGGTATTAGCACGAATATAATGAACTCGACTGGAATTTGAACTCGGCTCTCTAATTCCTCAATCTGAGTGCAATCCATTACTCCCCCCGTGTCTACTGTAAAACTGCATATGTTCAAAAGAGAAACATATAAAAAGGATGTTGAAATTCACAAGCGGCAATTAATACTTTCTTATCTTAAAAACAAAACAGTGAATTTTCCAGCACGCCGAACATTTTTCTCCTAGCGGGTTAATAAGCAGTAATTCATCATTTAAAGTAATTTTGTTCTTTATTTATGTCTATTAGTTCATAAAGATCAGAAGAGTTTATCATATTCTCTGACCTGTGTCATTTTGATTGTCGATCTCGTAGGGATACCACCAAGAACATTTACTTCTACATAGTGCATAATTCACACAGTCCGTTAGACCCTCTCGTTCAATGGCATTATATACACAAATACACAAGAAAAATAAACGCTACCGATCATTCTGAAGGTAATCAATCATCTTTTTATCGATTTCTAAATTTAATGAATGAAAACAGAAATTCGGATATTTCCAGACATCAAACTCTATTTTATGATCATTATCGAATTTTGTATCTTTTTTTTATGGAATCGATTCAATGTTTCAAAATAGATGTCTAAAATGGTATGTTGTATATTAGTCCTGATTGATGATGTAATTAGTTAGCAAGGAAATTGGAGTTCCGTAGCGCCCATTTGCAGCTATTTGTAGCTCCGATTTTGCACAGTACCATCAAATATGATATAAAAAACGCTTTTTGCGCATCACATGATCACGTATCTTTAATAAATTGATGCATTTTGTGCACCGTACAATTTTCCGTAATAGATATTTTTGCATCGTACTATTACGTATGAGAAGTAATGAAGCAATATTGATTATAATGATTTGATAACTAAATGTGTGTGATTGTAACACTGTAACACAGCAATGACGGCACATCGTGGCGTGATTTATATTAGAACAATATCGGTAAAATTTTCTAACTACAATAATAGGGCAAAATCCATCTTGTAACATAATAATAATAACGAGAAATCTGAATTTTCGCTTTTTCTGAATGGTAACTATGTAGGGAGGAAGAAAAGTGTAGTGTGGTAGTTTAGCGGAAAAAAATCTATACCTCCATTTGTGTAAATATTTTCATTGCCGATATTTTTTCCGATTAATCCATTTTGGTTAAACAGAAGTTTTGGATTTTATCTCTAAATGTATAGCAGGATCAGGAGCAGCAGACCAAACGTGGTACCAATACGAAAAGCAAGAAAGATTCGTAGACTTATAATATGTAAGATAGATTGTGACGAGTAAAAATATCTAGCCCAATAACCAACTTCCTTAGCTGCAGACTCAGCAATTGATTCAATATACTCTTTCCGTTTCATTTCAGTTGAAAAGGTTAAAAGGTACTATGCGTTACTATCCTGGAGGTTAGCATCAGCCATGCTGGTGGAAGGTAAAAAGTCTTCTCTCAAATGGTTAAAAATGAGCAGTTTCGTTTTTGATGTGTTAAAATTGACAGGCCTTCACCATATTTTAAATATTTTTGTATTAGGTAGTTTGGAAAATAATGTTCGATATTAGAATAAACCTTTTAATTTTGTCCTTATATATTTTTATAATAGTTGTACAAAATTCATAGTGATTAAAGAATTTACAATTAACATAGAGCAAATGTGAAGTCGAATGCAGCCTGGATTCTTTTTCGTCTTGGTTCAACCTGCCTGGGTAAAGAACACTGCACGGCACACCCTCCTCGAGCCGCTGCGAATTCGCCAGAATAGCATCAGCCATTTTCTCCTATTACCTTTTAGTTTCTATATTGCCGTTACTATAGAAGCAATTATTATCAGGTGAGCTATCGATGCCGACCAGTTTATTATGATCTTTTTATTATCCTCCCAAACTATACTCTCTTTTCCAAAACATTTAACTTGTTTTTTAATTGATTCAGACTAATCGTTTTCTATCAGCTTTAATAATTTGTTAGAAGTTTGGAACGAAACTTTTGGAACAAGGCTTTAAGTCGGAGGCTTTGTCTTCAGGGCGGCAAGTCATATGAGATCTGGCAAAGCAGTGGTTCCCTGCTCTCTCTCTCTGCAGTCTCTCTGCCGTAGTCTGTCCGCAGTGTCTCCGACGTCTCTGTCTCTACATCTACTCAGCGTTCTGTTTTTATGCATCCATGTGCAAGGGCTGAGGTGGGGCATGATGTGCTCTGGGTATGTCAGAACTCCCTAAACAACCAATCAGGCCTCTCTTTGCAAATGTCCAAATATGGGGGAGCCTCTCCTCCCTCCTTGAAATTCTACCTTGACCTTCTTGCTTTGTGTGAGTGCCTCTCACATCACTTCGCGATGGGTGTAGAATGTCCTTCGCCTTCCATGAAATTCCACCTGGGCCTTTTGCTCTTTGGTCATCTAACTAACACTCACCCAAGGGCTAGGTGGGTATTAGCTCAATGGCCACATTTTAATTATCGCTCAAAATTCTTTCTCATTGTCCTTTTGTGTATAGTCGTTTTCGCATCTGGAATTTATCATTTTTTAATCTTCCTCAATCCTTTGGTCATCAAGTGGCAAGAAGGGGACTATGCCTTGACTTTGTAGATTATTTGGTTTATGTGGGTATATAATTGCATATATTTCTTCGTAATTTAGATATTTTTGTTTGCTTTTATTTTACCTTTATGAGATTATTATTATTATTATTGTTATTATTATTATTATTAAGTTTATTTTTAATTTTATTTTTATTTTAATGTATTTTTATCTTCACTTTTATTCACTTAAAATGATATAATTTTTATTAATTATTATAACGAAATATATAATTTTTCGAAAAATCTTTACATTATTTTCCGAAATTATTGTTAATTTGCTGTTTTTATTAGTTTATAACGTCATATATTTTTCGCTTTCCCAGGATCTTTCTCTGATCTTTCCTCCGACATTACGTAGTTTACATAATGTATTTAAGGAGTTTCGGACCTTACAATGAAAGTAAATGAAACATTGTTATCGATTATGTATGGGGATATTCGAAATAAATGGATGTACGGATAGCTTAAAACTTATCAGCAAGGAATATCCAGTAATGGTGTCATGTTCAAATTCCTAGCCTCCTGCATACCTTTTTCTTGCCAATACACTTGGCAAATCAAATTATTCGACCTCTTCTGTCACTCACTCGGCTATAGTTTAAATATCAGGGTCGGCTGGACATTCTAAACGTGGGTGACGTTAAATATAATGGAAAGAAACTCTGAATTCAAAATATTAGAGAAGTCAAGTTATTATCCGTCTATTATCTTTTCCCCAAATATGATTGCAGTTCTGATTAAGAAAATCGATTGATTGCATTGTTTACTGTTTATCAACCCTTGATATTTCGGATTATAGGCGCTTGCTTACAGTAGCCGGTGTTCCAAGCAGATAAATGAGAAACGAAAAATACAGAGATCCATGATCCTGAAAGGATACGGCATAAATACATTGAAATAAAAATATTCAGAACCCACTCTGTCTTTCACTCAGTGATTTTAGAATATTGGCGGTAAACACTCTCCACAGCAACCCTGTTTTCTGTTGCTGTAAGCAATACTAGATTATTTATGAGCCCCCGTTTGTCTATGTTTAAAAACTTATATATTTATAGAGGGAAATATATAATACTGGAGTGTTTACAGTTTTACACAATTTTAAATTTAAAATTGCTAGATGCAACCGTAAGTTCTAGGCTAACAGTTACTTTCATCGAACTTCTTCCTTGTGGAACTCTCTTCCGGTTCCTTGCTTCCCAACCAATTTTGATCTTCGAAGAATTCAATGCGACAATAATCGGTAGCTTCTCTCTTATTAATTTCTGTTTATTTATTGTTCTTTTTGCTTTATTTTTTTTCTTTTTTATTCTCTAACGCGCAGTAACTTCTTGCGTCTTACTGGCTTTATTGACTTGTTTGGGGAGAGATGATTAAAAAAAGTCGTGCCAAAAGCAATTTGTGAAGTCTTATATTTGAGATTTCGTGTTGAATGCTCTCTCAGGAAGGTGGACACACACTGAGCGTAATAGTGAGCAAATCTATTTATTAAATGAGAATAATCAATGTTATATGATGCTGAAAATGGATAAAATTGTAAAAAAAAATGTATTGAAATTATGAACTGAAAAATCATTCCCCTTAAATTCGTTATAGTAGTCAATTTTTCTTGATTCTGATTCAGTTCAAAGTAAGGGTTGAAGTATATCTATATTGATTCTGCCATTTTGTATATGAACAAAATCGTTTGAGCGGTTTTGATGTTACTTGGTAGCTAATCAGAGGCATGAAGGAACAGGCAATATCTAGTTAGTTGATTCGATCGGAGGCAATCCCACTGAGCAAGATCAATTTCGGGGATATTGTACTGAGTAAAGCTGAGAGCGTAGCCTCATTGCTTCAATGTATGATCTGCTGACGAATGCTGGGAATGCCATAGAGCATGTAAGTAACGAGGATTTTTTAATGAAAAGAAGACATAAAAATTATTTTAACAACCAGTATTAAAGATGTTACATTCTCTCTTTGTCAAACACAGAACATCAACTCCATGTGTAACAAATCAACCAGCGTACACTATAGGCCAAACATTTGGGGTTCACGGACATATCACGTTGGAACACCGCTTCTAGTACGATCACAGAAGTTAAGCAACGTCGAGCCTGGTCACTAATTAGATAACTTCCTGCTTGGGGATACCAGGTGCTGTAAGTTTAGATGCGGAGGTGGTGCAATGGATAACGTCTTGGAATTGGAAATCAGAGTGTGTTACATTTATTCACTTATACTTGGGAGATATATGAATCCTCCTCTTCTCTCATCGGTTATAGGCTAATTAATATCACTTGTATTATTAAACCATTAAGATCTAAATTTTTTATATATTTAAATAACGTGGAAAAAGTTGTTAAGCCGTAAAAAAATCAATCAATCTTCCAAATGTTTGGATGCACCCTTTGGATTTCGTAGAATCACATAAGAATTGAAGGTTGTTTCAGTTTTTTAAAACAAATCTACAAGCCCATTTGGGGACAGAAGTATCATTCTTCCTGGAGAATTTTATCATATATTTAATATATTTTTTTTTTTTATTATTATTATTATTATTATTATCATTATTATTATTATTATTATCATTATTATTATTATCATTATTATTATTATTATTATTATCATCATCATCATCATCATCATCATCATCATTATTAAGAAGAAGAAGAAGAAGAAGAAGAAGAACAAGAACAAGAACAAGAAGAAGAAGAAGAAGAAGAAGAAGAAGAAGAAGAAGAACAAGAAGAGCAAGAAGAACAAGAAGAAGAACAAGAAGAACAAGAAGAACTTATTATCTAAAGTTTCTTTAAAATTTTAGCTATAGTTATCTTGCTGGCTAATGGTAAGTACGTATTGCTTTGGGATGTTAAATATTAGGTAAACCCCGCTTTAAAAAATGTGCAGCATTTTCAACATCTAAGCTTACTAAGAATTAATTACACCAAAGTGGGTATGAATCTTACTAATAATTAATGTCAGAGGGTAACCTAAAGTTTTTGGAGACTAGTGGACGTTCATTGATATCGGCAATTTTTTCACGTTATAGAAAATGTTATTTTGCTTCGGAAAAAATACTTGCTGATGTTTGGTTTAAAACATAAAGTAAAAATATCGATGGATGCATATTGTGTCAGATGTGTAAGCCAGCGGCCTTATTCTCTGCCAACAAGGTATAAACTTAGGTACATGCACATAAACATTAAAAAATCATCATACCGAGATGAAAAGATTTTTTAAGCCTAATGAAACCGTAGTTGTAACTTATGTAATTATTAAGAGGGAGGATCAAAGTATTTTTATTATTTAATGAAATATTCTACTCCTTTGGAATTCGAAAGTTTGATTAAAAAACTTGTTTTTCTTGCGTCAGCGATGGTACTATCTTTTAGCACAGCAAATCTTCGCATCTTTTTCGCGGTGAAAAATATTAATTTAGAAATTCTTGCAAGAAACGAATAATTGTCATATCATATTTTTCAGAACTTATTCACAAATGAACGAAATAATTTTTTAATTTTATTTATTAGAAAATCTTGTGTAAAATAAATATTTTTACTAGTGTTTCAGCACCATATTTAATTTTATGAAAACTTGAGATAATTTTTAGTGACTATATTAGCTAAAAGCAGAATACTTTGAGAATTTAAATCATCGACTATTTTTGTTTTGTAAATCGGAACCGGTCTACCAAAAATCTTTTCTGAATCGAAAAATAAAATAAAACTCAATAAAACTAACATATTATTTAAATAGAGAAGTTTCTAATTGCTTTTTTGAATAATATATATTAAAGGAAAAATTCTCTGAAGAAAAAACAATTCGAAGAAAACTGAATTTTTATAAGAGTTGTTTTTATTTTTTTACAAATTTTAAATTTAATTTGAAAAATTTACAAAGTTTAAATGTTTTAAAATTCATATTTTATGAGATAATTCTTGGAAAATATTGTTATTAAGTAAAACTATATTTACTAATCATATATTGTAAAGCTTATTACAATCTGAGGTCCCGAATATTTGTAAAAGAATTTCAATTTGTTTTTGTATGTAAGATTAGGTGCAGAATTTATGAAGTATGGATGTACAAACTGATAAATCTAGCATTCAAAGATCACTTGTTTTAAGGGTTGCCCCCTCACTTTTTTACGAAAATAACTTTTCGTCTGCTTCACCATACTTAACTATATATACGTTCGGCTGTCAATCGAATATAAATAAATCAACACGTGAGAAAAACAAGACCCCGTAGCTAAGAAATGTTCGTATATAAAATTTTATGATATAAGTAAGTAATATTTGTTTAAAATCACATTAATTTAACTTTTAATTTGCTAATTTTCCTCAAATAGCATTTCAGAAATATATAACATTTATTTTTGCAAGATTTTAAAAACTGAGAATTAACTTTTGTAAAAAATGTGTCAAAAATGTCCGTTTTGATCTATTCTTATAAAACAAATCGATTCCAATTAATATTTCTGTTAGAAATACACCACAGAGTATTTTGATTAATGGAAACAGTAAAATTTAAATCCTTTAGCTTTCAATTCAAGCTAAAATGAAAGCTTCAAAAAGCTTTTTTCATTTTTTAAAAATATTTTGAAAATATCCATCTTACGTATACCAAAATAGTGGAGGCACCTATATAGATAAGGCATTTTGTCAAGTCGTCGTAGACAAAATCCAGAGACGGATATGCAATGTGAATGATCCTAATCTGGCATCTCGTCTACAGTACTTTCTCACAGACGTGATGTCGCTTCCCACTCTCATTTCTACAAATATTTTCACGGTAACTGCTCTTACGAACTACTTTCTATGGTTCCAAATCTGCATGAATTTAAGCGTGACATTAGGTTGGCATCTCAGTCCCACCCTTTCACTTTCGAAACGGTTAAATGTAACGAGGTAGTTTTAAGGAGAATAGGGAATACAAATTAACCCGACGCTAACAATAAAAAAACCGACATCTGAAAATTCTGTTACAAATGAGAAAGATGTTTAGACAATTTAAATCTCACAGTCATATTGGAGTTAAGAGAAGAAGAGTAAATAAGAAGTAGACTAAAGAAGGCTTATGAAGAGGCAGGTTTTACTTAGAACAACAAGGTTGACTGACTTGTTATTTAAATCTTACCAACCATTTGTAGGTTATTTAAAGGCAGAAATGATAAGAATATTTCGGCAATAATAATGGGTTACCGATACATCATATTAATTCACCATATCAGGGGGAAGAGGAAGTAGATTCATACTTTCCTAATGGTAGTTATGCGTAAGTGAATATAACAAAATTGACTATAATTGGAAATCCGCTCGCCGATTTTCGATTCCGAGCCGTTTTCTATTACATCACCCGCACATTCAAGCTTACAGCACTTGATATTC
Organism: Acanthosepion esculentum; assembly: GCA_964036315.1. Lineage (NCBI taxonomy): Eukaryota > Metazoa > Mollusca > Cephalopoda > Sepiida > Sepiidae > Acanthosepion > Acanthosepion esculentum. The sequence goes on from OZ038478.1 coordinate 85,140,095, forward strand.
CCAAACAGTCATCCATCTAGGAACAGAAACAGACCATGCTTGACGTTGCTTATCGGTGATAGTACGAGAACCGGTGTTACACTGTGATATGGCCATATGCCCTTGAACAATAAGTAATAAGAAGCAAGAAAAGTAATAACAAAATCGAACTCATGTGCTTTTACTCCTAGAAAAAAGAATAAGGTAAAATCTGGGAAAATCAGAGCACTCAGAATCTGTAGCCATCAATTGAGGGCTACAGATTCTGAGTGTTCAGTATCGTTATTATTTATTTAAGAAACAAATAGTCTAATAAGGTGGTCGATGTGGTTGTTAGTAAAACCATTGTTGACTAGTGTATGTTTTGCATTGTTGATTTCTTTAAGGAAAATAGACGAGATGATAAATTCTCGTGTGCTCTTTTTAATATTTTTTTATCACTGCTATTTTGTATGTAAGGACATATATCTTGGGGTTAGTGACTTAAATATCCTGTTTTCTACGTGGTAAATGTAGCAATTGCAGAAGCACGGGTCGAGAGAATTTCCCATACTAACGCCATTAATCAACACTCAATAATGATATCTACGAATACGGCCACAATGTGCAGACCCTGTTTGGAATATTAAACATCCCTATAAATTTAGATTCAAACACACAACCGATACTTTCAGTTAAAAATTAACAATAAAATCATCCTTTGATAATGGCTAAAAATTATAACCGAAAACACTCGGATATGCAGAACATTTGGACAGATTTTACACACTTTCTGCCCAGAAAAGAAAACACTTGAACGATCACAAAAAAAATTAAATAAAAGAAAAATCTTAATCGCAGTACCTTGTTAGTCGTCTCTTACAAAACATGTATAAAAAGGGATTGCTGCCTAAAAACACAATATATATATATATATATATATATATATATATATATATATATATATATATATATATATATATATATATATATATATATATATATATATTTGAAACTACCACAGTCTCTCGTTTCGTGCGCATGTGTAGACGTGACAGCATCAACAAAGCCCAGTCGGATGAAACGTGTCACAAAACCTTTTACAATTTCTCATACTACTTTTACTAAAACTAACACGCACACACACACACGCACACACACACACACACACACACACACAAATATATATATATATATAACGTCTGTCCATCTATCTATCTATCTATCTATCTATATATATATATATATATATATATATATATATATATATATATATTAATTTCTATCTATCTATCTTAATCCTATCTATCTATCTTAATTTCTATCTAAAAAAGATGTTTAAAGATAATTTGAAGGATAATTTGAATGCATTGCATATGGATATGCATCAAAGAGAAGAACTGACTTAAAATCGCATAACGGAGAGGCGCAATGACGAATGTCTCAAGCGTGATCTCTTAAGAGCCACCCACTCGGATATGCCAACTAATATGAAATGTGGTTGCCGAGAGCAGGTTATATAAACCATCTACAAGGTCATCATAACAACCAGTAACAAGCGAACTTTGCCAACCTCTTTCACTGTCCTGTTGACAATCTGTCTGGTCTGCAGACCATCATCTGAACTAAAAAGGCACATGACTCTACACAGGAGAGTTGCAGATCCAAACAACTCAATCAAGGATACATTTTATCGTTTATGTATGCATAATACATATGAAATCGAATGCTGGTCTCAAGAGACCTCGTAGGGACCACGGACGAAAGCTATTACAAGTGATGCAAAGTGTTAGGGGGCGGCTCTTATTTAAGTAAGATATGGGAATCACTATCTATCTATCTATCTATCTATCTATCTATCTACCTATGTATCTACCTATCTATCTAACTATGTCCTTATAATTAAACATTCGCTTTTCGTTGACTGAACAGTTTGTGGTGCTGTCGCTTGAAATTTGTAAAATATTTATCATAAAACAATTTTTCTCGAAAATTGGATTCTCAACCACAGTAACTGTTAACGATCTTTCTGAAATCGGTGGTAGGTTCGTTCTTTGATTTTGTTTGAAGTAGTGTGGAATGTCAGCATCTTGACTATGTCATTATTCCATCTTCGATTTACATGTGCTAGCCAATTCTGTTGGTGGTGATGTTGAAAGACCTCATGTGATGCGGTTTCTCTTATCTGACCAGCACATTCTTTGTAATTCTGTAACGTCAGTAAACGAGTTTCGAGGAATTATGGTTCTCAGTGACGACTACACGCTTCACTTGAAACCATATTTAACAATATGTCTGCGAATGCGGTTGTATCCACCTAGAGTTTATGTATCACTGAACGGGGCTGATGACATCTATGGAATCTATATGTCAGGCTTTATCTGAAGAGGCTAATTCCGAACATGATGTTTTAGTTTAAGGTTGGTCAAAAATAACCGTAGCACAACCTATGCTCTGTTCAATTTCCTGCACAGTTCACTAAATATTTCTTTAGCATGTTAGTTTAATGATACATCTCTGAAAATTGAATATACGACAACATCCAGACGAACTCGTAATCTATCTATGATTATGGCGGTACACGTTCGCCAAACTAGTCTTTAGCACGGATGAACACCTTCACCATGTAAACAAAGATGTCAATAAGATGTTTTTAGCCATCAAAATTAGATATTTTTCCAGATAAACTAAACATACACACACACGCACCCACAAAACACACGCACGTACGCACCCACACACGCACCCACAACACATACATACAGGTATGTGTGTATATATATATATATATCTATATATATATATATATATATATGTGCAGAAATATAGTCTTAAAGTGTGCTATATTTATGGGGTAAAGTGCTCAATATCAGAGATAGAGCGTGTGTAAATATAAAAGTGGACATGGAAGTCAGCACTTAGAGGCGACAGTCTGTTTCATGCTAGTGCAATCGTCAGGCGACTAGTGCTATTATTTTTCTCGGCTGTTTATTGCAGTGGTGCATTATGGGTAGTATATTTTGGCGGTAACCGCCAAAATATACTACCCATAATGCACCACTGACCCTTATATAAACAGCCGAGAAAAATAACAGCACTAGTCGCCTGACGATTGCACTAGCATGAAACAGACTGTCGCCTCTAAGTGCTGACTTCCATGTCCACTTTTATATATATATATATATATATATATATATATATATATATATAGAGAGAGAGAGAGAGAGAGAGAGATAGAACGAGAGAGAGAATTGAAAATTTGAAATAAATCTGAAAATTCTGCGCAAATATCAGATTTTTGTGTGAGATTCCATTCTTGGTCGAACATTTTTAGGAGGCCATCCGACTAGGATCGTTGGAAAATCGTACCGCTTTTTAAAAGAAGGATGTTGTTTCCAGTCTTCATTGGAACAACTGCAAAATCATTCCCCTCCTCAAATTTATAGATAAATTTAAATCCAGAGACGGATATACAATGTAATAAGTCCTGACCTGGCATCTCGATTCCAGTCAATTTCTCACAGACATGATGTTTTCTTCCCTCTGTCGTTCCTACAAATATTTTCATGGCATCTGCGCTGACTAGCTATTTTCACTGATGCCACACCTGCATAACAGCGTGCTAACAGGTTTCCATCTCGGTCCCACCATTTTACTGTCGAAACAGTTAAATGAAATCGCCTCTTCTACTCCAACAGCTTCTTCTCTCTCACTTCCCGACAGTGGAACTCCCTTCCTATTACTTGCTTCCCTGATAAATATATTCATCATAATTTTAAATGTAATGTCAATTGACACATTCTGTTGCATTGATTCCGCTCCCCTATCCTTCTTTCCTCAAATACCCCTCTTTACACTTACTTTCGCTCTCTGTAACACCATGCGTGCTAGTAGCACTCCCACCTTCATTGGTGTGAAATACTTAGAAAAATCGGATTACAAATGCATGCTAGGATTTCTTCTTAGCCAATAAGACAGACCATATCTCGGTTTCATCCGCCGTATTCTTGTTTCTTCTTGTCTCAAGTCAGAACGCTATTATCACTTTTCTGTAACCTTTCTGTGTGTTAACACCATTCTTGCTTTGTCAACTTTTGTCTCATTACTCTTGCTTTACCTACATCTTTCTTTCATATGTTATTTGCTTAGCATTATTTTTCTCTGTTCTTTTATTTCCTTTGTTATTGTTTATTGCAAACTTTGTAAATTCTGTTTGTTAGGCTTTCTGCCAATTACATTTAAATCATGGCCATTTCCTCTACAAATGAAAATACAGTCTGTTCTAATATATCGACATTTTTCCCGATGTAACAATTAACCTTAAACATCTTTTAAATCTCATGTCCCTTTAAGTCGTAGGCGATCATGTCTCTCCACAGATACCTTTAATTTATTATCTATCAATTTCCATATTTTCTTAGGAAATATGTTGTGGTTTCCTGTTGCCTCCTCCAAAATCTTGTATTCAGAGAATTTGTTCTCGCAACCTTGCTGTCACAAATGCGTGGACATTTTCAGCTTTTCTACTATATGGGAGTGAAGTTGTGCAGGATGGAATGCAACAAATTCGGATAACTTTGAGCTTCATTAAAATTTCAAATATGCATTTTAACATATTCTTTGTATTCTTTGTTAAAAAAACCCCCCAAAAAACGATATTCTAGGCAAAGTAACTCGAGCCTGATTAGCAGTGGATAGAAAGTCGTAGGTTTCTTGGAATGTTTTGTCTTGTATGTGCAGAGCACTTCATGTCGTGGGAGCTGATAGCCATCCACAACTTCTTATTATTTATAGCTCCAAATAATGCTTTTCTCCTCATAATACTTCCTGTCTATACTTCTAAAGTCTACTTTAATTCTATATTTCCAACGTCTCCGACTAAACTCTGAAATTACTATTTTTTTCTTTCAATAGGAATAAATAGGTTCACCTATCGTCCGGTTTACAAAACATCCGGCTTTTTCGAACAGTTTTATCCTTCTAAAGTCTTTTCATTCTCTTTCCAGCCTGTGTTTTAGTGGCATTGTCGCCTTGTTCTGCCATTTATTTTTCACAAGCTCGTTTGGTAGGTTACTTGCTGTTTTCCATCTTGCCTTCAATATGTAATGTGTTTATTGAATTATTTCCTATTTATGTATGCACTTTTCCTATTTACGTATCCATTCTAATTTTAATTTTCTGATTTTCCATAAAACTTTGTCGTGTATTTCGATTTCCAATCAAAAAGTATCAGAACTGTGGCTTTTGATAACTGACCTAAAGTACGCAGAGTAAAGCCTCTAGGCAAATATAGACCTTTAACACTGTCACTGGTACCCACAAAGTTATAAGGTGTATTCACTTCAGTTGTTTATAGAATTGCTTGGAAGGAACGGGTGTACAGTTTGGTCGTCTCACCACACAACAAAAATTCAACCAATGACCATCGCTTTTACAGCAGTTTTTGGCCTTGGACAACATTACACAAGTGCAAAAGCCAAAGAATTCTTCAAACATTGCACCTTGCGACTTTAACCTATTCCATAATCAAATCCTACTTGAAAGGAACTAGATTTCAAGACGCCGACGAAATCTAAAAAAAAGGAGTTTCAGCCATGCTTCCATCAATGGGAAAGACACTGGATAAAATTGTAATTTTTAAGAAGGGGAATACTTCGAAGGGGATTAAATGCCGAATAGATATGTGTTGTAGTTTTCTTCTTATGACACCAGTCCCGGTATTTTTTGATCGGACATCGTATATCCGATCAATTTATAAGTAGAAAAGCATATTTATCACATTGAGTGTGTTATTCATATGTAAGGCTTGATTTAGTTCGTTTTCTTACTGCTTAGGAATCCTTTGTGGATTATTTACATTCGAAACACATTATGGTTTATAAAAAATAATATTTTTTGAGCGAATATTGCATTAAACGTTTTTGCTGATATTAATGAGGCTCCCAGATGCAAGACCTACTATGGGTCCATACCTTTCTCAGAGATATTGACGCGCGAGTGGATGCAACGATCTCGACCAAAATAGGAACTCGGCTCTCCGATTTCTCCCTCTGAGCAGCTATCAATTACATCAACAGAACAATCTCATATGTAAGGAAAGTCTCTAACATTCACTGTCTTATAGTCGGATAGAAATGACGTAGACGTCCAGTGCTCTTTACTTTCTATCTAACAATAGTGAAATGAAAATGTATTGCAGTTGAATTAATTCTGTACGAAGAAAGACCTCATAAAAATATGTTACCAACGGTTATGATATATCGAAAATGACAAAATAATCTAATTTGCCTGTTATAACTTTTTGTAATCTATTTTGTTATAAACCACAATTGTGTTACCTCTAGGCTCCACTTTATCGGTAAGGAAATTCTCTATTATTCAGTATCATACAAAAGGAAAGATTTTCAGATAGCATTCTAGCACGTTGTTCTTTGTATCCAACGAAATTTTCCTTTTTGAAAATACTTTGTTGAGTTATGGGAATGCTTCTTCGTATTTTAACTGAAAAATATTGTGGTATAGTTCACATCGCTGCTTAGTCTGAAAAAATCCACACTCCTGTGGTACCCAGAAGAATTGAAAAATATTCTTCTTTATGTGCCATGAGATTTCAAGACTTGTGCCTCTCCACAACCTTTTGTCTTTTCTTGCTCCAATTAATGTTTGACCGCTTATCATACCTCTTTTACTTCCTTCGGTAGTCCATTCTATCGATATGATAAAGGAATTTACTCGCTGTTTCCATCTGCTTCTGTTACCTTCAATATTATTGTGCGTGTCAAATTCACCAAGTCAGTTTTCTCATTATTTTTCCCGAAATGTAAGTATCATTTACTTATAATCCCGGTTCTTCTTCAAATTTAATCTTTATTTCTATGTATTCTCATGTTTTGTCGGCAAAACTATATTACTGTCGTTTCGTGCTCATTAGTATGGAGATTGTAGAGCCTTATAATTAATTTGATATTTCATAGTTCATTTTCTATTTTCTAAAGACCTTTCCCATTTTTCTTAATGATTTGCTGTAATTCCGGAACGCCTGCTTCTATATTGTTATGCAGCTTCAGTTTTCTGTGTCTCATTTCCTGTCGCCTAAAACACCATATTAAAAAATTGGTCATCGAAATCAGTTTCCAAGCCAATCAGGTGTATGAAGCTCTCGTTTGATGACTTTTGCAACATTATTGGGTAACATCGCGAGAACGGGAACGACACGAATTAATTGATCGGCAAGACAAGCTATACTTCTTCGGATCTCCTTGTCTCATTTTCTGTGACTAAAATACGACGCTAATGATTTGGTCAGCGAGACAATTTTATAGACCATTCACATGTTTTCAAAACTCATTTTATAAACTCTGCGACACTGTTGGGAACATCGCGAGGTCAGACAGGGCATGAGTGAATTGATCGGTAAGACAATCTATGTATCCTTTTCAGTGTCTCTGATTTCTGTCGTCTAAAACACGAAGCTAATAAACTGGCCAACGAGGCAAGTTTGAAGACCAATCAGTTGTATCAGATACTCGTTTAATGAGCTTTGCAAAATTATTGGATAACATCGGGAGGAAGGGAATGACACGAGTAAAATGATAGTAAGACAAGCTTGCTAAATTTTACAGTAAGGTAAACGCTCAATATCTATTTTCTTTATCTGTTTCTTTCGTTGTATTCTTCAAGAAAAGTTTGCACTCTCAATATTTTCTCAACGTTTTTTTTTCTATTAGAATTTATTCATTTCTAGAGAAATGCTTTTAATGTAACGGTTATTGACACTGAATGTGGGAGTCGAGATTTGAGATCAGGTTCTAAACTTGAGTTTAATTCAACCGAATGTCTTTTATAAAGTATGAATCCAGTTCATTTTCCCAACGAGCTTTCTATTAAATATCAAGTTAGGTTGTGTGGCAACACATCTAGGAGAAGGAAAATTATGACTACAAAAAATGCAAAGTCAACGGTAACTATGCCACTAGCTTTCGGGAATTCATATATAATAAAGAAAAAGAACCTGTTGAGAACACGAATAGAGATGACATTTAAGAAAATTACAAGTCCCCGGGTTACGACATTCCTGACCTACAACGATTCGTGGTTACGACGCAATTTCCATTAGTATTGTTTCTACTCATACTATTTGGTTCATAAATAATGCGGTGTCGATCAGTTCCTGCTTGTACACCATATTGGATTATTGTGAATTCCATCTCTTTCGTCTGTAGAAATGTATTCCATTTCATCATGGCTTCCAAGTGTAGTGTAACTTTTTCTGATGGCGGTGCTTCGTAGAAAAGGAAAGGCATCACAATGGAAATGAAATTAGACCTTGTTAAACTCTCTGAAAAGAGAGATACAGCAACGAACATTGGCCAGATGCTTGGCTTAAGTCATTCGACTGTCTCTTAAATCATGAATTTTGTGCATATATATTGAGTTTCCGTGTAAGAGATAAGGACATTTTCTTGTTAAACTATGAGATTTTCTACTGATTCCGATTACTGTATATGAAATAGGATCTTGCTCTTCTTCATCTCATCTACCGAGAGCCAATGACATCACTGCCATTAAATATACAAGAAGCTTAAAACAATTTCATTATATGTATTATTTTAATTTAATTTCACTATATGCCTTCTATTTATGTAATCTATGTGTTATTTTGTCCGAATTATGTTAAAATATGTCACTGAAATGAGTTGCTATGTACTAGATTATTAATTTGCTATTGTTTTAATGTAGGTGAATGACATATGTGCTTATTGACGGTAAATCTAGAGTACGTTCTTACTTCAATGAGAAGTCGTGTTACGATGAATCGTAGGAACGGGACATTCTGGTAAGTCGAGGACCCCTTTTTATATATATTGTATATAGAATTATATTCATTATTTCAAAAGATTTACTTTCATTTAATCACTTTTCTCGTATAATCTTTTTCTCGTTTTTTAAATTTATTACTTTATAAACTATCGCATCTTTTTTTCTTCCCTTTTTACTACTTCTCTGCGTAATTCCTTTAATACTACATCACTTTATTTGCATCACTCTTCCGCATTTTCCAAACATTACTTCAGATTTTTTTTTTATTTGGACCGATTCTTTATGTTTATTTATTTATATTTTTTTAAACTTTTTCTACTTCCCAATCGTCTTTAAAATGTTACTGATTTGTATCTTTCATTATCCCTTCCGGCATTAGTTCTAACACAATGAATGGCAAATTGAATCATGGTTTTGAAAGTTAAAATTCCGTCTTCCTTCGTTTTACATATTCATCTGTTAAATCGCGGTCTATGAGTAAAATGTCTGCGCGCAGGGCATATACATACACACATTCGCAACCACACAACTACACCAAGACACAAAGACACACAAAGACACACAAAGACACACAGAGCAAAACACACACAAACCAAAACACACACACACACACAGGTTTTGTTTCTGTTGCTTGTTCAAAATCAATGCAACAAACGAGAAAACTGCAGATCACATCTCCAACTAAAGAACTCCCAAAAGGTAACGGAAATTTTATTATCATTTTTAAATCCAGAAAAGAAATTTAATCAGAAGCGCCAAGAACAGAATCGACAGCGTATTATTGAAAAAGATCATATTAATCGAGATAAGGACGGCCCGAATGCCTTGCTTGTGGAATCAACTTTTTCTTTTTTTCATTAACGGCAAGAACATCCATTGTCATGATAATAAAAAAAAGAAATGTTAAAACCGGCTGTGACATTATTTTTCTCGATCAGAAGCCTGCTTTACCTTTTTCCAGGAAGAATTAATTAGAATATATTAATATAAGCTCAATCCGAAATAATTCTACGGTGTATGATTGAAATTTATTGAAACTTAATACATATTCTTTCATTGATATGAAGGTATATAAATGTGAATTCCGAGTAGGGCTTCTCCTAAACTCTCTCCACAATCAACAAATACAATAGGAACTTCAAGGAAACTGAATAGGATAAATAATGAGAGAAAAGGGCCAGGATTTTTTTTTTAATTTGCTTTCGTACGGCCTATCTTCTTTTTTGCAGACTATTTAAAGCCAGAAATATTTTTTTTAAATTGTGAGATCTTTTTGATATAATGCGGTACTCTTTTTGGGTCGAAATTTATAAAACTTTCTCTTCAAAAATATATTGCATGAAATCAAGTTAACAATAAAATGACATTAAAAGCTGAGAGTAGAAGTAAGTATTCACACCTTTCTCAAACACGTAACAAACAATCCAACTATTATCAACCCAGTATGTTTGAAATTTGGACATTTTTGTTGGTGTTGAACAAACAAACATTTGCCTGAGCAGGGGTCTGCAACGATGATTATCTAGCCACTCAAGCAGATCGGCATATTCGTATACGATCTACAATCATTTTTTTAAAAATCAATTCAACCAACCAAGGTAATAATGTCACTAAGACGCAATAGGCTTCTAGCATTAAGAAGAGAACAAAATATTTTAGAAGGAACCGGAAACCAATGCTATACAGGAAGCCGCTGCTCCTGTTGGGCGACGAGTGTGAAGCGAATCATAGGCAAAACTGTCGACTCCTATTGATGGCTTGAATGCAATGATAACTCTTTTATATATTTTATTTAAAAATAGTATTATTCTCTTTTTCAAATATTGCTATGAAAGAGGCAAATTGTAGCCGTCGTTTCTGGTGTAAAGAATGCTTCCCCACTATCCAATATTTGGATTCTGGCATGATTAATCTTCCGGAATTAACAGCTAGATTCATGAAATTCTCGTCACGAATGTCTTTTTAACGTTCTTTCAGAATTCTAAATGAATTACAAATAACGAAGATATGACATTTTCGGCAGCAATCATAAATCAAACCATACAAGCTAATGATAAGCTAATTTTTGTAGATTTGATAAAATTCGCGATTATGCAGAATCATTATTCATACATCAAAATCCAATTATTCCTTGAGAAGCAACATAAGAAAAAAAAATAAAAAAAAATCAATTAAATTATTGGTCAAATGCAGCAATGATCATTAAACATTTATTCTTGTTATAACAAGAATGCATTGTTGTCAACCAAGGGCGGAAATCCTATATTAATCCATTACATTCACTTACCTTCTAACAACCGTGTGAGTGGTATGAATCCTCTTTCCCCCCAGCTATGGGTAAATAGCAGGAAAGACCTATTAGAATATAACTTACGGCTACATCTAGCTATTTCAAGAATTTTTCACTATTTTAAAACGATGAAAACTACTTGACAATCTATTAAATTCATACGGTCTAGGTACCGAGGAGGAAATCTTAATATTAGTTAAATATTCATAGAATAGACAAAGAGATGCCAGGTATGTGAGATTGCTAGAAACAATTCTGAAGAGTAAAGCGAAGAGTCTGAAAGAATCCTAGGGAGAAGCGAGACTATGCTGTTACCTATAAGATATGTATAAAATAATCTTACCTAAAAATGCACCGCATTGGACTTGACCCAATCATTGTGAATGCGTCGGTCATAGAGGGCAGATTTGGGCGCCTAGTCGTGGTATAATGGTTAGCAAGCTGGTCTCGTTAAAACAATTGCAATTGAATAGTGAGTTCGATCCTCATTGGATGCCCTATACTTTCGGCAATTTGACGCATCTAAGCCACGCTTAGAAAATCAATACAGCACAGATTACTCTCTGCAATTTCACAGACCGATTGAGTACCATGTAAGCGTTTCCGGTCAAATATGTGGAGAAATATCCTTAGTACTACCACTGGTAACTTTTACCATTGGGACCCACCATGCCACGCACAAAAGTGTGAATCATCCCCTATTTCCTTCGTATTCCAAGAGTAAGGAGTAAATTCCATTCAAACAGCTTCTGTCCAAGAACTGCTGCTATGTGAAGCAGAGACAGGATACTAACATCCTCCCCATTTAAGACGATGGGTAACCTTTACTTTTACTGCATAGACCCATGAATGTCACTCCTTTCCTTTTCTTACGCTCATACAATATCACACAGTAACCCTCTACATTGAGTGGCTCTTGGGCATTGAATAGGGTGAACATTGATATAAAACATCTCGCCTGAAAATTTGGTATTAATTCACCATACAATTCAAAAGCGCATACGCAACTTTTCGCAGTATTCACCCTACAATACGTTTCCCACAGAGGAAACAGCGCAAGACTCTAGCTACTCTATCGCTATTTTCACGGCACTTGTTCTGACGCGCCACAATCCATTAGTCGCCCTAGCCCTGACCTTTGCAACTGGGACCCACCGTACCATGCGCATAATGATGAATTATTACCATCAGTAAGAAGTAACTTCCATTCGAACAGCGTCTTCCCAAGAAATGCTGCTTTGTGGAACAGACTCCCGGTAGGATGTTTTCCCAATCACTACAATTTTGACGTTTTCAGGTCTAGGGTTAACCGTTATCTTTCCTGCATAAGCCCATGAACTTCACCTCTTGCCTTTTCTCCCGCTCATACAACACCACAGAGTACCCCTCTACTTTGAGTGGATTACTGGCCTTGAATTGGGTGAATATCAGTAAGATCTGTAGGGGTTCCCCGAGAAATATTAATAAATAGGTTAATAAATTTCTGGGTAATTTTTGTTTAGATTCGTTTTCATAATTTTACTATACACGTACGGCATATTGTTGGATTATCCATGGTTATTATATTAAAGTCTTCAATCTCTTATATGATTTAAAATGATTATCACAGTGAATGTACTTAGCGATGTCTATAAATCGTCTGTGTTAAAGTGCCTTCGCCGGTTAGTGGATAGGACCTATTCGTGACGACTTCGGGTATCCTTAAGTGATTCGCTCAAATACAGAATGCATGCTGGTATTCTAAGCATAGGTTAGATTTGGCACAAGGGGGAAAAATATTGAGCACCCAGCGTGGATGAAACTGACTATCTGCCATAACTGATCTTGCAAAATAAACTTTCGAATCATTACACCACGTCGAAAAGCCGACTGTGTCCATATATGTTTACCAAGAGACGCATATCTATAATGATATATATTAATTTTTATGCAGTTGTTCCACAGGGACATGAAAACTATTTCAGGTTTTCCATAAGTATAAAAAGGCTGAGAAAGGCTGATAAGTTTCCATACACAAATTTCTTTCATCGTCATTGTTCTGTTTTTAAAAATAACGATATAATAAGAAAATAATGTAAAATAATACTACTAATTTTGAAGAGTTTATTTAAGTTTTAATATTATTTTTAAAGTTTCGTACAACTTCCACTTAGAAGAATTGAAAAGGTTAAGAAAAGGTTATTGTAGTCAGGCAGATGTTAATAGTTACACTAACCTATGGATTTCGTCATTACTGAAAACTTGCATGTGCGGATGGTGTAATAATGATATAATGAATTGTTGATTGGAGAGTCGAGTTTCAATTCCAGTTGGGTGCGTTAAATTTACTTACTCACAAATACATTTCAATGAATCCACATATGGGTTAATTAGTAAGACTTGTATCACGAAAAGCATTATAAAATAAAATACTATTGCGTTCAAAATATTTAAATTTCGGAACTACATGACCTATAGAGTTTGATATGTCGCTAAACAAAAAGAACAACGCAAATTAATATATAAAAACAAAACTATTAGGTCATCCCATAAGTTCTGTCCGAATTTTACCTTTTTGTTAAAATGGACGAAATTTAAAGAGTATTTTATAATGTCTAATGGAGCTGAACATTATTTTTATGTTTAGATGCATTTAAACTGATCAAATATTATTTCACAGAACAATAAAATTAAATTTCGTTTGATTAAAACCCTGCTATCATGGAAGTACCCAAGAATCATTTGAGGCACATAATGCTTTATGAGTTCAAGAAAGGAAACTCAGCAGCCAAAATGAAAGAACTTGCAGAAGATGGTTTGAAAAATTCAGAGGTGGAGATTTCACTCTTGAAGATGAAGATCGAACCAGACGTCCAGTTGAGTTTGATGAAAAGCTTCTTGAAGCAGCCCTTGAAGAAAATCCTGCTTTATCAGTTGGGGAATTGGCAGTGGTTCTCAGTTCAAACCATACAACTGCTCGTCGTGATCTTCAACAACTTGGAAATGTTCCTAAACTTGGAAAATTGGTGCCTCATGAATTGTTTGAAAACAACATCAAATCCAGAGTTGACATCTCCTCTTCTCTCCATTCTACCCAACTTGTTTCACCTTTTTTGGATAGACTTGTGACTGGCGACGAAAAATGAATCTTTTATCGAAATGTTAAGCGTCGTAGACAGTGGCTTGGTAAAGAGGAAAGACCTCAGCCACAGCCGAGAAGGGAACTTCATGGGCAAAAAGATCTTTTTTCAATCTGGTGGGATTGCCAAGGAATAATCCACTTTGAATTCTTACCACCTAATGCGACAATTAATGCTCTAATATACTGTCAGCAATTAGATCGTTTGAACCAAGCTTTGAGGCAAAAAAAGACCTGCTCTAGTGAATCGAAAACGGGTGATGTTTCATCAGGACAATGCGCGACCACACACAGCAAGAATCACGTCACAAAAGATCGAAGAACTTGGTTGGGAGAAAATTCCTCATCCTCCTTATTCTCCCAATCTTGCTCCTTCAGACTACCATTTGTTTCGTAGCTTACAGAATCATTTGGAAGAAACAGCTTTTGTAACACAGGAAAAGGTTACAACTGATATTTGTGAGTTCTTCGAATCAAAGTCAAAATATTTTTACAGTAACGGAATTAGTAAGCTTGTTAATAGATGGAAGGAAGTCATAGATGATCAGGGAAAATACATTGTTCATTGAATCTGTAATTAAATGTAACATTTGGTCACTTCTTTTCTTTATTCAAAATTCGGACAGAACTTATGGGATGACCTGATAGTAATATTGCATCATCGCTGACGGACCCAGTATTTCCCCCAATCACATCGAATGCCTTGGGCACCTATTGGATTTTAAACTAAGCTCGGAACTCAAGTGGATCTCATACATACGATCTATTTCTAAAGATGCTGGAAGAATGGTCGTTTCCGTGTACCGCTGCACAAAACCTCACTCTTCCTGAAAATCTCTACCTTTACAAGAGACAGATCAGGCCTAAAAACGTGTACTGTTGCCATAGATGTACTGAAGCAGATCAATCGTCGGTTTTCAGTCTCTATAGAGTCCAGAAGCGTCACTCCGACCGTGTGAATGACGAATGATTTTTCACCCTACATCCACCACAGACGAGGTGTTGCAAGTATCTCGCTGTCTTATCCCTATTTCCATGGAGAGTGTTCACGTGAACCACAGTTTCACCCTAACTAACCTTCATGGCTAAGACCATCCATGCCACGCACACTATAGAGAACCACCCTAATTCCCTTCGTATTCCTTTGGCAGGATGTTAGTTCTACGCGAGAAGCTTCTTCCCAGGAACTATTGAGTTGTGGAACGAACTTCCCAAGATGTTGCATCCCCGACCACTACAGTCTTAACCTAGGATTAACCGTTATCTTCCCCACATATCCGCATAATCTGTGTCACTGTAACCATATACATTGGACCTTGTGAATGGAGACTATCACTGTAAAAATATATATTTAAAAAGTAAGATATTAAAACATATATAATAATACGAACAATCAATATTATTATAAATATTTTCTCCAACCCTGCAAAAGAGAATGAATAACAATTTAACGCTAACCCCATTACCACTGAATTTCATTGCATATAAATCATAAGCAATACTTATCACAGTAAAGTGTAAAATAATATTTCATATGATACCAGTGAGATATTAAAAGAATTTATGGACGTTTTCGAAAACAAATATTTACTTAAGCTGCCATCCCATTTATTCTTTCGGTGATAAACAGCTGAAAGCCAAATAAGTTTGGCGTTATTTTCGATCCAAAATCTTCATCATTCACATTCCGAGCACTTCTTTAACTTCTTCTGCTAAAAGCATGGAGGTTCTTATGAATCATTTTATTTAGATTTTAAAACAGTCGTGTTTGTTTTGGCATCAGATTTTTCGCTGGTGCCCAGATACTTAAAAATATATTAATTTCTAAGATGATAGGAATGTCGCAAAATTGCGATTTAAAAAATGTAATAATCGAAGAAAAAATTCCACTATTACAAGTATATGTCATTCTGACCATATCTATCTATCTATCTATCTATCTATCTATCTATCTATCTATCTATCTATCTATCTATCAAAACAAGAAGACGATGAAACTACCCGGGAGAGTAATTTGTATTTACAACCCCCAGGCCCCACGATACCAGGTTGTGACAAAAGGTCGGTTTAATGGTGGGGAGCCGAGGCGCGTACACCCCGGATAGAAACAAAAATTGCCTGTAGCCCCCTCAACCTTCCTATCCAAAACACAGCGGTTTCATGGAGGCCGGGATGACTCGTGTAGGATCTTTTACTTTTAATTAATCGCATCATTTAAGGATGTGGGGGCTGCATCAGACAGCAAGATCTCTAGTCTGGAGATTGGACAATTTGATGAACGTGGAACCACCTCTTACTTGCTGTTGATCGCAGCTCTGGGCAAGAGTGTCCCCCCCCCCAAAAAAAACTATGAATGTATAAAAATACGTTTTTTATAGTAAAATTACTAACAATACTTATATATAGTAGAATAACCACCAATAAGCTTTATAGCAAAATGACTAACACTATATTGTTAGTCATTTTGCTATAAATTATAAATGATAATTTTGTTTTCAACATAAAATTATGTATAAAATTGTAAATTTTGGGCATTAAATAACCAATAGAGTTTGCTATGCCTTTAAACAGCAAACCAACCAAGCAAAACAAAATCAACTAATTAAACAAACATGTAAGAATTCGTTCATGGCATTAATCCATATAACATCCTACAATTTCTGAAATATATCAAATTATATTCCAAAATATATATATATATATATGATGGCATTGCAAGGACTTTGAGCTTATCTGTTGGGACAAACGCAGGGGTCATCAGTCAGAAGGAGTCATCTTGCATCAGGACAACGCAATCCCTCACACAGCAGATTTTGCAGATTAATAAAACACACATATTACCGCCTGTAGTATTTATGCCCACCCAAACATGTATAAGCACAAAAGCTGAGTATCATCTACCATGTATTAAACTGTGAAAGCAGAATAACATATATCATATTTGTATTACTTCAAATCTCCCAAGTAAATTATATTTAGGCAGTAAATGACCCATAAAGATGTTGATATGCCGTTAAACAAGCAAATCAATCATTCAATAAGGATGTTGGCGATAAGGGCTTTCCACAACTTTTTCTTTACATTTTGTTATATACCGTTCCTATGAATACTAATGGGTATGTCCCAATCCTCATAAATACGTTGGACACTTGTAAGTGGGGTAATATGCTGTCTAAGTAGTCCACCACTATCAGTGGCTTACCTAATTCACGCCGCTGGCGAGTATTGTATTTTATTGATGTTATAAAGATTACCATTTCATTTCTAACCTCCGATTTGGTTATTCAGTAACCTTTTCTGGGTTACAACGCATTTGTAGATCCACGCAATGTTTTTCTCCTTACTGTTATTCCGATTTTCCTGTTCTGTTCTCCATTTACACAAATCTCAGTATGTAGATTACGCGATCTTTCCTTATGACCCTTTTGTTCATGGTACATAAATTGTTGGCAATATGCCAAAACAAATTTTCCTCTTGAGGAATATCTTTCTATAGCTTCAGGTTACCGGTGTGAGTCCAGAGATTTCTTTCTTCAAGACTGGCTGCCAATCAATTCGGGAAAACGCAGTATGATTTGATGTGTGATGTAAACGAAGACTCGTTGCCACATTTGTAATGTCAACAAATACTCGTTGTCACTTTTGTAATACTCGTTGTAGTAGAGACTTTGTAATCGCAGATGCAACTATAGCAAGCCGGTTGAACAATACTGGTGTCAGACTTCTTCGAATAACACTCGCACTCATAATACTTGCTCGATAATACTCACTCGAAAAGTAACCACCGTATAGTGATCCGAATAGTAAACCATATAGTGATGATATTCACTAACCACCAGACGCGATCAGTTGCGGCACAAGTCCAATTTTATTGCGGGGTATCATAGTTCGTAGACTCGGTCAAAAATTCCCCGTAGACACGGGGTCGTGTAGTTGTCTACCACCTCAGACGAGACTATGCTCTTCGACATAGTCTTGCCTGGGTTCCTCTCTGTCCGGATGCAGAGAGTTCGATCAGCACACTTCTGAAGTAATTCGGAGAGTGATTTATTCACCTTCCGCCCCACGCGGTTGGATGCGGCATTAGGCCAAGTTTAATGTTGGGAATGAGAGCCCGTATGCTCGGTCAAAAATTCCCTGCAGACCCCGTAAAAACGGGGCTGGTTAGCTCTCTACCACTCCAGACGAGACTGCCCTTCGGCATATCCTCGTCTGAGTTCCTCTCAGCAAGGAGGCAGAGAGTTTGACAACTATACTCTCGAATAGATTCGGAGAGTGATAATATTTAATGTTCATGAAAGTACATATGCGACACAGGGCCTAAGATTGAGAAGGGGGAAGCTGATATTCGCATGTCTTAAAATTAAACTTACCCAGACATACTGCAATAACCCTTGCACCAAAACGCCACATTCTTATATATCATTCTTACTACGACCACCAAAATACCACAGAGACTCAATGAAGTCTGTGGGGGGGTAAGGGAATAGAATAAAGATTTTAAAATCTAATAACCCCAATCAGTATTTACAATATGTACAAGAAAACAATATACAAGAAACTAAGCAAAATAGTGTTAGTAATAAAAAACACATTCTAATAAATGTGGCAGAAATATCAGTTAACTGAATGAAATCGATGTGGGCCTTAAAAATATGAAAGATTCATATATCCCATGCACTCTCTTAAACACACACTCATTCAAACACAACAACAGCTACGAAAATCACACCCAAAACGAATGAAACAAAAGCAAAAAAATCAGAATGAAACAAAAGCAAAAAAATCAGAATGAAACAAAAGCAAAAAAATCAGAATGAAACAAAAGCAAAAAAATCAGAATGAAACAAAAGCAAAAAAATCAGAATGAAACAAAAGCAAAAAAATCAGAATGAAACAAAAGCAAGAAAATCAGAATGAAACAAAAGCAAAAAAATCAGAATGAAACAAAAGCAAAAAAATCAGAATGAAACAAAAGCAAAAAAATCAGAATGAAACAAAAGCAAAAAATAATTGTAGAAATAAAAGGGGCCAATGGGCATACATACTCTAGTTGAGTTAACTTGGCTAAAGAGAAATAAATTAAGGAAAATAAGACAACCTAGTCTAACCTATTACGGATGGGGTTGCCATTGTTCAAACCAGCAACCCCAATATCCTTAAAGCCTATCCGGCATCAACCGGCTGGTTGGGCTAAGGATACCAAAAGCCGCCCACATTGAACCATGGTCCATCTCCGTCTTGATGGTACCGTCATGGGAGAGACCCATATACATACTCTTTGAGTAGGACACAAGTTGTTTCTTTCTGTCCTTCTTTGCTTTAGTCTTTCCAATGTTTGTTAAATATTCTAACCTTTTCTTCTTCATTATGTCACCTAGTAATGTCACCTAGTAATGTCACCTAGAAATGTCACCTAGTAATGTCACCTAGTAATGTTACCTAGTAATCTCACCTGGTAATGTCACCTGGTAATGTCACCTAGAAATGTCACCTAGTAATGTCACCTAGTAATGTCACCTAGAAATGTCACCTAGTAATCTCACCTGGTAATGTCACCTAGAAATGTCGACTGTTTCTTTCTTATTCTAAGCATATGTCCTTTTCTGCTCAATTTCCTTAACATTTACTGGTTGGTTCCTAATTCTGTTCATGGTATTTTCAACTTTCTTCTGTATAACTACATCTCTATTGTGACAATTTCCTCTTCATCTGAGAAAAGATTGTACATCATTTACTGTTACACTAGGGGATTAATTTTACATAGGACTCCAGCACTCTTTTCTTCGTTTCTAATTACATTTTTTTCTTCTTCATCCTTTGCTTAGATTCAGGGAGGCTTCTTTTCCTATTTCAATGGGTATTCTAATTTCGATGTCATATTTTCAATCAAAATTCTTAACAGATGTTTGGATATCTCTTCTCCATCTTCTTTATGTGCCGAGTCCCCTCAGGACTAGGCGATCATGGCTCTCCACATTTTTCTTTTCTTCGTAGCTCTAAATAAATGTTTTCTTTTAATTACTTCTTATAAACCCTGTTGTGCCATCCATTTACTTAATATGTTAATAGTTATTTTCCTCTTCCCCTCTTGTCTTCAATCTATCCTCTGCACATCAGATTTTCCAAGCAATCATTCCTTATTATTAGCCCTAGAAATTTCAACTGTCTCTTTCTGGTATTAAGTATGAGTTTACTTTTTCTTTCCAGCTTGTCAAAAACTGCGTCGTTGCTCACACGTTCGGTCCACAGTATCCTCAGCATCCTTCTGTAGAAACATATATCTGTTGCTTGAAGTCTCTTCTTCATCTTGCGGAAATTGTCCAGCATTCACTGCCATATAGGGGGGACAGATAATATTTCAGTACTCTTTTCTTTAATTCCAGCAAAGTATTTTTTTCTGTTTCTTAATACTCTGCGTAGGTTTTGGAATGCATATTTTGCTATCCAATGCACCTTCGAATTTCGGTGTCGCCCTTCCCGCCCTCTATAAAAAGACTACCCATATATTTAAATGTTTGTACTTGTTTGCTTTTGGTATATCTGATTTGTAATTTGCATTCTGTCTTCTTGCAGTTGATGTTTAATCTGCATATCTCATATTGTTAAGACTGTGGCCACCAATAATCAATCTTGGTAGGACTTCTAGTACTCTCAGAATCGGCACACTGTATAGGTTGAATAAGTCCGCTGAGAAGATACATCAACGTTCTTACACCTAGGTACCGCCACCTTATTTTCCATAACTAAGGTTGAAAATACATTTTTAAGAATGAAAAAAAAACAAAATTCTTGAAGCTTTGATTTTAATTTTAATTGGAACGTAAATGATTAAATTTACTATTTATCTCAAACTAAATTTAAATTTAATATAGTCATCGCTCGTTTTTTCTGATTATGCCGTGTATGGTTGACCATATTCTCAAGCACATTTGACATTTCCCTTATGGTGACGATGACTACCACTTTGGCATTCCCCTTCATACGCCGGGTGGCCAACCTACAACGTCTTCCAAAGCCTTATCGTGCAAGGCAGTATGAGTAGAAGGCAGTATGAGTAGAAGGCAGTATGAGTAGAAGACTCATACTGTTTCATGGTTAGGGATGGACACTTCAATCTGCTTCATAGATGCAGGGAGCTTTTCCACCAGTTTGCAGTTGTCATGGCTGCTAAGATAGAATCGGAGAGGTTTAGTTTTATACGAAATCATCACAAACAGCTGCGCTCAGACTCCTACGTACACTTACCCGACAGCCTTCGAAATGAAGTCAATCCCCGAGACCTAGGGAAGCTGTGCATTCTGCCCTCTCCCTACAATGGGTGGCGCGTTTCATGCATGAACGCACGCAGGACGCTATGAAATACATTAGGCAATATGTGCGGCCAGAATATTTTATAATCTTTACCTGCAACCCCAAATGGGTTGAGATAACGCGTGAAATCCTACCCGGACAGGATTACACTCACAGACATGACATTACTGCCCGCGTATTCCGCTTAAAACTGGGAAAACTTATGGACTTAATATGAAGGGGCGAGTGAAAACGCTACCACTATTTTACATTGCCAGAATTAAAAATCTTGACCGATTATGAACCACCTATTGCAACCGGTTGCCCTTGATCTCATTGATTTTGCTACCAGTGAGATTCCCGGCCTATCAGTGACCTCAACAACTGCGGATACGTGCGTAAGTTCAATAATTCAAACCCCAAAGCAATTTAACTGCATAAACCACCGAGAAACGCTGGCCTTTACTGCTAGTAAAATAAAAAAACAACTTTGGGCTTTCTTCTTAATAATAACATAAACATTTTGACGATAACACTTATTTTTATTGTTTGCTGCCTTTTTTTGTTCATGCTAAGCTGTTTTTTTTCAACGAGCAAGTGGATGTACCTATTCACATCCATTTCTATTTTTTGTCAATCTGCTGTGATCATTGTTGATCTGTGTGCAGGCAGTATTCGTCTACTTACCCTTATATTAAAACTCTTGACATAAATTGCATATGTATAAAATAAACTCTTAGGATTTTCATCTTGTCATTGTTGATTTTTAGCACGTTTTCTATCATATTAGTTATACTACTTCTGGTCACAGTGTACTTGTTTTTTTACATTTTACGTTGTGGTACCGAAAAGTGTTTGGTCGACCTACTTCCAAAGTCCTAATCCAATTAGCAACGATTTAATTATATTTGTGTCACTTCTCGTTCAGCTGGAGAAGGTTTCAACACCACGTTATGCGGTCAGTAAATTCCGTAACCTATCAGAGACATAATGGCACTACATGGATTGCTGCCGAAGAAGGTAGCCTGGCGTAGCCTAACCATATCTTTCTCCTGAAGCGATTGTCACCCAATCCTACGATGTTCCCATAGGGGAGAAGTGCTGGATTCATACTTTTCCCAAGGGTATTATTACATAAGTGACTGTAACGACCTCGACTAGAATTCGAACTAGGCTTTCAATCCGAGCCGCAATACATTATCCCATCGTGCCTCCTCAGCAAGTAGAAAGGATCAGTAAATAATAAAAAAAAAACAGTTTCTACTTTGATTTGATGACATTGAGAGACTGACTGACAGAGACATAGCCATATCGATTAGGACAAAGAATCCAATCTCTAAACGCTAAGGAAATGTAATCATGCAGCTACATTTTTTATCTGGCCTTGGCTATTAGAGGAAATGTTGTATGTTCGATAAACCAACCTGATATTTGCTACAAGACAGAAAAGACAAAAAAGGAAAGAAAACTAAAATTAAAAATGGCGATGCTTCAATGAAAACAAAAAAAAATTAGAACTTCAAAATAACTATTATTATTATTATTATTATTATTGCAATTTTCATTGTGATGCCAATTCGAAGTATTTAATGCTATATATGAGATAACACTTGAAATGTTTATGTTTACTCACCGATTGATCTATCTTAGACATGAATATGAAATATTTACAGTAACGTTTTTTTTATTTAAATCTGCCTAATTTTAGTGTTTTGGGCGCAAAACTAAATCCTGTTGGGATAGATAGATCGTACGCATAAGAAATATATAATGTCTATCACATGAATAATAATAACTTTGAGAATATTTCTGTTATTGTTTGTGAATAAATAGTAATCTCAATAAACACTGTGGTCGTCTATTTCATACATATATATCACACAAATTTACAATATATATATATATATATATATATATATATATATATATATATATATATATATATTCACTTAACTCGGAAGTATTTCCGTCCTGCTGACTTCCAAGTTTCTTGTACAGATAAATATGTGATTACTCTCCATAGGGGAGTTGGCCTATTCAGATGATATTTCTCGATAACCAATGTATAAATACAGATAAATCAAGAAATATCAGCAGAATATGTACTTACACAAGCAACTAAAAACTAACAAGCCTAACCTCCATATTTAATACCTGAATATATAATACCAAGGCAAAAACAAATAGACTACTAGCCAGTAAATAAACATGAAACATTGCATAAGCGATAACATATGATATAAGCATATATTTAATTTAATACCTATACACTATTTAATAATCACACACATACAACACACAATATATATATATATATATATATATATATATATATATATATATATATATATACCTGCGGGTGGCTGCGTGCGGGAGTACTTACTATCGATACATATACAAAGAAAACAGTCTATAAACCTAACCATTATTACTCTAAAAGTATAGAAAACATAACTGGTACTATTTAAGCACCAGTTTATTAATAACAAAGCATAGACATAAGTGTACCTGTGCATGTGACAGCGTTTAAGTGAGTATACATGTGCACGTGCATATACCTATGTATGTACGTCATCAATGTGCGCACGTGTGTATGCACAAGCCTATGAATACAGATATCCGCACATAAATTCAAAGAATAAATAGAAATTTAATTATGATATATATATATATATATATATATATATGTGTGTGTGTGTGTGTGTCTGTGTGTGTGTGTGTGTGTGTGTGTGTGTGTGTATGTATCTCTATCTATAAAAGGCAGGATATGTGTGTGTGTGTGTGTGTGTAACAAATGCACGGCCGCAATTTTCGACGCATTTGCACCAAAATTTTCATGCACATGTTCCAAGTTAGTGGAATGGCCAAGATCGACTTTGCATTTCCCAACTCCCATCGATAGTGCAAATAATCGATTTTTTCATGCTTCTACAGGAGTTATTATGTACTGTGCGGCCATTTTCTACTGGCCAGAGTGAGAGCCTATAGCTGGCTGCCACGAATAGGCAGGAAGATTCTATTGGGCAGCGTGAGAGCCAACAGCTGACTGACACGAATGTTAACTAGCATGCTAGCATGCAAAAAAATCGATAGCTGCATTCGTCACAAGTGGGAAAATTTAAATCTGCATGGCACTTTACTCCAATTGACTCATTCGCTTGTTAAACTCAACTTTGATTCTAATTTCGCAATGTGAAAAAGTATTTGTTGTTAACATCCGTTTTTCATTCGATTTTTTCCAGTTACTAGTACTTTTTTAAAGCTGATCGTTTTGTGTTCATTTTGTTTAGTATTTTTTTCGTAATAGATTTAATGTTTAGTATAGAGCTTAGAAAAAATTCGCAGTGTGAGATAGCAAGAAGCAAGAAGCAAGAAGTAAGGCATGTAGCAACATCAGCACGGTAAAGAGCACTCCTTTAAAGGCAAGGAAGGGCAAAAATAAGTCAAGTGATAGCGATTGCGGTATGAGTCGTACGGTTTTTGAATCAAACACGGGCAACGCCGGGCAATGCTGCTAGTATATATATATATATATATATATGTGTGTGTGTGTGTGTGTGTGTGTGTGTGTGTGTGTGTGTGTGTGTGTATACATATATATACACCATTTAAGCGTTAATAGCAATTATTTATGTAGGATACGGCATACTACTTTCTAAGCACAAATGACTAGAATGCTCACAAGTTAAAAATTAAAAATGGTTACATGTCTAGAGATCAGAATATTTGCTCACAAATGGTTACAATTGAAAGAATAAAAGAGAAAAGAAAAAAGCTGAGGAACGAGTGGACAAAAAACGAAGAAAAAGCCAAATGATCACGACACATAACAAGTACGCACATCTGACAGACACGTGGCTGCACGTGCGAAAACGCATATACGAACATAAATAATACGGAAGTGCATAAAAAAGCCAAATAGAAAATTATCAGCAGCCAACTGCTGATACCACAAGAAGATTTGATAGACAGGATCGCCTGCGAAGTCCGTATGCTGAATGTGACATCAAGCATCAATCAGCTAAGGGACAAACTAATATATATATATATATATATATATATATATATATATATATATATGTATACATACACACACTCCTGATCAAAAATTTAAGACCACTTGAACATTTTTTATAAGAGACTGTTTGTCATGGATACATTATAAATTATTTCTTACTTAAGGTTACAAATTCTATAATTTAAAAGTTTATGTAGACAAAAAGTTATAATCCGATCAATTTATTCAGAAATAAACATTTTTATAAAATGAGGCGTTTTACACTTGAACAAAATTATAAGACCAGTGGGGATACATTGTTAGATCTAGGGTAATTCCAAGGATTTCAGTTCAGTTAGGGATTAGCAATCACTGCGCAAACGTGTCATCATGCCTAAATCAAGCAAACCTACCGAAGTTGAGGGTGCTCGAATTCTAGATTTCCATAATCAAGATTTGTCACAGCGGGAGATGGCAGCTAAGGTAAATCGCATTAAAACTGTGATTTGCAACTTTCTAAAAGAGTTCAAATTATGGAAAGGCAAATTCTACTGGTAGGCCCCAAAAATGTCTCCAGCA
>OZ038478.1:85171149-85173649 GCA_964036315.1 Acanthosepion esculentum
CTTCTATTTAACCCTTAGCTCGGGGTACACATTAGGACGAACAAACATATTAAGCGAAATATCAAGGCAGGAAAATATCTTCAGTCCTTTTTAAATGAAGTGAAAATACTGGACAAAGAAAAACACGAGAGATATCTGACATTAATCAGCGCATATGCTAGACTATGTGGGCCTTGGTAGTAGGCGTACCATAAAAATAAATATAATAAGGGAGCCTCTAATAATGAAAGAAAAACAAATGGCTGCAAGTCTTCAGCAGTATCAGTAGTAATCAAAACATGAGACGCAGCAGCATTAGCAGCAGCAGTTGAAGCATTAATCAGCAGGTAGGTTAGGTTTTAGGATGCACTGTGGAGTAATGGGTAGCCGCTCGGATTGCGGAATCGCAGAGCCGAGATCGAATTCCATTCGAATTCATTACTTTCTCTTAAGGGATAATACCCTTGGGAAAGTCTTCTTCTTTCCCCAAATAAATAAATATCAGGACATACTTGGTTCCATAGTCTTGGATGGCAACTGGCGTAGAAAAGGACAACCTTCGGAGCGGAAGTTGTTTGGGGACTTTGTTGCTCGCAGTGCGCCAGGTCACTGTATTCGGCACTTCAAAAAGTATTGTTGGTCCTGCACAAATCATTAACCACTATAATCAAATCATATGTGCATGTGACTAGAACTGAGCTGCTTGATCCTCATACGTTGAAAACGACGGGACAGTCCAACAGTGGATTAGGTTTAAGGTTCAAAGTTCACTAGAGTTAATTGTCCTACGGGTCAATGGTCTAGTGCATTAAAGCTTTTTGATTGTGAATTTGTTTCGAGCGTTTACCCGGACTCGGTTAAAACAGGGAGCAAAAACTGAGCAGTAATATAAGTTAGAACTAGACGATATACCTATACTTGGACAGTGGAAGGAGAACAGTTGACCCTGGGAGATTAAATAAAGGGTTCAGTTAAGAATGTTAGTCAGTTCAATATGCCCCTGAGGAAGGCGTGAGGGAACAATAACTGAAACGTTATGATAATAAAAATAAAGATAAGGACAGTAGTCCGAATATAAATAGGAAAATATCGAATGAAAAAATAAAGAGTTTTGGAGTTATGTAATACCTATTTTCCTATATGGCAATGAATGATAGACAATGTATTTGCAGATGAGACTTGAGGGAGAAGAGAACTGTAAATTGAGACGAAATTGGAATATAAATAGGAAAATATCGAATGAAAAAAATAAAGAGTTTTGGACTGTTATATAATAACTATTTTCCTATAGGCAATGAATGATAGACAATGTACGTGCAGATGAGACTTGAGGAAGAAGAGAACTGTAAAGTGAGACGAAATTGGAAGTGGAAGATTTGAAATCTATAGAAAGAACATGTAAATAACACGTAAGTCTTAATGTATATAAGAACAAGAAAAAGAAATAAACTTATATTTAAAATCGGAAAGGGTCTGTTGAACAATCTCAGCACCAAAATAAGGAAAGTAAACCTAGAGAGTTTAACACTGGCAAGACATGCTGAAAGAAAAAGGGATTAGGTAAGTAAACTAGTCACTTTCTCATCCGACGTGGCGTGGCTTCTCTCACCTGAGTGAGGATCCAGTCGTTCGAGAACAAATGCTTGAGAAAGATACTTCGCATCTCCTACTGGAGGCACAAGACCAATGACTATGTACGGAGAAATGTCAAAAGTCTTGTAGACCTACAAGAATCTGTGTGTGTGTGTGTGTGTAGAAATTCAAGGAATTCATTATCGATAGTATAGACCTAATCCTGAAGAAGAAAACTTGAATTTGACAACAAAAACTATATCCAAACCCTAGGTACCGTGATGAGAACGAAAATGCCATCAGCAAATGCTACCCTAACCTTAGCTTACCTAGAAGAAAACTCTTTGAAAAGATAGCGCAAATATATGGGGGAAATAAAAAGATAAAAAACAAACACTTCACTATTTCTTGGAAGCCATACTTAAATGATTGCTTCATCTTCTGCTAATCCTCATAGGGCGATATTAACCAATTACACAACCTGCCCCAAAACCTACACCTGAAGATCAAATTCACCCTGGAACCTAATTTTAACGAACTGCCATTCTTCGATATATTCATTAGAAATAGGAATAAACACATTATACCAGATATCTACCACAAACCTACAATATCTTTATTTCAATAGCCATAACCGAAAAAGTTGTATAAATTCCCGAGCACGTAGGATTTGCACTATGATGTCCGACAAACGCCTTCGATAATTAAATAAAACTCAAGAAAAACGAGTCTACCCCACACAAGTAATAAACAAAAGTTTTAAACTAGCATAAAAATACCTTTAGAATAATTATGCAATCCAAAGAAATGCAACAAGGAACAAATTCTAGCATACATCGTAATATACAAGAACAATCCAGAACTACAAGTTAACTAAAAAAGTCCTGTCCGACTTTTGATTAGTCATTGAATGAAGTTGAAATATATACGAAATGCGTATAGCAATTGT
>OZ038478.1:85178649-85201149 GCA_964036315.1 Acanthosepion esculentum
TATATAGTTTTCTCATGTATGCATAAAGGACATGGGTCTTTTAATGACCTACATATTCTAGCTTTTCTTAATAACTTCCATTTTACTGTAGGTGTTTTATTGGAATCTTTTAGGTGTCAGAAGTACTTCAAGAGAGATGTTTGATTTTTATATTTATTTATCCTAAACGAACTATGATGTTGCATTGGTGTACTAATGATTCCATGCAACATTTATTTTGTAGAGGATAGTTTTGAGGTTTTCTACAATTACATAATTTTTGTTTACCCTCATTAGTTGTTGTTTTTATTTTTCTATTGTCCAAAATCTTTTGGTTCTGGTATAAGTCTTTATTTAAGATATTAGAATTATGTATCTTAATATTTTATTCTAGGTTATCAGTACAGCTATAACTTAATTTTAGTGTATTTTTATTGATAATAGTACTTAGTTTACTTTCGCAGGGAAAATGCTTGAATATTAATGCGAGGAATTTTTGTCCCAATTTGTTTTTTACCATTTGGTTGTATGGGGGTGTATAACAAATTATTTTCCTACTTCTGTTTTTTCTATGCTTACCATTTTCATTTTTAATATAAGCTAGTTTTAGGTTTTTGTAGCCACTATCTGTTATAGCTTTATTATAGAAATTAATATGTTCATCGAAAATCTTATCATTTGCTGAATTGGAACTAATTCATTTTCGGATAGATAAAGGTATATGTTTAATTATAGATGAAGGGTGATTTCATTTAGGGTGTATATATAAAGGATTGGTATTGAGCTTTTTATAAGGTGTGTATATATTTTTCTTTAAATCTAATGTTATATCAAGGAAGTTAACTTTTTTAATTTAGTGCTGACGGTAATTTTTAAAGCCATGCTTTTAAATTCTTTATATAATACCTTTCTAAGTTTATCTATTTTGAAGTTAGCAGAGTTTCCGATAACCCTAAGACCATCGTCCCTGTATAAACCAATATCAGTTGAATCAATATCACGGTGCGCTGTAAGGTTGTATAATATAAAAAGACCTATGAGATCAAAAGACTCAGCTGAGTCTAGTGATCCAATTGTGATGTCAAAGTGGTCACATGAATTCTTAATCCATTTTTCACCTTTATGAATCAGTACCGATTTCTTCGCATTTAAAATAATGTTGTTTTCCTCTTCTGTAATATCCGTGTACTGGGTGGCATAGTCCAACGCATTCATGAACAGTTCTTTAGATATTGATTAGTAATCATTTTCAATATCGAACTGCATTAGTGTACAGTTGTTTTTTTTTGTTTTATACAAGTAAACCAGTTTATCGCGTCTGTAGTATTTATCCAAAGTTTCAGGCCTATTTTATCTTTAATTTGTTTATTTATCCTTTCAAGGATCATTTTAATAATTCTTCCTATATCAGGTCTTGTAGGATTAATTATCCTTGTAGTCGGATTTGCATCGAAATCTGGTTTGTGGTCCTTTAAGGTTATGTAGCATTCTTTTTCATGTGTGTGTGTATGTGTGTGTATGGGGTGTGTGCATATATATATATATATATATATATATATATATATATATATATATATATATATATATATATATATATAGGTATGTGTAGTCTCTTTATATTTTTTTAAAACTTTCCTGCACTTTAGCTCATTTCAGCGAACAACATCCAATCTTTTCTCTGAGTCGTGTTTTTTATTAGATGGGGACAAATTTGAAGTAAATAAATGCAAAAGAAATAGGATTTTATGATTAAGTGTATCCTTCTTTTTCCACTTTTCATTTCTATCTATCTATCTATCTATCTATCTATCTATCTATCTATCTATCTATCTATGTCTGTCCATTATCTCTCTCTCTCTCTCTCTCTCTCTCTCTCTGTTTAGCTATATGTCTATCACTGTTCATGATATGTCTGTCTATCTATCTCAGCCTTTTCATTATCTATCTATGTCTTTTCATTATCTATCTATGTATCTATGTCTGTTCTATTATCTATCTATCTATATATCTATCTATTTCAGTATGTCTGCAATTTTTTTTCCTTTTTTGAAAATCATTTCACCCTTGCAATGCTGAAATGCCTCTAGTACGCGGTGTGTTAAAGTTAGAGAAAAGACTGAGTACAGGGAGGATTTTGGAAAGGACATAAGATAAACGGATTCAAAAAGATAGAAAATGGCGGTTGACTTAGTATTTAAATTTTTGAAGATTGTCGTTTTCAGGCAAGCAATTAAACAGAATGGACTTCCGCTGTCGTGAAGTGCGAGAAGAGGCGGTTGCGTTTAGCTATTGCAACAAAAAATGCGTGGGACCTAGTAGTCGGGGCAGCTCGTCAGAGGACTTGAATTTAAAATATTTGTTGTAAAGTCAGTGGAAAGGTGAGAATATGACGGAAGTCTATATGCCAAGTCAGGCTCGATTACATTAGATATCCTTATTTTTGTTAAGAATCTCGAGATGAATAGCAGGAGCCCCAGACCAGATATAGCAGCAGTATTCACTGCACAGATGAATGGTATATTTATAAATGTGCAAGATGGACTCTGACGAGTAAAACTTCCTGGTACAACACAGTGACCTAAATTTCACTGCTGTAGATGTAGCGATTAATTCGATGTAGTGCTTCCATTTCAGCCCAGTTGAAAACGTAAGGCCAAGAAAACGCAGAGTATTGTTCTGGCGTCTATTGTCAGGTTTGCTACGGGTCCTTTTCAAGAGCAGCAAACAGGGTTCCCTTTTCCTATTGAAACAAGTAAATATTACTGTCATCTAAATGAATATGGGTACCTGATGACATCAGGAAGATCATTGATGAAGATCAGAAACAGAGTAGGACCAATGATATAACCTTGAGGGGAGACCCACGTTAGTGTGAAAAGTTATGGAAGCGAGCACATTGAAAATGACCTTCATTTCACGATTTTATAGGAAGAATTGGATTAAATCAAACAACCGTCGTGTAATACCGAAACCCTGGAACTTGCGTAGAAGACCTGCTTTCCATTATTCACCGTTATTATCAAGAGCTTGATATACATATTCAGCTATGGCCGTTAATCCATCATCAGTAGACCTGGCGAAACTGAAGCCATATTGTTTGTCCGAAAGAATGTCGTGAGAAATGAGATGCTTAGCCAATTCAGCATTGATTAGATCCTCGAATACTTTGGCGAAAACCGGTAAGAGACTAATAGGGCGATAATTTGTGTTGTCAGAGTGCACTCCAGAGATCCTAAAAACAGGAACTACAGAGGAGGACTTCCATCAAGCTGGAAAGCAGGAAGCAATGAATGAGGATCTTATTTTTTAGGACGATGCTTGTTATCTCGTCCCCTCCGCTTGCTTTCCGCGCATAACATTCAGAAATTGTAGCGGGTGGATCACGTGTGGTTACTTCAGATGAGCCGAGTGTGGAGTTGAAAGAGAACTTCCGAGCAAAGCACTCAACTTGATCTGCTGTAGATGTCAGGACTTCAAATCGATTGAATGATTCAGGATTTTCGGTTTTTCAGCACATTCATGCAGTGCTATCAATGATCACTAGAACAAAATTGTGAGAGGCTATGCGTTGCTTCATTCTATTATCACACAATAACTTCGTTTCTTTGAGGACAAACTTGCACTCATTACGAGCAGAGAGAAAGAGACATCTGTTGCAAGCAGTCTTGTCGTCTGGTACAGGCGGAAGAAGTGATTCCTGTGGTCTATTCAGATGAAAACCACGGGGATGAATGTGGCTTTCACGTAGGAGACCTCAGAGGCGCATTAGTGAACAGGATGATTAAAACATTAATTCCAAGCGACATCACGATGGAAGTCACGGAACGTTTCCCAATCAGCTTTTTTATAACAGAAATATATTCTGTTGGTAGGAGTTTCTTGGCTGGTGGGAGAGTGCAAAGACTTGTTTACAGACACTACAGCATGGTCAAAACGGCAGAGTATGGCATGAGTCATGGAGAGAGTTAAAGAAGAAAAGTATGTCCATCAGATTTACTGGGGGAAACACATGGGGAAGGCTACCCTCGTGATCGCGTGAGAGATTAAGGGATTGAGAAGATCAGGGTTTGCATGCCAACGAAACCAGTGACAGAGGGATTAAGCCACCTAGTATGGTGGGGCATTAAATTCACCGAACACAAATATATTTGCAAACTGGTGTAGAAAGATGGATCTATCTATCTATCTATCTATCTATCTATCTATCTATCTATCTATCCAGCAGCCTGTTACAGGTTTTAATTTTATATTTTAGTTACGTCATGTTTTAATATGATTTTAATGTTTTTAGTATCGTAAAAATTGCCTGCCTAAATCCGTCCAAGTTTATCTAATAGGATAAAGTGGTTTGTCTAGTAACCAATACAAGAGAAGATAAACACCTAATTCCAAAGCGATGGTGAACGAACAAGAAGACACTCCTGTTTCTGTAAAGACTGCATGGCAGTTCACAGTTAGTACAGAAAAAAGTGTTTGTGGAAATCGATAATTACCTGAAGGCATATTGCATTTTTTTTTTATTAATGCAATTGCTTTATCTATTTGCAATTCATTTCTTCATCATTGTTTTACTGTAAATGTTTTTACATAACTGTTATGGTCCATGTTAGGACCAAGAAAGAACAACACGAACACAAGAGTAGAAATAACGAAGATATATTACACGGAATAATAATACAAGATGTGGAAGGTGTTAGTATGACTGTCAGTCTGGTTTGGAGTGAACTACTATCGGCGCGACTCGATTCGATATTTAACATCCCCCCACGAAGACAGTATGTGGTACAAGGCCGGGTTTAACGCGGGTTTAACGTGGGTTTCTCCGGGCCCGTAAGCTCGGCCAAAAATACTCCATTAAGAAAGTGTATAAACGGGTTCAGGGCTTGTGTATCACCCCGGACGAAACTTTGCCCTTCGGCAAAGCTTGGTCCGGGTTCCCCTCTACAAAAGCGGATAGTTCGACAAGAGTCGCGCACAGTCAGAGACTGCGGCTTGACTCTTCAGAGGCGTACTATACATAGTGTTAGGAAGAGTTCATTCTGTAGGTATAGGTAAGGACCCATAACAATAAAAATACATGTTCCTAGCTTGGCGAAAATGTGCTCCTACACCCCACAGGAAAATGTACTGATTTAATAGATACTAAATAAATATCTCTATCTATAAAAGGCAGGATGTGTGGTGTGTGTGTGTGTGGGGGGGTAACGAATGCACGGCCGCAATTGTCGAGGGATTTGCACCAAGATTTACATGCACATGCTCCAAGTTAGTGGAACGGCCAAGATCGACTTTGCATTTCCCAACTACCATGGATAGTGGAAATAATCGATTTTTTCATGCTTCTACGCAAGTTTTCATGTAGATTGCGACCATTTTCTACTGGACAGAGTGAGAGCCTATAGCTGGCTTCCACGAATAGGCAGGAAGATTCTATTGGGCAGCGTGAGAGCCAACAGCTGACTGACACGATTGTTAACTAGCATGCTAGCATACAAAAAAAATCGATAGCTGCATTCGTCACAAGTGGGAAAAACTTAAATCTGCATGGCACTTTACTTCAATTGGTTCATTTGCTTGCTTAAACTCAACGTTGATTCTCATTCCGCAGAACTGGGTTGGGTGTGAAAAAATATTTGGTTTTAACATTCTTTTTTCATTCGGTTTTTCCAGTTACGAGTCCTTTTTTAAAGCTGATCGTTTTGTGTTCATTTTGTTTAGTTCTTTTTTCCTAACGGATTTAATGTTTAGTATAGAGCTTAGAAAAATTACGCAATGTGAGATAGGCAAGAAGTAAGGCATGTAGCTACATCAGCACGGCAAAGGGCACTCCTTTAAAGGCAGGGAAGGGCAAAAATATTTTAAGTCAAGTGATAGCGATTGCTGTATGAGTCGTACGATTTTTGAATCAAGCACGAGCAACGCCGGGCCATGCTGTTAGTATTCATTAAGCGTGTGTAAAAGAAAGTGAAAAATAATGATGTTCTGTTGTGTATTCGGTCGCTAGACACTTGTCTAACGTTTGTATATTCGTCGCGTTCAAATCCCGCACGAAAATGTTCTATTCACTTCGCCCTCATTGAGTATAGCACTGATACATATTTTCTGCTTCCAAACTCTCAAGATTTGTTAAGACGACAAGTTAAAGATAAAACGCAAGGCTAAAAAACCCCAAAACAAACAAGCAAACAAAAGAAATACAAGTTTTCACATGATTTTATGGCAATAAGCTGTTAATTGATATTTTTAAAATCCCATGGAGAGCTAGGATCAACTAAGTCTCGAGGCCGTTTTTTTTTTAAACTAACTTTCTTTTTCCCGAGTTCGGTGAATGAAAAATCCAGAGGTAGATTCTAATAGACGGTCTGTTGCTGAAATATTTGGGTAGCACCTGCGACATTGTCATTGCTAACTTAAATATTTAAAAAATGAGTACTGAAATCATTTTCATATAGCTAATGTGTCATTTCCGAATAAACAAAAAGCAAACAAAAAAAGAAACATTCTGTTTATTCTTTGTTCTTTCATATTCTTATCTATTAAATTATTTTGCCACTGTATTGTTTTTTTTTCTTTTTACTCTTATCGATATTTCCTTACTATCTATCTATCTATCTATCTATCTATCTATCTATCTATCTATCTATCTATCTATCTATCTATCTATCTATCCCAGTCTGTTCAGATCTATCTATCTATCTATCTATCTATCTATCTATCTATCTATCTATCTATCTATCTATCCCAGTCTGTTCAGATCTATCTATCTATCTATCTATCTATCTATCTATCTATCTATCTATCTATCTATCCCAGTCTGTTCAGATCTATCTATCTATCATTCTATCTATCTATCTATCTATCTATCTATCTATCCCAGTCTGTTCAGATCTATCTATCTATCTATCTATCTATCTATCTATCTATCTATCTATCTATCTATCTATCTATCCCAGTCTGTTCAGATCTATCTATCTATCTATCTATCTATCTATCTATCTATCTATCTATCTATCTATCTATCTATCTATCTCAGTCTGTTCATATCTATCTGTCTATCTATCTATTTATCTCAGTCTGTTCATATCCATCTCAGTTTGTTCATATCTATCACTCTACCTATCTCAGTTTGTTCATATCTATCTATGTATCTATCTATCTATCTATCTATCTATCTATCTATCTATCTGCGTTTGCATCTCCTTTTATCTGCATTTTTTATATTTCTTTCTCTAATGGGCAATGTAGAAAAAGGAATAAATTTAACGAGTAGGTAACGAGAAGGTAAAGTGAAAAAAAGAAGTAAAATTGAAATGTCACGAAAATCTAATAAGACAACATCAAGTCGCCAAAAGCGAAAATAAACAGTAGAATATGCAAAGACTTAAGTGTTTTGATTTTATTGAGGCATGTTCCATTAGAACGCAGCCGACAATGACTCATCACCATTTTCCGTTTCTTCATTATCTGTAAATTACTATACTTGTGACGTGAATAACCGTTTCCATCATAACGCTTTTAAATTCAGAGCTGTGCTATCATTGAAGGCTAGAGAGTCCAGTCTACACTTATTGAACTCATGTTCAAAAACAGATGGGTTCATGCCTTTTCATATGTACGTAGCAAACGGAAGTTGATCAATCCGACAAGGTCAAAATGGCAACCGTTGACTAAACTGGGACAAAAGATGGCTTGTGAATTTTCACGCGTCCAAAACAAAGTTTATCTCCATTGATCATCTCAGAGAGCCCTCACTGGCTTCCATCAGCGTAGCTAATACCAAGCCCCAGAAAAGTGACTCATTGCGCCTTCTCGGGATCACGTTCTCAGATTACATAAACTGGAGAGAATATATTGAATGCATTGCTTGGTCAGATTTCAAAATGTCGGTTCACTGTGTCGTACAAGCCATTTTTTTTTCTAGCGAGAATCTATTTTACATATCAATAAGTCTTCCAGTGGTTCATGCTTAGAATATTGCTGCCACATATTTTTTCGGTGCCCCTGCTATTTACTTTGAGTATTTTGATAAGATCCAAAGAAAAATTAGCAAGATTGTATGTCCTGATGTGGTCGTTTTCCCACCGCCATAGACCATGCTTCTTCGTGTCTTTTCTATAATTCACGGTAATTGCTCGGATGAGCTCTTTGTTATGGTATCAAGACTTTATGAATTTAAGCTGTTGCCGAGATCTCATCAATTTACGGTTGAGCTGGCTAGATGTAGCCGTAAGGTCTATGCTAACAGTTTCTTTTCTCGCACTTATATTATATATATATATATATATATATATATATATATATATATATATATATATATATATATATATATATATATACATACATATATATATATATATATATATATATATATATATATATATATATATATATATATATATATATACATATATATATATATATACCTGATTTGTTTTGTAGTTTTATGGAGACACGTTACGTATATTTGAATGCAAATATATTCTAATGTGAAAATGTGATAAATTTTCTTTTCAGGGTCTGTTCGCAATCTGCCCACGTATTTCTGAAATAAAATAATGGCCGCATAAAATGCAGTTTAATCATCTCACTAGTCTCTCCACTAACACATTGTAAACTGCAGACAAAATACAATTTATAAAACAGTTTGCTTGATAAATGTTCAAAACTAGATAGAGATATAAAAAAAAACTGAATGGATGACAGTAAAAGTGTCTTATAAACAAAAGAAATCTTCTTTTTTTTCTCAAAATAAAATGCTCACAACAGGTTTTAAACAATAAACCGAGAATCATTCACAAAAATTACGAAGAAAAGACATCAGTAGAATTGATACGAAGCAGTTTCGTCATACATAGTTTATTCATCGCAGTTGTTTGACGGCAATACTTTCCGATCACCTTAAGTTTTTAGTAGAATTTAATAACTCCCGAGAATGTAGAATGTAACTATTTATATTATATAATTATTCTGTAACATTTACGTATACCGAAATTCCCCAGGAAATTGCACCTGGTGTTACCTGTGTAATAATAAGATCAACACCATCTTGGGTCAAATAAACGCTTGTGTTTACGAATGATTTTTTTTACTGTTTATCAAACCTTTGTATGTTATTTAAAGCAATAATATATTTTTATATTGTGCGAAGTTTTTTTTTTACAGTTAATAATGGTTTAGTGATTAATTAACCCATAGCGACTGGGGTAATAGGTGGATTCATACCTTTCATAACTGTATTTGCGAATAAGTGGATATAACGAACCGGACAGGAATTGGTTACTCGACTCCCCGATTAATAATTCCGAGCCATTATCGAACATCCTGGTATGTCTAAACGGTCATCCATCTAGGTACTGACCAGTCTCGACGTTGCTTAACTTCGGGAACGGGTTTCAAAGGGATATCGCCAAAAGCCTTGTTTAAGAATGTTTATCTAATAAACCAATAAGACTTGTGTGAATTATATAATAGCAAAACACTCTCATCTGTATAAAAAAAAATAATACTCTTTCTTCTGCTTTTTCTTCTATGTGCAGTGTCCCTTCCGAAAGGGGATGATAATGGCTCTCCACAATATCCTATACCTTGTAACCTCCAATCTTCTATACAGTTTGGAATGTGTATTTTTCTTGAATTTTAAATTACGATGGAAAATCCAAATGCGCCTTGGGATATCGAAATATGCCTTCCAAAAGGTAAGCAAAGTATTAAGAAACAAGAAAATATCGTTAAAAACAAATAAACTAGTAAACTGAGGACTGATATTGCCTCTCAATATCGGTCCTCCTATATATTAGTGAATGTGGGGCGATTTTCTCAAAAGTGAAGTAGATACTTAAGAAAAAAGAAATGTGGTCCTACAGAACGATGATGAAAATAATATGGAAGGAAAAGGTTATCAACAACGAATTTATAGAGAAAATGGAAATAAAAGGATACTCATACATAATATCAGAAAGAGAAGGTTGGCATTTATAATGAAGAAAGAGGGATTGGAAAATATGAAACTCACAAGACATTGAAAGCAAAAGATACGGATGAAAACCTAGCATGACATACGTAGAGAGCTTTGGAAAATGGTGGGTAGAATAGGGATTAGGAGAGATAGCAAAAAGACTAAATATACTAGCAGCTACAAAAGGCTGGAAGTCGTAGAGAGCCATGATCATATACTATCTGAAGTCGTATTTTGCAACCCTTTTATTTAAACCTTATATTTAATTACTACTGTCTTTTGCTAAAATATATTTAAACTATATTTCAAAAAGGTAATTGATAAATTGGTTCATATTTTACTTAAATAGTGTATCTATATTCAGTGTGCGATGGGTAAATTCTCGACAATTCTGTTTCCAAATTCGCGCATGTGCGTTATTTGTTTTAATCTAAAAATCTAATTGATTAGACAGTATAATATGCTTATTCTTTACCCTATTCTTTGGGATTACCTCTACCTCGCATTAAATAGGTTAGGGACAGTGGCTGTGTCCTGGTGGATTTATCAATTACTATTTGTGCACTTTTCTACTATTAGCAGAGTTCCTACAATATACAGGGTTTGATGGGTAAATTGCCACCATTTTATATTTTTTAATTTCGAGCATGCGCATTGTTTGTTTTTTATTTTGTCGACTGCACATTATAGTAGGGTAAGTTAGGAAGCGTCTGTGAGAAAAAGAGCGCCATGACGCTATTCACTCCTCCAATAATTTGGAAAGGGTATGCTGTACTGTTTGGCATTCGCGCTGGAAGCTCCAATGCGAACATTTCGTAGTGTCTGGGTATCAATCTGAGGACTGTGCAGAGAATTCGGAAAGAGTTAGATGGATCTAATGTTGATTACGAAGGTACTGCAGCTCAAAAATTCACTCTGATCGTTTTGATAAAAAAAGAACTCCCAACTACCTTGAGTGAGTAGTACTGCCCTGGGTCAAGAGGGTGGCTGCTAGAAGATCCTGTGTTTTGCAACATGGCAGTGCACAATTCCACACAAGCAGGAAAACGCAGTTATGACTGTCAGACAATTTCTGCGACCACATAATCCCTTACATCTAGCCACCTAACACCGCAGACTGCAACCGACTTGATTATTATGTAACACCAAAGATGAACTGACAGCAAGGATCATGGCAACATTCACCAATTTAATTAAGGAAAACAGCCAGAAGGATGGAGATTCCGAAAATCGTCTTGAAGCAGTCCTTGAAGCTAATGGCGATTTTATTGAACAAGTTTACTCGTTATTATTTCAATATATTTTGTGTAATTTTGGTAAATGTATCTGTTAGAATGAGATGTCAATGTTATTTTTTTTTCCGTAACTTAGACGACATTTTATTCATCGTGCCTTGTAGTAACTCCGCCGCATAATGTTAAGAAAGGAATTCTGTTACTCAAAAATTCTGTTTCCATTACTATTCTAATTAAATCTTAACATTAATTATATAGACATTACATAGACTTCAGTGGAAATATGTTTCAGGCAATATAAATATTGATTTGTTTAAACGTGTCTATTTTTATTTTATTTTGATCTTTAGATGGCAACATTTAAATATTTAAAAAAAAAGCTCGAAGTTTCTTTTTACTACAATTCTGTTTATACTGATCTTGTCCGTGATGTCGCGTCTCTTTAGGACGTCTCCAACAATGTGTTTACATGATTTCCTATCATTTGTACCGTTGCAATATTTGTCGATTTAATATGTCTTCGATTTTCTCTTTTGTCATCCATATGCCTGTTAAGGGGTCTCCCCTTTTTTACACAAATGGACTCAACTGAGGTATATATATATATATATATATTACTACCAGTGAATACCCGGAGAGTCGAAAGCACGTTAAGTGCTGTGACGGTCGAACTCTCTGCTTTTGAGCAGAGAGGAACCCGGACGAGATTCCGCCGAAGGGCAGAGCCTCGTTCGGCGAGGTTGACCAACCCGATCCCGTTTATGCGGGATCTACGGGATATTTTTGGCCGAGCCTACGGGCTCGGGAATACCCCACTTTAAACCCGGCCTTGTGCCACATCTGTCCCTCGTGGGGAGGACACTAAATACCGTCGGCAGCACGTTAAGTGCTGTGACGGTCGAACTCTCTGCTTTTGAGCAGAGAGGAACCCGGACAGACTGGATGCAAAAATTCGATGTTTGCGACCTACGTATCAGCTCATTTTGCAAAAAGTTAGACCGTGTACCATCAGAGGCGACAAAGTTAAAGGAAGATTATATAGTCAATTTCCCGAGGTATTTGCGAGCGGGTTGGGACGATGCAACAAATTCACAGTTAGAATTGAATTAAAAGAAAACGTCCAAACAGTATTTAGAAAGAAGCGAAACGTACTGTTTGCTACTATAGAAAAAATCGACAAAGAAATTAGAGAGACTTGAACAAACTGGGATCCTCTCAAAAATAGAGTTTAGTGAATGGGCAGCACCGGTTGTCTATGTAAAAAAGAAATCAGGAGAAATCCGTGTATGCGCAGATTTTTCGACGGGGCTAAATAAGGCTATAAAAGACCATCATTACCATATTACCGAGCCCAAAAGAAATATTTACAAAGCTCATCGGCGGTAAGATATTTTCCAAAATAGATCTAAGTGAGGCTTATCTGCAAATCCTAGTGCAAGAAGAGAGTACGAAAATTCTATGTATTAATACGCACAAAGGGTTGTATAAATTCAACAGACTACCGTTCGGGGTAAAAGTTGCACCAGCAATTTTTCAGCAGAGGATGGACACAATGCTCACGGGCCAGAATTTTGCGACCGCTCATCTGGATGACATTCTAATTAAGAGCGACAATGTTGAAGAACACACATCGCACATCAAGGAGGTTTTCAGAAGACTTCAGGACTTTGGGTTTAAAGCTAAAGGAAAAAAGTGTGATTTTTTTCCTAAATGAAATTAAATACTTAGGCCAGATAATTAATGAAAATGGCAGGAAACCAGACCCAGAGCGGGCATCGGCAATTAAAAACATGCCTGAACCTAAAAACGTTGCAGAATTACAAAGTTTCCTGTGCCTAGCTAATTACTATGGCGAATTTATTGATAATATGCATAAATTGAGGGCCCCACTAAATTAGTTACTAAAAAAGGAGAATAATTGGAATTGGACAGAAGACTTTAAAAAAGCGTTTAAGGAAATAATACAAAAAATAACTCCGGAGAAAACACTGACATATTTCGATCGCGAATTAGAAATCATTATTGCAGTTGACGCGAGCTCACATGGGGTAGGTGCGTGTATTCTACACAAGATGCGGGACGGTACAAAGAAACCCGTTGCGCACGCATCTAGATCATTATTACCAGCGGAGAGAAACTATTCACAGATCGAAAAGGAGGCATTAGGCATAATATTTGCAATAACTCATTTTCACAGATATATTTATGAGAGAGAGTTCACGCTACAAACGGACCACAGACCCCTTCTTACGATTTTCGGTTCAAAAAACGTTCTACCAGTTTATACAGCGAACAGACTTTTAAGATGGGGAACTGTGTTACTAAACTACAATTTCAAACTTGAGTTCTTACCATCAAAGAAAATTGGGCACGCTGATGTACTATCGCGATTAATACCGGCGAAAAGCGAACCGTTGGAAGACTCGGTAATAGCGGCATTACAAGCTGAAGATGAAATCAGTAAAGTGTTATACAATACAATAAAGGAACTAACTTTGACTTTGCTAGAGATAAGAAAAGAAGCGGAAAAGGATGAATTTATTCAGAATACCAAGAAAAAAATAGAAGAGAAGGAAAGGAATTTAGCAGACAGCTTCTCAATCTGTGACTACATATTATTGCATAATGAGAGAGTCGTAATACCGAAATCGCTACGAAGGCGAATCTTGAAAGATTTTCATTTAGGACATCCGGGAAAAAACCGGATGAAGGCACTTATGAGAAGTTTTGTCTCCTGGCTAACATGGACGATGATATTACGCAAATGGTGGAAAGTTGTAAAGTCTGTGCTGCTGCGGCGAAAGCACAACCCTCTATACAAAAGCCATAGCCTATAGGTGACAGACCGTGGTCCAGAATATACGTGGATTACGAATGACCCATAGAGGGTTACTACCGCTTAATAACAGTAGATAGTTTCAGTAAATGGCCTGAGGTTTCCAGATTCAAACACCCGACGACAGAAAATACCATAAACTGTATACACGAATTATTCGCCA
Organism: Acanthosepion esculentum; assembly: GCA_964036315.1. Lineage (NCBI taxonomy): Eukaryota > Metazoa > Mollusca > Cephalopoda > Sepiida > Sepiidae > Acanthosepion > Acanthosepion esculentum. The sequence continues at coordinate 85,192,818 of OZ038478.1, forward strand.
GATTCGGCGTCGTGGATTGCTTGGTTACTGATAACGGTACCCAATTTACCTCCAGTGACGTCAAAGAATTTTGTGAGACATACCAAGTAAAGCATATCAAGATAGCACCGTACCACCAGAGGTCGAACGGACAAGCCGAAAGATTCGTAGACACACTAAAACGAGCTTTTAAAAAAAGCCGAAGATGTACCGACAGAAAAAGCGATACAGCAATTCCTCCAAGTATACAGAATAACACCTAACGGGAACACACCATCTGGTCTTTCACCAGCGGAATTAATGTTTGCCCGGAGAATACGGTCTGTGTTTGATAAATTATTGCGAAACAAGAACAAAAACCAGTATACACCTATTGTACCAAAGAGAACATTTAAACCAGGTGAACGAGTTTATTTTAGGATGCTCAGAAACAATATGGCTTACTGGGAGCCTGGCACAATAATTAACAGGCTGGGAAATGTGATGTACACTGTAAAAGGCGAAAAGTTTACCCATAGAAGACACATTGAACAAACACAAAAAGGCTCGTCACCCGTAGAAAATGACGACTCTATGGATGTAATCTTTGAAGCTTTTGAGATTCAAAGACCAAGGAAGATACAGAATTTAGTAGGTCAAACAGGAAGAGAAAATTTACTGAACCTCTGATCATCAACCATAAAATGAAAAGATACTAACTCCCTATCTAAGGAAGGGGGTGTTAAGGGGTCTCCCCTTTTTCACACAAATGGACTCAACCGAGGTAAATATATATTACTACCAGTGAATACCCGGAGGGTTGGCAGTACTTTAAGACTGTCGAGGTGTCCGTACGTTGAGTATTATCAGAGTAGTATTAGAGGAGGGTAACACAAGAGTCCCCGTCACAGCACCTAGACTCAGTAAGGAGTCATACCACGATACTTCAATACCAAGACTGTATATATATATTATTGCTACTAACCCGAATTCCTGGATCTACTAACCCGTATTACCAGTTTGTATTATTACGTTAATACATTTATTTTCCTTATCTATTCCTGGCGTTTGTTATTTCTTAATATCGGATTTCATCTCGGAATCCACAACAATACCTAATAACGTTATTTAGGCTATTCGTCGTTTCACCATCAGCTTCTAATATGCCGTGTGATTGTCACAGTTTGTGACACTATGAGTTGGATATATGCGCACGCGTGTGTGTGTGCGCCCGCACATCTGTGTGTGTGTATATATACACCCCCCACATCTGTGTGTGCGTGCGCACGCACACATATGTGCGAGAAGATTAGTTAGATTTGACCTGGGTATCAAACTTCAAGACCCAATGACTAGATTAGGAATCTAGATAAAAACATGTTTTGGACATATGGCCAAAAGGGTAGATGAGTGTTAAGTACTTGTCAAAATACGAAGATAGTGAACTGGTCAAAACTTAAAAGGGTCTGAATTTAATGTCCCTGAATCGGAGTCAGCTAGGCTAAAAAATATTTTTATGTCCACTTTCTTCAAAGGGAGAAATGGTCATGAAAAAGTTATGGGTTTATTCGTGGGTGTCCCTTGTCCGGAAATGATGAAAGAGGATTCTGCATATATACGGGAGCGCCTTGGGCCACGGCAGTTAGACTTAGTTTAGGTTCGAGGAAGGTTGATTTAGGCCGGAGCACGTAACAACGAAGAGCGACCCATTAGCAGCCGGACATTGTTAGCTAAGATATATATTTTTTTTGCCAGCCGAGAATCAGCCCAGAGTTAATCATCCACAAAAAGGTCACACGCCTTCCCTCCTCTTTTCGTCCTACCCAAGTTTGTAGTTGTGATTTTCTTTTGCCTGTGAGCCTGCCTCTCGCTCGATCCGCCGCACAGAAATTCTACGACGTGGGGTCTATATCTTTGTGCAACGAGTTGCAGAGGTGGGTAGTCTCACAGTTCGAAGCTTTCATTCTTCATTATGTTTTTTTAATCATTTCCCCCAAAGCAAACAATAAAGTGTGATTGGAAAAGTAAAAAGAGAAACATTATTAATTTCGAGAACTATAAAAGAAGAGTAATCAAGAAGGCAGTAGATAACGATTGACATTGCATTTCAATTTTTGAAGGGCAAAGACACGGAAGGAAATTCCACAATTGGAAAATGCGAGAAAAGAAACTCCTAGTTTAGAACTTACATTTACATCTAGCCAATTCAACTGTAAATGATGAGATCTTGTCAAATCTAGTACTATACTTAAATTCATAAATTCTAGTCACCAGAGCAAGAACAAGTACCATTCATGTTATGGGATCTTACCTTCCTGGCACTATAAAGACTGCGCATCTCAAGAGAGACGTAGGGAACGAGTCGAGACGCAGTCTCAGACTGTGCGCGACTCTTGTCGAACTCATTGCTCTGGCAGAGAGGAACCCGGACGAGGATTTGCCGCAGGGAAAATTTTCGTCCGGGGTGGTAGACAAGCCCTGAACCCGTTTATACCTGTTCTAATGGGCATATTTTTGGCCGAGCCTACGGGCTCGAAGAACCCACATTAAGCCGGCCTTCTGTCACATGCGACCCACGTGGGAGGGTTGTTAAATATCGGAACGAGTCGAGACATAACGAGTCGAGCCAATAGTAGTTCACTCCAAACCAGCCTGACATTCATACTAACACCTTTCACATCATGTATTATTATTCTGTGTAATATATCTTTAATATTTCTACTATTGTGTTCGTGTTGTTCTTCCTTGGTCCTAACCTTGGACCATAACAGTGGGACGAGGATAATGGACCATAACAATTCATCAGAACAATTACCAAGAAAGTATTTATACAAAAGGCATAGGAAGCTACATAACAGTGGTGGGAAATTGACTGAAGCGGAGATGCCAGGTTAAAACCAATGCCAATAGCTCTTTCTAATTTTTAATTAAAATATTTCTTGCTGATTTCAGTCTCAATCGATGCTATTGTCCGCATACAACCTTGAAATGTCAGAGTTTTCACTTCATGTCGAGGTCTGCGCATTGTTCAAATGAACATTTAGAACCCAGGTTTTTATCAGTGGCACACATCTATTTTCCGTGTCATAATCATAACTCGGTACAATTTCCTGTTCTTTCTAGCTCTTACTAATGTTTGTCTATTTACTAGTCTTCCCGTTCCTTCTCAGAAATCTATTTAGTACGCTAGCTAGGTTACTCGCCGTTTACCCATGTACATCTTAGCACCAATATGTCCTGTGAATATCAACGGTTTCAAGCACTGTTTCCAAGACAGATATCCCGTAACAGTTTCGTAATGTTTTTCCTTAAATCTAGCGAAGTTTTTCTAATTTTTAGTATTCTGCTTATCTTGGGGAATGTATCTTTGGCTACCCCAATACACCATACTTTCCGTCCGCTGTTAAAGTACTTCAAAGGTATTTAAATTTCAACATATTCAACCGCATTCCTGCAGAATTCCTCGTCGTTGTGCTATAAATATCACAGACGTTATACTCTCAAACATTCAGGCGTACTGCTGTAGAAGTTTCATTGTTGAATCGTTCAGTTAATGCATTAATATATTTGGTATCCTCTCCTCAGTGCGCTTAGAGAAATCACCTTTCGAATAAATATTATGCTGTTTGTACTCGAACTTCATTGCATGCCACAGACGAAATGGATAGACTAATAGAAAACAATGTTCTTGCTTTCCTTCCTGAGGCCAATGTACCAATGTGGAGAGTAGCGAAGCCAATGATATAAGTATCTTTTATTTGCTATAACAATGACATTAAACAAAAAATAAAAATCCAAATTAGGAGTCACGATAAAACTTTCCAAAACAGAAAATATGATCTGGAATTTGAATGAAAGTAGTGATGGTGCATTCCCTGAATCCATCGTAAAGTTGCAGTATGTGGCATTTTTTATTACTAAAGAATCAAATACCTGGGCGTATGGGTAAGTTGTAATAAATTTAGCATTGGCTATAATTAAATCTAACATAGAACAGGCTGTGCTAGGGGTTGTTTTGCTCAACACAGCAAATATCTAAAAAAAATCAATGCCTTAAACTTAAACCACAAGTGTTATTGTTAAATAGCCTTAGAAGGCAGAGATTTTAATAGGGATACCATGTATGGCGTCAACCCCGTTTAGAAATACGTAACTTGATAGCTGCATAGAAAGGCTTTCTCAGATCAACCGGTTAAAAGAAGCTCCGAGCGACTGATGCCTGTAGGGCTTGCAGATGATCATGCTTCTAAGCTTGTGTATTGGCGTTAACCATTCACAAACAATGAACTGTATGAAATAACATAAACAACTGTTCTTGACTGATAGATTCATTGATTTTGTTTAATTGTGGCCTAGGTTATTTAAAACCGAAACTTAATTTAGGATTGTAAGAATATTTTTTTATTTGGCAGATGTATAACACATTCTTGGAGATAATGATTATTTTCGGATACAGTTATTATTGAAACACATAGATGCGATGAGAAGAGATAGATTCATACCTTTCCCAAGGTTATTAGTGCGTAAGTGAACGAAGTGAACCCGACTAGATTTAGAACACAACTTTCCGACTTCTCATTTCTAGGCTTATCCATAACACAACACGAATATCCAAACTTACAGCACCTGGTACTCTCCAACGGTCGCCCGTCTATGTGCTGACCAGGCTTACCGTTTCTTAACTTCGGTGATCGGACTAGAAACGGTGTTTTGATGTGAGCCACATAAATCTTGAGGATTTCCAACTACCACAACATCTGAAATGTAAATTGCAAAGTATATAACGGCATAATGAAAATGCTGACATTCAGCGCTACGCCAAACAAAAGTGTATAACGGAAGACCCTATCTATATTGGAAAGGGCGTTATGAGTTATTGGGCTTGATGAGCTGACTTACCTATAAAATTGTTTTAACTGAAAGAGTTTGTAAACTACAACCCAAAGTAGCATTGGCTGTTCGGTAAATCAATGCCAAAAGTTTCCTTATAAGAAAAGTCTGAAGGTATTATTACCATTTTGAGATGGTGAGTTTCCGAACAACTTGTGTAATGAGCAGAAAAAAAAACTGAAATTTGCTGAAAGGTTTCTGCAGAGATGAGATGCGGCCACTCAGCTTAAAGCGTAGCATAACTTAAATAATATAGTGCAATTAAAATGAAATGAAACTATGAAGAAGAAAGATTGGAAGTTATAACTTTACCGTCTTCCATATATTATTTCCCTTATCAATCATCTCTTTATTATCAATAGAACTGCCGTTTCATGGATTACTGACACCAATATTATAGGTTCGAAATATACCAGCAACATTAATATGGACATTGTCGACATGAAAAATGAATCAATATCCCAATAATCGCAATATCATGAACAAGAAAATCAGAAGTTTCGCTATAATTTTCATCAGCTTTTTCAATTTACTTATCATTAATCGACTGGAAAACACAAGTTATATGTGAAAGGTCATGAAAAGATTCCGACTTAAAAAATATGTCCAAATCAGTGTTTTTTGGTTTTTTTAAAAATATTTTCTTAATTCTTAATCTTATTTTAAGTCCCATATTTAAATAGTATAAAAATATACAATGTTAATACATGAGGTTTTATCAAATCAACTCTTTCAATATAACTTTCTTTCTCGTCTTAAAACAAGGAATGTGTATTAATTATATAAAACACGGGTGTACTGATCTCTCCGACAAAACTGTGCATTTCTCTGTGTGATGTTTATGGAAATGTGGTATTTCGTTTGCTCTCATGTCTTTACAAAATGTTATTAATATCTTTTTCATCTTTCTTTTTGGTGATATTCACAACACCGGCTTCTTGAAGTTTATTCTTATAAGTCAATCCACTTTTCTCGTTTATTATTTTTTGTTCCTTATCAAATTAATTTCTACGTTTATTGTTTGATTATAAAAGGCGGGCTTCGTTTTGGTCTTGTCTTGTCTACAAAAATTACTTTTGTTGATTTATGATTTCTATTCAACTTAAAGCGTCCAAACATTCCTATCACTCAATAATTTTAAAATATGCTATGATTAGCTTTTGAGGTCATATATTTCTTTTGGCAATTATTGAAATTACGCACACACAAAAACACAGACACACACACACACACACACACACATATATATATATATATATATATATATATATATATATATATATATATATATATATATAATTTCAATTTGATATCAAATATGTATCGGAATTCGACAGAATGATAAGATAAACAAACAGAAACATCTATCAATCTAGCATGTTTTCCTTTTATTAAAGCTTCATCAAAGAAAGAAATATGAAGAAAGAGCAAATACATGGTATTCTTTCTTTTGCGTTGTCTGATTTTCATTGGTTAATCAGGTTTCATGTGTTTTCGACTTGTTAATATAACATTAGTATAATTTATGAGGTTCAATTCGCTTATTCAAACTGAACCATTTCGTCCCTTCTAAATATTAAGTCTAAATGCCGCAAATTATAGTAATGTGTAATTCAGTCAATTATGTGACACGCGTGATAAACGCTTAGGCGAACATGTATATTTCGATACATAAATGACGATACACATTTTTTCACCGAAGAAGTTTGTTTATGTCTTTGTGCGGAGACCAGTTGCCATCCAAGGCTATAGAAGCTGCTCTGTCCTACTATTTACCCATAGCTGGGGGTAGAAAAAGCGGATTCGTACCTTTTCAAGAGTATTAGCACGTAAGTGAATGTAATGGATTCAACGGCAATTCGAACTCGGCTATACGATTCCTCAATCCGAGCCGTTATCCATTACTCCACCGTGCCTCCGAGTCGAATTCACGAATAAGCATGATTAACGAATGAAAATCAAACACAAATGTAAAAATGCTAGAATTCCTTTGTTTAAATTTCTCTTATATACATATATATACACACATATATACACACATATATATATATAAATATATATATATATATATATATATATATATATATATATATATATATATATATATATATATATATATATATATACATATATATATATATACATATATATATATATATACATATATATATATATATATATATATGTATATGTATATGTATATATATATATATGTATATATATATATATATATATATATATATAAAACATAATTTGAAACATAAATTTAAACAAAGGAATTCTAGCATTTTTACATTTGTAATATATATATATATATATATATATATATATATATATATATATATATATATATATATATATATATATATATATATATATATAAACAACCAACCAAAATATGTGTGACAACCTAATATATATATCACATGTTTTGGTTGGTTGTTGATACATTCCATCTAACGAATAACCTCCATAGTATATAAAGTTTGTCCTAAGCTTTTGGCACACATTAGCCAACTTCAGAGTGGTTATATAGACATGAAACAAAGATATCCACCGTCAAAGATGATATTTTGTTATTTTGACATAGAAGATTGCTATGCGACGTTAACCTTTATTTTCACCAGAAATTAAAGCCAATATTCGAAGATTAGAACGGCATAATAGATATTCATTGCCTGTAATGAATAATATATATATATATATATATATATATATATATATATATATATATATATATCCAAAGATGAAAAAACGATACATTTGTCGCTAAAATATTTTCAGCAATCGTCAATAATGGCCTGTCTGTGTTCCGGTTTATCGGGACATGACAAAGTAACTCACCGACCTCCACCTTCTGATCTTATTTTTCTATTTATCGTAGATCTGGCACTTAATTGGTTAATCAAGACATACCCTCAAGCCTATTTTTAATCCTGACCTCATGCCTCCTCCTTTAACTTTTGGAAGTAACACTTTCTTTTTAAATTTCTTAAAAATCATTTAATCACCAGTTACTTACCATCGACTGACGAATTATAATCATAGTAGTGAGACATGGAAGCTTTTGGGTAGCGATTTCAGCATATTTTATTATATTCTCTTATAATAATAATAATAATAATAATAATAATAATAATAATAATAATAATAATAATTATAATAATAATAATAATAATAATAATAATAATTATAATAATAATAATAATTATAATAATAATTATAATAATAATAATAATTATAATAATAATTATAATAATTATAATAATAATAATAATAATAATAATATATGTGTGTGTGTGTGTGTTTGTAAAGTGTATTATTATATATATATATATCTGTTAATAGTATAATGAAAAACGAGTTGCATAATAAAAGCTGACACCATCAAGTAAGATAATGTAAAGTCACGTGGAATATTGATCTTTTACATGAAAGTACCATCAAAACGTTACAAACTTCAGGTATTTAATACTAATTAATT
>OZ038478.1:85206149-85251149 GCA_964036315.1 Acanthosepion esculentum
TAATACAAATCAGAAAACACCAATATTTAAAAAATAATTTTTTATTATTTTCATTTGTGTATAAACGTTCCCTTTTTTGTATGTATGGGAGACTATACGCGATCATAAAATAAAAGCAATGATTTTTTTTTCAATTTAAATCTCAATTTGTTAACATGCAATAGAGCATTAGAGTACGGAGAATATTTTTTCTCAATTTTTAAGATTACTGAGATAATGAAATAAAAAAAGCGCTCCTGTCATTTTCTTCAATTATGTTTTACAGATAATGTCTCTGGACAAGAATATTGGACCAAACATCACGTTGTCATACACGTCAACACAGCTACTGTCGGTTAAAATTGCATTTCTATGGAATTTAAACATAAAGTATATAATATTCGTTTCAAATCAGATTAATTATACTTTATATCAGTCAATATTTGTCAAATAAAGTTTTAGAAATATATATTTTATTTTTGGAACGCTTTTTTAAATAAAGAGAATCACATTGCAATGAAAGACGACTGCAAAACGGCGCTGATCAGCTATTTTACAAAAACAAACTCCTTTCAGTCAATTTAAATTAGTTTTTGAAATTCGGCAAAGTATTTTGCTTATTGGAATTATTAAAGTTAATCTATCAGCTTGAAATTAAAACTAAAATAAATGTTTGAAGAAAGATTTTTTAAATTTTTAAAACTTCATTGAAACCTTAGGTATTTCTGCTTTTCTGGAGGTACCTAGATTAGGCCCGATCCCCGAAAGTCAGACAGAAAAAAAAATCTATTACTTTATTTAGCATTTAAATGTCATCTGTCGCTATTCGAATAGACACTCAGATTTCAGTGCCACATTTTCTATCATTTGAGAAAAAATTATCTAGTTATTTAAATATCTCTACTTGTTTAAATTTGACGTTGCTATTTCTTAACTCAGATCTTGGGTTTTCCGTCTTGCTAAGGGCAATACATTCTTCTGAAAATTGATGGTTAATTCTTCCGTTCGATTTTTTTTTTAATTTTGTTCAAGACATACTGCAGTTTGTTTTCTGTATCTGCCATCAATAGGGCACAATCTAGAGAGTAAATGAGTGAAAAAAATCCTCATTTGAATCTAGTTTCTAACAGTAAACGTTTGCACTCAAGATAATTAAGCAACTATCTCCCCCACCAAGAAGTCGTTATGATAATCACTGTTATTACGAAGATCAGTATTTCTATCCATATAAACCCCCAGGCGTCACTAACCTTAACATTCACCATACGCAAAATCATAATTAATAAAACCATCGATCTCGCAGGAAAGGAGTGAATAATACAGTGGAATGTTATTTTTGAGCGAGTATAGAAATATCGATTTCAGATAATCGATTCTCTTTTACAATGATCGAAGTAGCGATTTAATGAACAAATATAGTTGAATAAAAAAAAAAAGTAACCAATAAAGAAATGGATAGAGCCAAGTAAAAATGTTAAATACAAAGACGTGATTGGTCAAAAATTGAGATTCCTTTTTTCAGCGATCTCTCGATGCAATTTTTTTTTTGTTCACTATCGCAGCATATTTCAAATTCAGATATAATTCAATTAAAATTATCACACTCATTTTCGCTTTGTGATATCGCCATTAAAATATGCATCATTTGTTTCTCTCGTCGTGTTCAGTGATTTCTAGATTCAACGAGATGCAACCTTCGCAGAGAAATCAGATCTTATAAAAATTTAATTACGTTCTGGGAGAAAGTAAATGAAGGAGAACGAAACTCCAACAGCAAGAACAACAACAAAATCAATGATTATAACAAAATTAGTAGTAATAATAATAATAATAATAATAATAATAATAATAATAATAATAATAATGATGTGTTTTATTTTATTTTTTACACAAATATGCAGTGGAAAATGTCACGATACCATTTTTGACCTTCATCATCTCGTTGGGATCCGGGAGGAAATCAAAAGAAATAATAATAATAATAATAATAATAATAATAATAATAATAATAATAATAATAATAATAATAATAATAATAAAAAAAAAATATCCAAATACAAGGATCTTGAAATGGAAATATAAAAAATGTGTCACATGAGGACATCAATAATTCCAGTTGTAGTTGAAACCCAAGGACTGATACGAAACGGTTCCGATAGAGACATTGAAGCGAACGCTGGTAGCTCATGCATAAAAAAAATTTAAAAAAACGTATTCACAAGTACAGCTCACGCATGCCGAAGACTTTTATCTATGAAAAATCTGTTAGATCATAGTTTGTTTTTGTTTTGTTTTACAAAAATGATCATTGGAAAGTGTCATGAAACCATTTCTGATCTTAGGTCTCTGTGATCCAGAAGGTAATGTGTATACAGCAGAAATCAATGGAACTAATAATAATAATAATAATGGTAATGATAATAATGATAATAATAATAATAATAATAATAATAATAATAATAATAATAATAATAATAATAATGTAAAGTAAAAAAATAAAATAAAACATCAAAATACATGGATATTGCATAAGAAATCTCAAAAATATGGCACATAAGGACATTAATAATTCCAGTTCTAGTTGCAGTCGATGTTTTGATTGGAAAAAGTTTCGATAGATTCCTGTTAGCTCATGCCTTAAAGAACAAAACATTGTACTCACAAGTACGGCTGACACATTACGAACAGCTTTATGTATATAAAATGTGTGCGATCTTAGGCTTTTATTTTTGTTTTTTTTAATGATCAAGGAAAGATTTCATGAAGGTATTTCTGATCTTATGTCTCTGGTTTGTGTCTGGAATGAAATTTGTATACAACAGAAATCAGAGGAAATACTACTACTACTACTACTACTACAAGTACTACTACTACTAATAATAGGTATGTCCAGTCGAAGCTATTGATCTCCTGGTTACATGGTAAAAACAGCACTCAAATGATGTTACAAAGTGTTAATAGAGTGAATATACTGTTGAATTTCTCAGTCCTCAGAGACAGGAAACTTGCCAAAATAGACTAGACATCATCACCATCAAGAACCGCACCGAATATCTTGTGAAAAAAATTCCTGGGCACATCAGCATCTCAGATCTACAGAAGACTTTGTACGGAAATATACTTTCATCAGCAAAACTCACTCCATCTAAACGAAACGTGACAAATATGCATGGACAACTCACCTACAATTCTCTTTTTATATATATATATATATATATATATATATATATATATATATATATATATATATATATATATATATATATGTTTATATTTATATATATATATATATATATTTATGTATATATATATATATATATATATATATATATATATATATATATATATACAATAAAAATACACATTTAAAAAACTAATTGTTGAAGAAGACAGACATACTGTCGAAATATTTTTTACATTGTCAAGTAGATTTTTTTCTTTTCCAAAGTCATTCCCTTATTTTAAGAAGTTGAAAAGTATTGGAAAAGTTACATCAATAATTTTCTTTAATAATAATAATTTTCCCGATCTACCGCTGATGTGCTCAAGGCCAGAACTGAATTTGTTTACCAGGTACTTCACAATAACGAAGAAGCTCGAGCCGTGGCTGTTGATATCTCTAAAAAGTTTGATAGGGTTTGGCATATCGGCCTTCTTCGTAAGCTTCTCGGATATGGAATTCTAGGACTATTATTTGGATTAATGCAGGAATGATTCCTGTCAAAACGTGAAATGAATCTCGTCCGAAACGTCTTCTCCTCCCGTTCTTTTCTCACGAACGCTGGTGTTCCCAAGGCCCTTTCCTTTGTCCTACACTGTTTATGACCTTCGTTAACGAACTTCCTGATGCCATCAGTTCCGCGTCCTGGATATGACGATAAACTACATCCGCGTCCTGGGTATGACGATAAACTACGTCCAACCAAAAGGCCGTCGATCCGATCAATCGGCTGGTCATGTCATGCCCCATCACATCTAACCCATTCCAAAACAACTACAACTTACAATTAACTTTGCCTCCCAAACCTACACTAAATATAATAACACCTTACCCCTAAAATGTGATGGGAAACAATGATGTTGCCAGCTATACGTTTTTGAAACGATGAAGTTGCCAGCTATACGTTTTCTTTTGCCAGCTATACGTTTTTGAAACAATGATGTTGCCAGGGATACATTTTTTTGAAACAATGATGTTGCAGCTATACGTTTTTTTAAACTGTTGCCAGCTATACGTTTTTGAAACAAAGATGTTGCCAACTATACGTTTTTGATATATCTAGTAAATACTGGATATGGAATTAAATAACCCATAATGTTTGATATGCCATAAAACCCCAAACAAACAAACAAACAAGCCATCAGTTCCCAAACAGGTATCTACGCAGACTACTATGTATTCCCGCAGCAACGGCAAATCTGGTATCGATGACGAAACTAAACTGATGTTGGTCTCGAAAAGGAGCACCAATCTGTGGTTGACTGGGACAGGAAATGCCTCAAAACAAACCTACACTCATTTACCCATCACAGAGAACCCTCACTGCCTCCCATTAGAATGCCTGATGCTCAAGTCCACGAGATCGCCTCTCCGCTCCTGCGTCGTCTTACGATCTCCGCTGACCTACGATGGAACAAATAGATTGAATCAATAGATTCATCTACCGCAAAGAAAGTTGGTTCTCTGTGTCGTGCCAGAAAGTTTTTCTCGCTTGAGTCCATCCTTCAAATGTATAAATCAACCATTCGCCCTTGCATGAAATACTGCTGCCATATATGGTCTGGAAGCCCCGCTGTTCGTCTCAAGGTTCACGACAAATTCCAGAGACCGATATGCAATGTGGTTGGTCCTCGTCCCGGCATCTCGCGTGCAGTCACTTTCTCACAGATGTACCGTCACTTCCCTCTTCCTTTCTTTCTTCCTTCCTTTCTAAAAGTACTTTCACGACGAGCGACTTTCGACGAGCGACTTTCGCTGGTTCCCAAACTCCATGAATTTACGCGTGTTACTAGGTTGGTATCTCAGTCCCAATCTTTTACTGTCGAAACGTTTAAACGTAGCCGTCTCTTCTACTCCAATATATTCATGTCTCACACTTCTCGTCTGTGGAACTCCCTTCCTCTTACTTGCTTTCCTGACAGTTATAGTTTCAAATATTCAAATGTAATGTCAATCGATATCTTCTGATGCCTTGATCTAATTTCACGTCCTTCTCTTTATCCTTTCATCAATCACGGGTTATTCTCTTGCTCTCACTCTCTGTAACCACTTGCATGCTAGTGGCACTTCCGCCTTGCTTAGGGTGAAATATTAAAAAAAATAATAAAGAAAGAATCAGATGAGGACCAAGAGAAAACAAATCAGTGACTGAAGAGCACCAGGTTGAAAGCTGAGACAGAAGGCCTAATTACTGCAGCTCAGTACAAAAGCCTCGCAGGCAGATCCTATCAGTGTCATATAATCAAGGATGTAACTAAACCGAAATGCAGGATCTGCGGAAAATATGATGAAACTGTCGAGCATATTATCTCAGGATGGCCGGAACAAGCAACAAAAAAAAATGAATATACCCACAGACACAACAAGCAAGCGACATATGCGAAATGGAAGATATGCAATAAGCACAAAATCGAAACCATTATGACATGGTATGCGCACCAAGCAGACAAAGTTAAACAGAATAACGATATAACTATCTTCTAGGTTATTCGAATTACAACTGGCAAGGAAATAAATGCCAACAAACCTGACATAGCAGTAGCATCTGTGAGAAACATCTCCATGAAAATTACTGAGATTTTTTTCAAATACAAGGATCTGGAAATCGAGGTTAACAAGATGTGAAAAATGAAGACTGAAACTGTACCGATAGTAATCGTAGCCCTGGACCTCGTGAGAAATGAAATGGACAATTTTATTAAAAGTCTCCTGGGTAACATCAACTAGAAACATCCCATATACTAAGAACAGTGCTATAAATTAAATTTCCCTGTAGAGCCTAAATGCCATCGTTCGGACCCGGTTATACAGGATACAAATTAGGAAACATAACATACACAAATAATAATAATAATAATAATAATGAGAAGAAGAAGAAGAAGAAGAAGAAGAAGAAGAAGAAGAAGAAGAAGAAGAAGAAGAAGAAGAAGAAGAAGAAGAAATGCCTGTTTCCTATTGTTACATAATGTATAGTGCAGGTCCCACTTAATCTAAGTATGTAGCAAGTGTTCCTTGTTGCTTGCAAGCCTCGCTTTACCGAGTACATGTAGTACTAATAACCATTACGCTACCAGTACATCTGAAATAAATAAGTTTAGTTTTAAGATTTTCACTATTTATTGGAAAGCATCGATCGCAATTTGAGGGAGAATGTTTGGAAAGTTCATTAGGTAACTTGTAATCGCTGGCCAACTCGACGCATGTCTGTAATGACTGAAAAATTACTCTTAATACTGCATAGAGGAGATAATAGAGGTTTGTGTAACTGACAAGAGAATAAAAGGGTTATGGGACTGAAAAGGATTAGCTGAGACTTGCTCTTTGATGTTGATAGGTGGCCATCTAATGATTAGATGATAATTAGGATGATGATGAGTCCTTTCCGTTTTTGCTCATTGATTGATTGTGATGATGGTCTGTTTTCTGTCGTTCACTGAACGGTGTCTGGAGATAAATTTTGTTTTTGATATTATTCGTAAAACTGCATACAAACATAAATTACGTAATCCCACGCGTGTTTCATGTTTGAGATTTCAACAATTTTTAAAACATTCGGAAATATTCTGTTCAAGCCAACATATTGCACTGTTAATATTTTTGTTCTAAATCATTCTTATCCAAATTATGAATAGCATAGCACACCCACCGCTCATCGCCAGTATGTTGGCCTCGGAAAAGAAAGCAGGATCGCTGTCTCCTATTAAAAGATTCGTTTGGGATTTAGTACAGAATGATTAAATGATCAGTGTCCATCTCTTCACATCCATTCTTGTAAATGCGCCTGACATAGTTTAGGAAAAAGATAGACGCGTTTAATGTATGTGTGTGCAAAGGTAAGAGGAAATGGAGAGTAATAAATTGTTCCTTTGGTTTATGTTTTATAGATTAAGGATGAGCTGTTTGTCTGGGCGAAGAGTAAGGCAATTTTCTAATCAGTTAGGTAGGATCCTAATCAAAATAAACTTCCTAATTCTGCCACTTTTGCCTTTCTTATTGTGTCCTAAGCCTAATGATTTCTTAATATCTTATTGCTTTTCTTTTCTATTTGTCTAGTCTATATTTTTTCTAGTTTATCCTTTCTTTCCTTTTTCTCGCTTTCGTCTTTGATTCCTATTTATTAAGTCGCTTATGTGCCATGCGTGATACACGCTTTTTAGGCGATCATGTATCTTTCGATACATAACTAAAGAGGCAGATTTTTTTCCCCGTAGTAGGTTGCCATTTCTTTCCGCGGTAGACCAGTTGCTATCCAAGGCGATAGAACCCGGCCTGTCCTGCTATTTACTCATAGCGTAGAGAAGAAGAGGTTTCATACCTTTCCCAAAGGTATTAGCATCGACTGAAATTCGAACTCGGCATCGACAGAAATTTCAATTCGATTCCTCAATCTTAGCCGCTATCCATTAATTCACTATTTATTACATTGACAAAACAATTTCATTCTGTCTTCAATTCTTCTTCTTCCTCCTCTTCTTCTTTTTCTTCTTCTTAGTAGTAGTAGTAGTATTTCGTTATTAACATTATTATTATTATTGTTGTTGTTATTGTTGTTGTTATTGTTGTGTGCGGTATTATCTTGACAGAGTAATTACCAAGTCTATGAGTAATAAAGGCGTTTCTTCCTCTTCTTCTTCCTCTTCTTCTTCTCCCTCTTCTTCTTATTAGTTGGCTGAGAGGAATTTCTATGACAAATAATGAAGAAGTAGGGCGTAGGAAATTTGGCACCTACTGGACCTATACGAGGCGTGAGAGGCAGAGGAAAGCACCACATAACTTACCTAATGGGCATGTGAAATTGTCTGGCAGAAAATAGATTAGGATTAATAACATAAAGAGAGATTTTAATAAAATTGTGGAGTGCCTTGATCACCCACCTACTGAATAGTCATGACATGTTGAAGAAGAAGAAGAAGAAGAAGAAGAAGAAGCTTTCTTTCTTTTTCTTCATCATCTTTCTTTCTTTTTCTTTCTTTCTTAAAATATTTTTCATTTCTCATTTATTTCAGTGTGAGAAATAAAAAACATAATTCTACCACATTTTTCTCCATCTTCGATCTTTTTGTCTTTTAAAAACTCATGGTCTTTTCATTTTTCTCGTTCTTTTTGGCTTTAAACATATTTTGCTTTATTCGTCATATTTCTTATTTATTTTCTGTTTCTTTCTCTCTATCTTTAATTTTATTTCTTCCACAACTTCTGTCTTTCTTTAAAAAATATTTCCTTAAAGACGCTAAAAATTATCGCAGTTGCTAACGAAATGTGTGTGGGCAGGTAATTTCGAAATGCGACGGGCAAGTGCGCTGAGCAGTAACATCAGAAGATGCTGACTGAATATTACTTTTCTCTTCTTGCTCACTGTTGACAATTGGCCCATTCTTGTCAGTGCGTTCACCTCTTAGTTAGAGTTTCAATATAAAGAATAATTTTGAATCCTTTTGGCACATTTTTTGCGGGGTTAATAAACTGTAATTTATATTATTTTGGGGTTTATCTAAGAAATGTTAAACATCGAATACGTCTATTCAGTTTAACATTTAATTCCTTACATATGACTTTTAAGCTATTTCTTTCTGACTGATGACTTCAAATCAAACCTTTCGGACAGAGTGGGCATCTTGATTCTTTTGGATCATAGCTTCGAAAAAATCTAATATTATGATTTTCAATACAATTATTATAAAATTCCAGGTTTCCTCTTTAAATAAGTGGACTGCTTCTTTTTATCGTAAATGTCTAAAACATTTATTTAGCTAGCTACTGATATATTTGGTGGGAACATTTTTAATATAAACATACTACATTTGATTATTTTATTCATGGCAGTGTATTAATTTCTAGGTGGAACTTAGAATACGTAGGTTTTTATACTTGAAGAAAAGTGTTTGTAAATAATGAGCTCAAAGATGTTAACATATTGTCTGATAAGGTAATATTAATACAGTGTTTAAGAAAATGTTAGGTAGGAGAAATTTACCAAATGTCAACACTAGTTGGACCATTTAATATCAAAATTTATTTTCTTCTTTGAACTAGTCTATGTTTAACTATGTAATTGTTTACCTATAGATTTAATAAAATCAGATTTACGATTGTACTCAAGTATAAAACTTACCAATATTTATCTCACCTATAAGCAAGAAACTTAAGTACAAATACGCCCATTATTTGCATGTACACTCAAGTATAAAGTGGTCTAATTTTTACCTATAGACTCAAGTATAAAGTTGACCGATGTTTAACTATAGACTCAAGTATAAAGTCGATCAATGTTTAATTAAAGACCCAAGTATGAAGTCGGCTAATCTTTATCTAAAGACACAGTTATAAACACGCCCAGACTTTACTGCAGTACTATGGACACAAACCTAAACAAATGTTTACCGATATTATATTTCATAAAAACTGCCAATGTTTAGATAAAGACTCAAGTACACAAACATGCAGTTAAGACGATAGACTTAAATATGATAGCAACTAATGTTTAACTACAGTCACAACATTGTCATTATTTAATTGTAGGCTCAAGTAAAAAACGCCATTCTTTTGCATTTAGACTCGTTCAATGTTTACCTATAGAAACAACTATAAAGGTCGCGAATATTTAGTTATCATCTCGAGTTCAAAAGTAAACTTCCTTTGCTTGTATAAATTCATTAAATATTTTTCGATATATATATATATATATATATATATATATATATATATATATGTATATATATATATATATATATATATATGTGTGTGTGTGTGTGTGTGTGTGTGTGTGTGTGTAAAGGGTAATGTTTTTTTAAATATAATACAAGAAAATGACTTGGTTGCTTTTACATTCTGTTAATAAATTATTATATATCATGACATTATAGGCAATTAAATTATATATTAGAAAAATGCCTTTGGTTTTTATTATTCTCGATCAATTATTTAATTTAAACATAATTAATTTTTTCTCAGCCATTGGTTTGTTTAAGCGTTGTAATAAATATTGATTATATCTATAACGAGACTTCGGCCACATAACGTTGAAACACTAGTTCCCGCGAGATCATCGAATTTAAGCAACGTCAAGCTTGTTCATTACCTCGATGAGTGACTGCTTGTGAATAGCACATGTTTTATTCATTAATGCGCAGGTGGTGTAATGGATAATAGCTCGAAATTTCTAATCAGACTGCTGAGTTCCAATTTTCGTTGGTTTCGTTATATTCCCTTACGCGAAAATACTGTTGAGGAAGATATGAATCTCTCCCCAGCTATGGGTTAATATATAAAAGTTGTATTACTAAATATTTATTATATTTCCCCGCCAAAAAAATAATTCTTACAATATAAAAAAAATATTTTTTCTGGCATTAAATCACTTGAAAAATGTTTGATATGCCGTAGAAAAAGGAATCAATCAGTCAATCGATATCTATAATGTGATCTGCTCGAAAGTTTCCAAAATATCATGCCAGGGTAAAGACGGCGAATTGTAGTAAAGTATTTTAGAACGACTGCATGCACATAGACATTCGAATGGGCAGGCGCGTTCGCACAGATCTGACAAAGAAAACTTTCTCGTTTACACCTAATTGACAGTTATCTAATGACTTGGAAACGAGGTTCGGTCCTTTGAACAGAATATGTCGGAAACTGTCCTTCTTATTTCATTGCAACGGATCGACTTAATTATGCAACGATCATACGAATCATATCCACATATATATATATATATGCTTGTTTTCGTTGGTATATATATATATATATATATATATATATATATATATATATATATATATATATATATATGTGTGTGTGTGTGTGTGTATATATATATATATATATGTATATATAGAGAGAGAGATGCATAGATATGTGTATGTGTGTGTGTGCGCGCGGTGGTACGTACATACGAACGCACGTATGCTGTATGATGATTGATACACCATTTCTAGTTAACTGATATATATTAATGTACAGATGGTAACTGGCATTCGGCCATCTGCGACGGTAATGATATAAGCTACCCATTTAGTTGGGAGGACGGAATATGCGGCGTTGTTGGCGTTTGACCAAACGGAACTTATTGACATCTTCAGGTTACTCAGTGGTATGAAGAATTCCTCGTTTATATCGTTTGTTGGTAATTTTCGGTGCAGTGACAAAAGCTGTTGACATCAGTTCGACTTTCACATCCAGTTTTCTCCAACACTGTTCACCACTTCAAGATGGTCGCTTTAAAAATGTGCTTTTCGTGGCACATTTCTATGTGCCGTGTTCCTTCAGGATGTGGTCGATCATGGCCTCCACAAATTCCTATCACTTGCCAAGTCCACGGCTCCTCCTTCCGCCATTCATTCACACCAGCCCAACTGTTAGGTGGCCTGCTGATTTTCCCTATTTGTCTTTACTTCGATATGCTTTGTGAAAGTTAGGTTTTTCAAGAAACTCCTTCCTCACAGCGTTTCTAATTTATATCAAGAGTATCTAATTCTTACTATAAGAATTATATATTCTTTTGCTACCATTTTTCTTTAAGACTTACTCGTCGCTTTTTTTAATCCTTTCGCACTCAAGCAAGATGATAATGTCACTAAACAGCATAGTGTTACTAGGAGTGAAAGAGAACGAGGAGATATAAAGAGAATGAACCGGACGCCCAAAACTAAAAAGTAAACAAGGGATAAGCCAGTCAAGTGAACCGGGGTATAGGCAAACCTATCACTCCGCCGATGGAATTCAGTATCCTCCTGTAGAACCCGATGTCTTCAACCAATTTTCTTTTTGTCTAACATTACCCGGCATTCACTGCCATACAAGAAAATAAATATAATGGTTCAGCAGACTTTGCATTGTTTCGAATGAAATCTTCCTGTTTCGTAGTACTTTGTTAAGCTTTTGGAAGACATGTTTCGCTTATCCAATGATTGTTCAGATCTTGCTAACAATCATATTTTCTGTCTCCTTAGAGGTTATGTCCGGTGCTATATATCTCAGCAGCATGCGCAGTGTATTAAAGAATGAATTACATACATAACCCCACGAATAACGTGGCTGAAAGTGCATATATGTCATTATAACGTTATTGGACTTCAAGCAAGGTAATAACGTTATGGAGACATCTAGAAAAATATATAGTGTTTATGACCATTGGGTCATAACTGTTCAGCATGTACGAAATTGTTTTGCAAAGCTTCATTCGGTATGTTCATAGGGCTTTGATGCTGAATTAAAATCAGTAATAGAAATCTAGCCACGGGAAAGTACTCGGGAATCAGCGATGATGCTAAACACTTAACTATATTCCAAATACACACACTTAAAGAATAAGTTTGTGTTTGCGTTCTACACACTCTTAAAGGAAAGAACAAAATGCGCCCTTAACAGACAAAAACGAAAATTACTAATGACTCAACCCAATATTTATACCTGGTTAAATCTCATACTTTAGAATACTGTTAAAAAAACAATCAGGTAGGTAATACTTGCTGAATTTATAGTTTGGAGCAACACATTCTTAATAATAATCGCTTCTTTGCATTATCCAATATTTTGTGACGATGATAAGTTCTGTAAATATTTAGAATCACAACAGTATTTATGAAAATATCAGAAGGCAAAAGAGTTTTTAGAAAATAACATCTTTTAACTGACTAATAAGATTTATCACGAATATTATAGCAATGTAGAGGAAGAGACTATACTCGGCCATCTTTATCAAATCAAGAATTTATACCGGTAGCAAACCGCCTGCATGGGAATAGAAAATGAATTATAAATATACAAAAAGTAGAAAGGATTACTGTTTAGAATGATACATCCGACATTTATTTTCTTATCGATCTCATTAAACCTATTCACTGACTTGATTTGAAGATAATTATACGCCCTACCAGGATTTATTATTTGCGGCTACAGTCTTAAAAACATAAGTTATGCAGTTGAGACATCGTTATTAGCAGACAGAAAGGAATGAACACGAATACCTACATCAGATAGTAAAGGAAAGAGGGAAGGAATGACTAAACATCAGTTTCAAGAATACAGACTTTATGCTTCTCTGCAAAAGGATCAGCCAAAAATGAACATTTCAAATTGGAGACACCAAAATTATATAAGTACTGTAAATTAAATATCTGGGAGCTGTTTTAGCAGAGGACGGAGATACGAAGAGGCATTGGGATATCGGAAGATGACTTCCATAAGCCGTGAAAAGTATTAAGAAACAGGAACATTTTAGTAGAAACAAACAAAAGTGTAATGAATGGTCATGTAATATTAGTACTCCTTTATGGCAGTGAATGTTGAACAATCTCCTCACAGATAAAGAAGAGAATTGAAAGAAATTAAGTTCTACAGGAAGGCACTGATAATAACATGGGTTGAACCTGTGAGCAAACTACAAAGTTTAAAAAGAAAAGAAAATGGAAACAAAAATGGTACCAGTACTTCATATCAGAAAGTAACCTGTTGATATCGCTTGAAGAAAGGGGGCCGGGAAATCTGTTCCTCAAAGGACAGAGTTAAAACAAGTGGGAAAGAGGATAAAAGGCGTAACCTACCTAGCAAGCTTGTCTAAATGGATGGTAGAACAGGATTTACGAGATATAACAAAAATATAAAATTTATTAAGGAAAGGAAATTGTGGAAAGCCTTGATAGCCCAGATACTGAAGGGACACGGTATATAACAGTAATTACATGACCTGATAATGTAATACTAACATAAATATAACGGGTGATGAATTATTTAGATGTTATTTACAAAACTAAATCTGATGTAATTCAAGAGTTGCTAATTAGGTGACCTAAGATCAGCACTGAGTGTCAGCAACAATTTTATCCTATTCAAGTTCAAGTTCTTTAATTAAGATAAATGCATTTATCCCGTAGATATTTGAACTATGTTACGACTGATTCCGAACCGAGTTGGAAATTAGATGAATTGTCAAAATATTCCCTATGGATATAACTCAAGTGTTGGTCGCGGATTAACATGATCCCCATATTCAGAAATAAATTGTTAATTTGTCCTAGTCGTTACCAGACATACTGAATTATTTTTCTTTTTGCTAATGGTCACTATATACAAGGCCCAAGAACAATACAAAGTATAGATGTTGCTGTTTGAACAGTAAGAGATAAGATGCAATATTTGCGGTTATATTGGAAAGATAAACTTTACCCCTAGATATGAATAGGTGGATTGTAGTAGTCGGGAGAGAATCTTCTCGGTGTGTCTGTTCTACAAATATCGGTTCGTCGGAACATGATGAGTGGCAATTACTTCTTGCTATGATAGGAATAAGGGTAGTTCGCCTGTGTATGCAACGAGGCGGGCCGTAGATGTGTGGGTTAGAGTTGGTAAAACTAGTGAATGTAGCTTGTCTGAGCTTTTTCCATGCAAGTAACGATAGAATAGCGTTAGCCTTGCAACGTTTCGTTTATTGGAAAGGTGGTGTTTGGTGGAAAATAATTAATCACTTAAAAATTGATGTAGACGCTTTTAGTTTCAAACAAGATTAGAAATTGAAGAGTGGCCAGTTCCATCCTAGATATGGCCCTTGTAAATGTAGCGGATAGCAGGAATTAGATACTTGCTAGAGCGGTAAATGGAACTGATAATTTTCAAGCAACGGATCATATATATATATATATATATATATATATATATATATATATATATATATATATATTATGAAATGGATAAAGTCCGACAATTATTTAAAGACATTTTTATGTTTAACATTGTTTAGTTTTTTATAGATACAAGTATTTAAGTAAATGCTCTGTTTATAATAAACAGTAATAAATAACATTTACCGGACTGAACATTCGAGAAATTTTCATAGAAAATATTCGCTCTCGACAGGATTCGAAGCTGTATCCTATACGGAACCGTCATATAGCCTGACGAGCCTTAGTGGCCGAAACGTTTAAGGCACGTCAGGCTATATGACGGTTCCGTATATGATACAGCTTCGAATCCTGTCGAGAGCGAATATTTTCTATGAAAATTTCTCGAATATTCAGTCCGGTAAATGTTATTTATTACTGTTTATTATAAACAGAGCACTTGTGGTTTTGGGTTTAATTTCTAAGAGGACTTCATAGCAAACGACATCTTTGGGATAATACTCGTTCGTTGCGATAGACGGGAATTCAGGGGCTGCTCGGTGAAGATGGAACATTACAAGTTTAGTTTGAGGTAGTGAGTATGAACATTTATTTTTATTCAAATGGTTCATTAAATCAGAAGAGTGATGAGTTGCCAGGCTCAGGTTATCTCGATTTTTGATGGTGCGAAATATACTACTGCAACATCTGCATATCTATTCATAAAAGTACTTAGTATATGGTTAAGTCGAATATTAGTAATAGTTTGCACCCGGTCGAATCTGAACATCGGGATCGTGATCCTCCTTATTCTCTTTCTTACCCCTGGTGGCGCTGGCGGCGATGGATAAGTAGGCCCATGATATTCCTTAAGAGTCGTCAAAGAGATTTTGACGAGACCATTCGCGTGAATTTCATTTTGGTGGCTAACTTTGCGCGGTGGAGAAGCCCACACACTTGGCCAGAAGTGCCTTCCTCGTGGGTAAAAAGGGGATTTATACAGGCGAGATCTGACGAACCTGGTTGTATCGGGCTGTCAGTTGTTTGATCTGTGAAGGTCCAACTTGATTACACCAACCCGACTGGCACTAGCCTCTTCCACCGATTTAGTCATTGAGATAGTTTATACCTTGGTCTATTCCGCCGTTCGGAGTTTCGGGGGTTGGCTGCCTCGAGTGGTCCCTCCTCCTCCTTGACCTTATTGCCATGGGTTGTGTTACAGGAGTTGCAACTCTTGAACACTACTATCTTGGAGCCACCGTAACACGCAAGCCCTCTACCATGAGAAAGAAACGAGCATATATATTTTAGACTTGATGTCGCAGTGAACAATCCGTTATCAAATGTAGCATTTTGACTTATTACGCCAACAATAGAAACGAATCGATAAATAAGAAAAGAGTAAAAGTATAAAATTATCCTTAAATAAATGAGAACAAAAAAAATGAAGTCTTGTTAGTGCAATCAATATATAAGAAAAGTATATATATAAAAAAAAAAACTGCCGGTAAAATGTTATTAAAATTTTCCAATGATAAATGATAGGTAAAGAAATCGACGATACTGAACCAATATTTAGAGATAACGAAAACAAACATTACAATCCGAAATATATTTCCTAGAATTCCGAATAATGATTTTCTCTTTCATAATTTCTATCTAATTTCATATAATAGATAATTCAGATAAGTTTCATAGATAATAGATAATTTTATAATAATTGATAACAGATAAATAGATAATATGAGTGAAAACATGAATAAATGGCTAATTGCGACTAAAAAAATAGATTGAATAAAGAGATTGAAATAAATAGATAATGTTAGACAGATAATGATGAAAAATTTTATAGATAAATAGATAATGATATGCTTGAATAAATAGATAATATGATAATAGATAATTAGATAATAGATAATATTATATATATATAATAGATAATAGATAATTTAATAGATAATTTAGATAATGTTTATCTAATTTTATAATCTTAATCTAATTTCATAATTTCTATGAAATTTTAAAAATTACGTCCTCTCATAAAAACGAGAAATACTACGCTTAAATATGAATATATAATTAGTCAAGCCAATAAAATAAATAATAATCAGATAATTCATATAAAACAAAAGGCGAGTTTGACCGAGAAGCGTGACTGTGTCGCGGTGGACACCTTCATTGGTTTCGTGGGCCTCAGATGCCTGGTTGCTAACAACTACCTTCATGGACCTACCTGTTAGGAAGGCCTAGATAATTAAGAAAACTCTTACAGCGTCATCAAATACCCTCGATATATACAATTATTCTCGTAGTGCATTTTTGAATAATGCCTCTTTGATTTTGTGAGTTACTGGAACTGCGAGGATTATATAAGATGTACATCTTTGTTGAAAACCCAAGGCCATCACAGATGAATTGAATATAGAGTACTTCATTGTGGGTATCTCCGTGGGGTTCTTTCTTTCCTCTTGCTAATCTGATTACATTCAAGTCGCTAATCGTTGATGCTGGCGTCTACTGTCACAACTACGGCCTGCATATTCATTCATTGACAACCAGTTGAGGATAAGACAAGTTTTATATTCAGATTTGTGGAAACGGCAAGAGGTGATTTCGTTATTATCTGGGAATGGTGTTTTTAAATCTGTCTGACGCCGTTTTTTCTTAGGTGTATAAATAACGTGTTCTTATATCGGGATGTCATTTCACAGATAATAAAGAAAAGCAATCTGTGGGAGCCATGAACTTTTACGTTTTTATGGACACATAATTTTAACACGTTGACAGATACGAAAAGTCAATTTTCAAGCATTTCTAGACCCAATTTTGACGCTTTAAAAATTTGCTTTAGTGAGAGGAGGCTGCTTAGGAGATTCTTTTATAGATCATAATTCAGAAAGTATTATACACCTCTTGTCCTACTTGACTACCTCAATTCCAGTTTTTTCAAAGATCTGAGCGCTGGACAAAAGTGGTCGTTTCGCTTGAGTTTATGTCCATTTCGAGGAAGCAAGTTCTTTAAGCCTCTTCCTTTGCCTCGAGTTCTCAACTTATATTTTCACCATTCTTCTTTATCGGTCAATGTTTTCGGCAAAACTACTTTGATATCTCCAATGTGGACATTCCGTCATTCAATATCTTTATTTTCTATTTTTCAACAGTTGCTAGATCCTTCCCTTTACCCATCTTTCAACATATATTATGCACAAAAAGAAAAACAGTTTTTTTTATTAGAATCCAGCCTGCAAACCAAGGATATTATAGAGGTGAGCCAAATCAATCGATCTGACCTGGGCCGCACGAGCAAGCAGTTTTTTTTTCTCCAAACAGGGTCCAAATGGTAAACGACTCTTGGTGATTGATAAGATCAGGAATTTCGAGGAAGACCAGCAAACAGCTACTTCAGTTTCTAAAATCGAAGCAATGTGCTTGGATGACATGGAATGATATTGATCCAATGAATCAATCATGGAATACTCTGGTTGGCACTATCCTGCGATCTACGTATGATCTCGTACCAAATGCAACCAACATCTAGCTGTGGGGGTACGGTGAACTAATGCATGCTTATTAGGTTAAAGTGATCCTGTCACTTTACGTCACGTGCTCTCTGCATGGCCACAATCGCTGTAGATGTACACGTGACAGCGTAACAAAGTGCAGGATGTGGTCATGGACTTAGAACACAGTATGAAGCAGCCAGCAAGCAGCCTGTGGCGGTTAGAAAACCTAAGATCCGTTTTCTCAAAGGTAGTGAAGGCCTTGTGCGAAAAACCCAGATAACTCCAAGGATGACACTATTGAGTGGCGCCCGTAATTGGAGGGTTTTAGTTGATCTCAAACACGCCTGCGCCTTTCGGTACACATCCTTCAGACAGACGCACAAATTGATATTGTAACGTAGTCAGATTCAAACAACTGTGTCCTCCTTGAAGGTTTAACGATATCATGGGAGGAGAACAGATAGGAGGCGCACGAGTGAAAGAAAAACCGCTACGAATTGCTGCGATCCTACTGCGTGGAAAAGGGATGGATATGTCATGTACTAATACTGTGCTCGGGTGTCGTGGATTCTTGGACGGTCAATCATTTTTTTTTCCTTTTGAAGGTGGGCATCAATGGCCATAACCTAAAGCGTGCTTCACATCGTCTCCAGATCACAGCTGAACAGGCATCGAGTTGGATTTGTTCAAGATCCCAAATAAATAAAGTTAAATAAAACCATGCTAGAAAAACAATTATATTTCCGACGGGAAACACATCTGTTTACCTTCAGTTCTACGTCATTAATAACGGTCGCTACAGGCGCGTTGTGTATTTAAAAACAACTTTGAAAATGTATGACTATACAAGAATTACTGCTCTGAAGGAGATTCAGTGTGAATCTTGCACTCGGATCCCTCCACTACGATTAGAAATGTCAAAAGGATGATGATCATAATGCTGATAATCAAGATGATGAACATTTCAATTGCAGTTGTAAAAACAAATCGCAAGAGACTGACACGTATACAAAAACAATACCCTGTCCGGTGGCAACAGCTGCTGTTGACACCAGTGGTGACAATACCGACTTGCTCAGGGGAGAACTTCCCTTGGTTGGCGACTGACAAGGGCATGGTATCGCAGGTAATTTCACAAGTTTTATGTAGAGAATTGATTTCAGGTGTGTTAAGATGATATTAGTTTAATTTGCATAATAGCATCAGTCAGTCCATATTCGTAAATTCCAAATATCTAAACAAATAACCATGAAAAATGGCAGAACATTTAGTTAAATATTTTACTAACGGGGAAAGAGACGAGTCTAAATTCGACATTGTTGGTTCAGAATTGATGGAGTTATTGAGATTTATTTGATTTGTATAACTTCAGACAGGCTATAGACTAGATTCGACAGCATTAAAAAAAACATTTAAAACTCTGCACGTGGTCAAATCAGGCACATGGCCGGTTCAATATACAACCCAACATATGCATTTTGGTAGGATCATTCATTGCTCATAAACCCTTGGCATATACTTTTTGGTGGGTAATCAGGAATTGCCCGTCAAACTTGAATTTTGGTGGGTGAGGTGATGCACTGGAAATCTAACATATAATTCTTATTATCATTATCCTGAATGGATTCTAAATAAAGAAGTTGTGATGTTCCGAAGAATGCGTGTGGCTTTCAAAATCGACAAAAATAAGAATGTATATTTCCTTACATTGTCGCCATTTATTAACAACGAAAAATGTGTTTTGCCTGAGAGCTGAAGTACTGGATTTTTTGTATTGAGTATCTTTTTTTTTAAATAGCAAGAGCAACCCGAGAGATTTGATCGACACAACTGACGTTTGTTGAAGACAGTTTAAGTAATCTGATATGTTGCCTCAACTTATGCTCATCCGTAAAGTGCCAAAACTACCCTCCTGTCGCTTACGTGAAAAGAACTACGATCTCCAGTGAGTGGAAAATATAATATACAACTGGTTTTAAGTACTAAACAGAATAATCTGATTTCCTCTCATATTTACTGCATTCGCTTCCTGTGTACGAATCTCTAGAAAATCGCAGTTTGTGTTGAAAGTTCCATTTATAAATTATTGCTTCACCGAAAGCCATTTTTGGTGCAGGCTGTTTTAAAGCGATGGTTATATACAGGCTCAACGTAATCATTGTTCTTCTTAGTTTTAAATACAAATCCGTGGGGATTTTCGTCAGGAATGAGAAGGGGAACTTATTCAGTGAGAGAGAGAGAGAGAGTGAGAGAGAGATAGAAAGATTATATTATTTCTAAGGAAAATGTTGTTATGCTGAACCAAGTAAATTTTTAGTTATTAGCTGTACAGCATTTTAATATTTTAAAAATGATTCTTCAGAAACAAATATCTCATAATGTTCAAATCCTTTCAGAAATCCTCCTGCAAAAGGCAAAAGAAACATGAATGATGTTAAATCCTGGTTTTAAACAACCAAATTTCATATTATGATAATGAATGATGACAATAATATTGTAATTTCACTCTTATAAATTATCAAGTGAAACACCATCTTTGGATATAAAGCAGAAGGACAATGACATTGTAACTTTATTGATTCTAACTTATGAAGTGAAACATTATCCTCTTTGGATATAATGCATAAGTATAATGAAAGTGTAATTGTGTTGTTCTAACTCATGAATTGAAACGATTACGTATATGTCCTTCGACATTATCACTAAATATAATCTCCATCAAATATTTGTGACAGACATTTACGTTTGTCAGGGATATTATTTAATTTGTGTGATGCTAGCGACGAGTAAGATAAATGATTCAATTATGGAATAATTGTATCAAGGAGTATGAAGCAAATTAATGATGGGTGACTAATGTCAGAACTTAAAAATCAAAACATATCTAGGCAATCACGAAAATCAAATTATCGAAAGTTGTAAGAATAACCCACAAATTTAAGCAAGTCATTTAATCATGTAAAATATTTTCATGTTTCAAATGTTGTATTTTATTGTATATTAAAAATATTTGTAAAATTCAAATAAGCATTTATTTATTTTATATTTGCAGTGACCTAAACCAATCTTGACCATTTTTATACAGAATATGGTATTCTGTAGAAGAGAGACTAAATTTAATGCTGGAAAGTATGTATTATTTTTCTTTTACTTTAGCACCATAAATTCTAGAGAATTTGCAAGTATTGTCAATGCACATTAAAATAATTAGCCTCTGGAATTTGAAGCATACTAGGTTTGTTTAGAACATTTAGGCAGCAACTCTCATCGGTTTTCTTACAGTCTATATAACCTTCAGTAATCTACAAGAATCTCTTAATGAAACATATTATTTCTTTTTCATTCCTGGCGTAATCTGCAATTTTTCTAAGTTCGGTCGAGCTAACTCGGATATCATGCCAAGCATCACGGTCCTGCATGATCATTAGAGTGGCATTCTGTCATCTACCATAGCTTGTCTATGTTGCAGAGCACCCAACACGTTATGCACCATGGCTAGATGTCCTGAGCATTTGATCACTCGCAATTTCTTGTTTTGCTCTCTAACAGCCTCTTGCAAATAACATTCTACGTAAGATTGAAATATCAGGTATGGGCCCATAGATCTGTGACTTAATTGTATGTTGTCTCCAAGTGATGTTAAGTATAACTCTTAGCATCCGTGTGTAGGTTCCGTCAAGTTTGGATACTAAAGTTTTAGTCGATGTTCAAGCAGGGGCACCATACATTAAAATCGCCTCTACAGTGGCTCGAAAGTATCTCCGCTTGCGGTTGTCTGGTAGATCAGATTTCCAGATTAAACATTTTATTCAGGGCGTACCAGGATTTAACTGTGAGAATTTTCGCATCCTTTTCAGAATTTAACATATCATAACATCAAAAATAGACAGTTGAAATTGCTACTGCACATAATGAGGAAAGAGAGCTTGGGAAATTTGATCCTCTCGGGACAGACTGAAGGCAAGGGCACTGTGGAAACCAACGCCTACCAAGCTTGTGTAAATGGATCACAGAACAGGGTTTAGGAGAGATAAGACACAGACAACATTTATTAAGAGCTACAAAGGACACGAAATAGCGGAGAGCCATGAAACAGTTCGTCCGCATTGTTTATCAATATCGTTCTAATAGCAATTCAAATGCTCAACAAAAGTTGCCTTATGCCAGACTAGTATAAATTTCAGGTACTAACATATACTTATTATTTCCTGTTAAAAAGTTATAAAAGTTTCGTTCAACGATATGAATGATGAAGAGGAAATAATTCATTTTTGCTTCGGTTATGGCGATTTATCGAAGCGTAATATTAGATGTGATAAAAAGCCGGAAGAATGTGTTCCCAGTGAGGATCGAACTCTGTATTCCGTTGTAATTGATCTAGCTTGCTAACCATTACACCACATCGAAAAATGTTTTTCTAAGCGTCGTTTATATGTGGCTCAAGGCAGAATGTGTAGCGCATCTATTGAGCATGGAACTCACTACTTTGTCGTAACTGGTGTAGAGAGACAAGCTTGCTAAACATTACGTCACGTCTAAATACTCAAATGATTTTCTAAGCGTAGCACATGGCCAAAAGTGTGGCGCACCGATTCAGTATCGAAGTCTCTATTCAGTCGTAATTGATCTCGCGAGACATGATGCTAAACATAACACTACCTCGAAGTACAGACTATATAGCATAGATTATAATGTATACTCTATATTGTACACAGTATGCGATATATAGCATATAGTACTCAGTGATGAATATAAGATACAGTATACTGATTGCAGTATATAAATGTTGTAACCTAGGGAAAGTTACTGAATAGAATAATCAAACGAAGGTTGGTAATGAACGTAGCACAAGAACAATATACACATATAAGATTCACCATCTCATATACTAGTCTGGCATAAAGCAACTTTTTTTGAGAATTTGAATCGTTATTAAAACGATATTAATAAACACTGCGGACGAACTGTTGTGTTGATGTAATTTTGTTATGTTTGGTGATTATATTATTGAAAACTATCACTGATAAAATGAGCTATTTCACACCTTTTGTATCAGTGAACTTAATGTGTATGAAAAAGAGACTGCCTTTTTAAATTTCCACGAATATGAACAACCGACATATCCTCTTTTTTCACCTAATTTATAAAGACAGTGACTAAGAGTGACTGACAAAAACGAAAAAAAAAAAAAAACTGCCCAAGTTGTTATGTTTGCACAACTCTGCAATGTGTTGACCGGACAATAATTACCATAAACTAATGAAGTATGCAAGAAAACATCACGCCCTGAATATTTAACTGTAAAACGATAGATTATTTTTAACATAATGTCTTTCAATAAATCGATATGCAAAACATCGCAAAGATTTTCATGATTAACACTTCTCTTTTTATAGTTTTAACTTTTGACTCAGTCGATTGATTTAAGATATGCCAGCTTTAAGGTACTACTTTTTAGAATGAAAACTTACTTTAATTTTATTAAAAAAACAATAGCACAAAACGACATAGAGAACTGAGAGAGGAGATTTAACAAATTATCAGTAAAACGGCTTTCTGTTTACAGAAGAAAATATCTTTAATCTGCATGACGAACAATGTGTACATGATTATGATGCTACTACCAAAGTTGGTTACTTAAAGGTTCATTATGAAATGATCTGTGATTATTTCACAAAATAAAATGTTTCATTGATAGAATGAAAGTAGTATTTAGACGATGATATTTTAATCTTTATTTTAACATCTGAGTTTTATCGATAATATTTAGTTATAGACAGTAGAGAATCTGCTTAATATCTGAAAATATTTACAGTAATATAGACATTTATCCATCGATTTTTACATATAGTTTGCATACAATATCCTGTATACTATATATATTTAATTTGTGTGATGCTAGCGACGAGTAAGATAAATGA
This sequence comes from Acanthosepion esculentum, assembly GCA_964036315.1. Classification (NCBI taxonomy): domain Eukaryota; kingdom Metazoa; phylum Mollusca; class Cephalopoda; order Sepiida; family Sepiidae; genus Acanthosepion; species Acanthosepion esculentum. The sequence goes on from OZ038478.1 coordinate 85,230,367, forward strand.
CTCAATTATGGAGTAATTGTATCAAGGAGTATGAAGCAAATTAATGATGGGTGACTAATGTCAGAACTTAAAAATCAAAACATATCTAAGCAATATCGAAAATCATACTGTGTACTATATGATGTCTGAGTATGACCATTGCGAGGCGTTAATGTAACTTTAACGCATATGGCTCTTTGAAGCGGAAAAAAAACGCTCCGGCACGAATTTGACAGACAGGAGGCATATACATTTTAGATTCCATATGCATGTGACTCTTTGATTTACAGATCGTCAACTGATTTGCAAATATTTCCCCATATGTGACATGATTTTTTTTGTATTTAATGAACTTTCGTAGTTGGTCCGGGAACTGTAACTACGATTCCAACGAAAAATATGTTTGGGAATTTTTGCTTCAATACCGTCGCTATGTCATCGGTCAAGTACTTGAGGCAAAGCGTCATTGTTGAAAGCTACTTCAAGTGAATGCAATAGGCAATGCATGTTTCACATGCATACAGTAACTAGGATAAACATATGAATCGTACAGGTTAGACTTGGTCACTTTTAGAATTAGATGTTGTTTCACACGCATCAATGGGCATTTGTATTCTCCTTGCGATTTCAGTGTTAGTGAACCTGTTCTTGATAGATACACAATCAACCACGTCTATAAGCTTATTGTATACAAAGATATGTGGCATTATGTAATTCTTTCTTTCTATAGGCTGCTACGTCACCCTAGTTTTCTTGAAAATTATAGTAAGACTAGGAGCACTAGTGAAAATTTCCATTTACAGTAAATACTGTATGTTGGCCTAGAGTTGAAAATTAATTGTGGAATTCATTTGACTCACTTCTAGCAGTGGACTACTATTTCTACACGCAAATGGTGAATCTTATATGTGCTAAGTATTATTGTTCTTGTGCTAAGTATTAACATTCATTACCAACCTTCGTTTGATTAGGCTATTCAGTAACTTTCCCTAGGTTACAACATTTATATACAGCAATCAGTATACTGTATCTTATATTCATCACTGAATACTATGTGCTATATATCGCATATTGTGTACAATATAGAGTATCAGAAGATTGTATTATTTAATTATATCCTTACCTACATCTACGCATTTATTGGTGTATATATTACATGATTTTCGCCTCAGCTAGACAGAACTTCAAAAGTGGTTTTATATAGACTTCCTGTAATTATATTTTTCTGAATATTAAAACCGTAAATAATATTTTTTATTGTAAAAGCGTTTGGATTGGTAAATTCTCTAACTAAAAATTGATCAGATATATTATTTTCCAATATTCTAGGATGTGATAAAAACGATCAGTAAAAATGAAGTTAATTCCAATAATTGTTGTCATTTTGACAAGATTATATTAGTGGCTTTAAGAAAACAACCTAAAAAGTTACTTTCACTATTCCAGTTGAAAAATATCTCTCCTAATACTTTTACAATATCTTGTGGCTCCTTTGAGTTCACCATATACACTCGGGTATAATGTCAGATTTTATAACTGTTTTTTGTCAGACATACAAAATAATATTAGGTCTTGCAAAATGCACTAGTCATTTTTTTGAAGAAATGAAATATCATGCATTTTCGGTGACCGCTTGCGATATACACATGTATATTTTCAACTGGGGTTAAAATTGATGCAAACATATCAGGGGTCTCAGTATACATAGAATCGGTTGACACAGGAGTATATACGGTTTATGTTTTTTCGATACAGGGAAATCTATTTAATTATTATTTACCACCGAAATAAGTAAATTGACAAGAATTAATATTATTTTGAAACAATATTGGCTAGATAAAATAAATAAGCTTTCATCGTTAATTTCAATACTTTTTGACGTACATATGTGTTTACATGAAGTGCGTCTATTGTAAAGACACCAAAGGCATAAAAAAACCGCGTAATCATTTTTAAAATATTTCATTCCAAGCAAAGCGGGAATGCCACTAGTACGTAAATGGACAGAGAGTGAAGATAAGAGAAAAGACTGGGTATAGCGGTGATTGAGGAAAAGAATGAAAAAAAAAATGCGGGGATCAAGGCATCAGATTATGAGGATTGACGTTACATTTAAATATCTGAAAATTGTAGTTATCAAGGAAGCAAATAATAGGAAGCTATTTCCACTCTCGGGAAGAGCGAGAGAAGAAGCTGTTGGAGTAGAAGCGGCAGCTTCATTTAAGTGTTTTAACAGTAAAATGGTGGGACCTTGATGCCAATCTAGTAGCACACTTAAATTAATGCAATCGGGGCGCTAGATAAAAAAAAAACAATTCAGAACAGTTGCCATGAAAATACTTGTAGAAAAAAAAACAGAGGAGAGCCACATCTCCTTTGTGAGAACGTGACTTGAGTCGAGGTGACAAGTCAGGAGCGATCACATTGCAGATCTGTCTTTGGCTTGTGTCGAGAACCTCGAGACGAATAGCAGGGGTGCCAAACCATATATGAAAACAGGATTCAATGCATAGACAGTAGATTTGTAGATTAGAAAGAATGGACTCAGACGGGGAAAAAAACTTATGGCACGACACAGATTACCAACTTTCATTGCTGTAGGTGCACCTAGTGATTCAAAGTAGTTGTTGCATCTCAGGTCAGTGAAAAACGTAAGGCTACGAAGGCGAAACGAGGCGCCATCGGGAAGTCGTGCATCAATTATGCTGATAGCGTGTAGAGGAGATTCTGTATGGTGGTTAAATGAGAGCAGGTTCGTTTTGGACGACTTAAGGTTAAGGAGACATTTCCTGATCCAATCAACCACTGATTAGAGATCATTTTGGAGACCAAAGGCCAGGTTAACTTTTACTATTGAATAGTAGTCTCATCTGCATAGAGTCCTAATTGAGAACTGATGGCATCAAGAAGATCATTAATGAAGATCAAAAACAGTGTAGGAGCCAGGATAGAGCCTTGGGGAACACGGGCGTTCGTATGAAAGTAACAAGGAGAAACCACGTTCCCGACGGCTTTCATTCAATTAATAAATCAAGATGTTTCGGAGTACACTGAAAAAATTTTGGTGGCACTTGTTAAAACGTTTACGAAACTTATACTTCTTTTCTGAAATCCTTTTAGTGTATACTTTATTTCTTCTTTATTTGTGCAAATAGAATCTTTATCATTTTACTTTTCCGTACTTGATTAACATTGCATGGAACTATGAGTAGCAGATTTTTAATATATATATATATATATATATATATATATATATATATATATATATATATATATATATATATATATATATATATATATATATATATATATATTATCCCGAATACATATTTAGTTCAGAGTTTCTCTTTATTGCAGACTCCAGACGTTCTATTAGCCTACATTATGTGGTAACAATAATTTTTATATATATATATATATATATATATATATATATATATATATATATATATATATATATATATATATATAATCCCGAATACATATTTAGTTCATAGTTTCTTTTTATTGCAGACTCCAGACGTTCTATTAGTCTACATTATGTGGTAACAATATAGTAAGGCCCAATTTTAACTATATGATGATCTTTGCTCTTGCGTAGGCTGCTGAAGGAGACTAATGAATTAATAATTATGATATCATTTTTCATCGCTAATTTGATAATAGTCATTTCTGCGATCGGATCACAAGATTCTGTTACAGTTTGTCGAGCAGAAAACTTGATATAAAGGCCCAACAACTTCTTCAGTGAAGAAAACAATTTTAATTGGAAAAAAGAAAGCTAACACTGCAGAGAATAAAAACAAACGATGCAGCGTACGAATAAAACTATAACGAAATAAGACATTGAAGCCCCAAGAAAAAAATGAAATAAAAGGGAAATGGAAAAGAAATTGAAAAGTTACAAGAACGAAAATAGTAGAAAAGCTAGACATTGGAAAACAATTTTAATTACCAAAACTTGCTTTTGCTGTCATATACGCTATGCTATATTTTATTATGATCATATATATTTTCAGAATAAAGTTTGGATTAATCAAACAGTTTTGGTAAGAGTCTCAAAACACACAAATATTTACATACGCCATATTGTGAATTTCAGCTTATAATATATAACGATATTTAAAATACTTAAATATTTTAAAACATTATTATTCAAACAAATTAAGGACAATATAATTATAATTTATATCAATACAAAAGAAAAAAAAAACTATTTTTGTCGTCTCGTTTCATCCTCTGATGGACTTTATCCATGCAAATGTGCGGATGTTATTTTGCAACAAATATTCATTAACAAAAGTAAAAATATTGTTATTATTCAAAATGTTTCAATTTAAGAGACGTTCATCATATTCACCAGGTAAACTGAAAAGTCTTGTTAAATTAGGGATGATCCTAAATGATCTAATACAATGTCTAATCATTTATTAAGTTTACAAATACTTGTTACAAAATAAAATCCTCAGATTTGCCTCGTTTCTTTTTGGATTTATTCATATTGATTTTTTATAGAAATATTGTAGTTACGGAATTTATTATATGCAATTTTTCCTCATATATATATATATATATATATATATATATATATATATATATATATATATATATATGTGTGTGTGTATATAAATACATGGCTAATAAAATATTCCAAAACTGTCAAGTGACCATTTTTGAAAAAAAAAGAAAGAAAAATAACGGAACTCTGTCACAACTAAAATTTAAAATAATTTATCTAAATGCAATATAAAATTTCCCACTACTTTGTCTAAAACAATCAGGTCTAATACAAAACAAAACCACAAGGTACAACTTGGTCGAGGACTTTTCTCTATTAGCTGTAATAATTTTCATAGATCTTCAATAAACGATTATATGAACACGAAAGGGATATTTTAAAAAATAACTCATTAAACGTATTAGTTGTTCACCTTAACGAAAATGACTACAGATTTCATATGTAAAATGCTAATTAAAAGAGAAAACAATTCACTGTGCCGAAAATGATTAGAAAGTGGTTTAATGGCTAGACCATCGACAGTAAATTTGTATAAAAAGTTTCTTACAACATTTAATCATTCTTGGCAGTTCCTCTATTATCACAATGTGGGACATATTATAAAAAAAATGATAGGAAAAAATAAGAAAATTCTAAATGAAATCGGTTAGATTATATACAGGAAACACACATAAAGAATAATTCAAATATCTAGAGTCTCTTGTTCGTGCGCATGTGTAGTCGCATCAACGTAAACATAAACTTAGTCCGATGATGTCCCAAAGAACGAAACGCGTCACACGAACAGTTTTTTCCACTTTGTCATACAGCTTTCCCGCAAAGGTGTTCTCGATTTTTGAGATTTATGAATAAATGTATATATCTTTATCATACATATATATATATATATATATATATATATATATATATATATATATATATATATATATATCAACAATATGTATATTTCATAAGCATACATCTGAATCGTTTACTATTTTAATTTGAGATCGACGATATCCTATATCATTCAGCTGAGTTTCGTTTACCGCATTCCTACTCTGGGGAGGATAGGTTCATTCTGTTAATTTCGTCTCTTTGAAACCATTTTGCAATATAAAAAATAGTCACTGTCGCAGAACATGAATGCATATCCTTTCAAAGATTTTCTTGGTTATCATCTGAAACATAAAAAAAAATTGAAATATTTTCTCTGTATTTATTGTCATGCTGTCCTCAATATATTAGCTTCTACATCATCGAAATCTAAGTCCCGTTAGTTGACTATTTGCATGGATGACCCAGTTGAAGCACAGATCTTAAGACCGTCCAATGAAAATATATTTATTTCTGTGTCGTGTCCTCAATTACATAGGCGATCATGGCTTACCATAATTTCCTGTCGTTTGCATGTCTAAATAAAGTATGTCTTTTCATTATTTCTCAACCCTGTTCCGCCATAAATTTTTTTAAGCTCATTATGTATGTTATGCGTTGTTTTCTTTTGTCCTACTTGCCCACAATCCTTCCAGTGTGTAACAGATTTTCCAAGCCTCCATCCTCATTATTTGCTTGCATTTTCAACAGTCTCTTCCTGATGTTAAGTATTATTTGTTTCCATTTTCTCCAGAACCCCGTCGTTTCTCACATTTTCGGACCATGTTACCCTTAGCATGCTTCTATAGAACCACATTTCTGTTGCTACAAGTTTTTTCTTCATCATTGATGAAATTGACAAGCATTCACTGCCATACAGTTGCAAAGATATGTAACTGTTCAGTACTCTTTTATTTCTACCGGAGATTTCCAGTCTCTAAATAATAGCTTTTGGAATGCATCTTTGGCTATTTTAATTATCTTCGGATTTCAGTATCCCTTTTTCCCTATTCTGTTAGATCCGTTACATCCCAAATATTTAAATGTTTTGCTTGGCTGATTTCGACACTTTCGATTGTTAATTTACATGTTGGGCTCATTCTTTTGGTATAAAACCATGCATTCTTTCTTCTTGCATTTTCTGTTTAATACTTTCTTCTCACTATTTCTTCACTACCTTCTGTAGGATCTTTGTTTTAGTTTTCTTTCCGTGCCTGCTATCAACATTGTCATCTGCACATGTTCTGCTGTTACGATTGTGACCGCCAATATTGAATTCTGGTAGGACATCTAATTCTCTCGGAAGTGTCTCGTTGTATGGTTTGTATAACTCAGGTGAGAAGACATAACCTTGTCTTATACACTTTATATCTTGGTATACTTGCTGAACACATTTTCTATCCGTAAGCAGGCGATTTGCTGCTAGTATACGTTCTCCATTTTTCTAATATAATTCTCAAATATGCCAAGATGGCTGAGCAGTTCCAATTGATCTTTGTGACGTAATTTAACAAATGTCTTTGCGTAATTTATAAAACACAGATACACATCCTTCTGTATTTGTATTGAATTTCTAATAAGATTCTTATCATAAATATCGCGTTCCTTGTTCCGATGTCTTTGACGAACCAACAAAGTTCTTTTTCTACCTTCTGTCTGATTTTGCTTAGAGCTCTATTCATCAGAATTCGGATGATGTTTTGTTCTATATGTCATTAGGCTGATTGTCCAATTGAGTTCAAATCCGTTTTCATCTGTTTTTTTCGACAGTGCTATAAAATAGATATACATAGACGTTCCCCTATATTACTGGTGTTATAGATTTAATTTATTATTTCTGTAATCTTGTCTCTGCCGAAATTCTTTAAGGAGCCATCATCTGTATAACAATTCCGTTTAGCCCTGTCGCTTTGTTTCTGTTCAATTTGGCTAGTGCTGCTTCCGTTTCGCTTTTTAATATATCAGATCCATGGATATATATGTGTACTGCCGGTTATTCTCGTTCGAAAATTTCAGTCTTTGAAGTGTTATGTCTTTCTCGAATATCATCGTTCCATTTTTCGGTTTTATGCAACCTGTTTATTTGTTCATTATTTCTGTGTGTAGTTTTTTTTAGATTCTCTTCCGGTTTCAGTCAAAAGTAATTATGATATACTTTCCTCTATAGTACCTAGACTTTATCACTTTAAGCTTAGTATTAGATTGGTGGCAAGTTCTCAAAATTTTACAGATGAAAAAGCTAGATGCAAGCATAAGTTCTATGCTAACAATATATTCTTTCCCACATCATGATTGTAGAATTTCTCTTCCGGCTTTTTACTTTCCAGTCAATTTTGAGCCTCGAAAATTTAAACGCAGTGTCAGCGTTTTATCCTGTCTTCATAATTTCCGTACTTTTATTGTTCCCTCTACATTTTCTCTTTGTCATATTCCCACACAGCAAGTAAACCCTCGCGTCTTAGTGGTTTTCAGTCAGTTATGTGTATTTTCTGCCAGGCAGTCACTTATATGCAATGTGTGATACACGCTGAAGCGATTATGTATCTTTCGATAACATGACTGACGAGGCAGGATTTTCCCGCAGTAGGTTGCTATTTATTTCTGCGGTAGACCAGTTGCGATCCAAAGCTGTAGAATCCGGCCTGTCCTGCTATTTACCCATAGCTGGAGGGAGAGTAACAAGATTCATACCTTTACCAAGGGTATTAGCACATAAGTGAATATAATGGATTCGACTGAAATTCGATCGTGGCTCTCCGATTCCTCAATCCATTACTCCAATAAAACTTAATGTATCTGCTGATTAATGCTGCAACTGCTGCTGCTTCTCATGTTTAGATTACTGTTACTAGTGCTAATACTGCTGAAGTCTAGCTGTCATATGTTTTTATTTCTTTATTAGCAGATCCCATATAGTATTCATTTATATGCTAACTCCCGTGTTCTTCCTTGTTCAGGATTTTCACCTCTTCATTCAACAAGGATATTCCGCTGCCATGAAATTTTTCTTAGTATTCGAACTCTGATCTCCGATTCGTCAATTTCGAGTCGCTGTCCATAAATCCATCGTGCCTCTGTGGTGGTTTTATTGACTTCATACTGGTGAAATGATTTCAAAAATCAGATCAGTTTTCATGTATTTCTTCGCCCAAATCTACATATTTCTATTTGTAAGGAATATTTAAATGTGATACTTTGGCTTCGTTCACGTATTTATCCGGTGTGCATGAGAATGTACATCGTTTTGCTGTATCTTTACACATTAATAAAATTTAAAATTATTTTCTTACTAGTTAATTCAATTCTCTTGGATAATACTCTTCGGATTTCTCTAAAAATATCCTTGAGGTATCTCTATGCTTCCCTGTTATTTTCTTGCCAATTTCGAATTGTGGGATATTTTTCTTCTAATTTGACGATTTCCGAAGATGTGTTCCTAACACATAAAAATATCACACAAAATTCATTGCATTTTTAGCATATATATTTTATATTTCTTTCAAATAAAAAAATTAACGTCAGAATACACACACACACACACACACACACACACACACACACACACACACACACATACACACACACACAGAGGAACACACACACACGCACACACACACACACACACACACACATATATATATATATATTAGGATATTAAAATAACATGTAAGAATCACTACGCAATTGCAGCCATGTTGCGACGCATAGCAATGTCTCTCCTAAGGCAAATATAAATTAATAGCGAGTGAGCGATTAACCTATATATATATATATATATGTGTATATATATATATATATATATATATATATATATATATATATATATATATATATATATATATATATATATATGAAAAGGGAAAAGTGAAAAGTGAAGTCAACACTCAGAGGCGACAGGCTGTTTCAGTTTTCGTTTTTGTTGTTTGTGTGTGGATGAGTACGTATCTGTGTGAGTGCTAAGGATGATGAAGGATTTTTATATTTTTATAGACCCGCATTGATTTCGACTAGTGAACTGATATTTCTGCCATATTAAGTATTGTGTGTGTGTGTGTGTGTGTGTGTGTGGGGTTATTACTAATAATGATTTCGTTTAGTTTCTTGTAAATAGATTAATTGATATTGTATTTACTCATTGGGGAACTTTTTAATTAGTTGTTTTATCCCCCCCAAATACGATGAATTGTACATATGGGAACTATTTAGGATTTTCATTGAGACAACGAGGTATATTGCCTTTAAAGGAGTGCCCTTTGCCGCGCTGATGTAGCTACATGCCTTACTTCTTGCCTATCTCACACTGCGATTTTTTTCTAAGTTCTATACTAAAAATTAAATCTGTTACGAAAAAAAAACAGCTATAGGCTCTCACTCTGGCCAGTAGAAGATGGCCGCAAACTACATGAAAACTGCCGTAGAAGCATGAAAAAAATCGATTATATCCACTATCGATGGGAATTGGGAAATGCAAGATCGGTCTTGGAATTCCCGTTAACTTGGAGCATGTGCATGTAATTTTTTTTTTTTTCAAATCCGTCGAAAATTGCGGCCGTGCATTCGTTACACACACACACACACACACACACACACACACACACACACACACACACACACACACACACACACACACACACACACACATCCTACCATATATATATATATATATATATATATATATATATATAGAGAGAGAGAGAGAGAGAGAGAGAGAGTGAGAGAGAGTGAGAGAGAGAATGCAATATATATATATCGGATTTATATAAATATATCAATACCTGAAATAGCCACACTCCTGACCCTCCGACATTCACATCCTCCTCTTTACATATGTAATGTATGTATGCATGTGTGTATACAGGGTGCGTGCGTCCGATGTGGATCACGCATATACCCCCTGAGAAATACTTCCCACTTAATCGTAAGACATAAGCTACATGAAGACACCATCGGCATTATGTCTTGCTATTAGACTAAATTCTGGGAGGCATATGTGTGGGGCATTTCTGCCGCATATTTTACTACGTTATGAACTATGCTCAAATAGCATATTAAAATTTCACAACACTAAATAAGTTATTTTAAATATTTGTAAGTCATATTATAAACTGAAATCATTTTCTCATATTTCTCATAACAATATAAGTATATTCTGAACATGTTTCTGGCTTGTCATACTAATTTCATTATTTAAATTTTCTTTTCATAAGAAAACTGACGTAGCGTATAAGGAAATAATTAAATGTAAAAAATGTATAATTATTAGCTATTTTTCTCATTTCAAAATGTTTCACAGAAGCAATATTTAAATGAAGAGGTAGACACAATGTAAATGCTGGTCTATTCAAAGGAAAACAAAAAAGTGCATGTGAAAACAAAGAATTTCTTCAAGAAATTCGTGACTGGCAATGCTTTCAGTTTTAGCAGACATACAATCCACATTTACCTTAAGATACGAGTGTAAAAACATTTTAAACTAGGGTAGTTCAACATTACAATTATTCAACTTTGATATTTTAGATTTCATTCATCTGAAAGCAAGTGATGAAAGCGACGTCTCTTTTCAAACAAAGGCACTTCACAGAACTATTTTCGTCATTAAAAAAAAAACCTTTACCAATATACATCAAAATATGGCTTTCAAATTTTCTTTTTGAAAATATTATGCCAAAATTTAATGCTATTGCAGACAGTGCATTTAACTGATTAGAAATAAAATATTAACGTCTGAAAGCTAGAAATGGACGGGCCTTACGCAGATATACACAATTTTATATAAGGAACATTTTCTTTATATGAATAACCGAATTTTAAGAGACCAACGCAACAGCATATATATATATATATATATATATATATATATATATATATATATATATATATATATATAATTTGGCAGCAACTTTTCTTTTAAACATGTAGTATTGAATGTAAAAGACAACATAATCTTGCATATTTTCTTTTGAATTTTTTCATATTCTCTAATGAGATTTTTATTTGAAAATGATTTCGAAATAAGTATTGTATACCTCCCCGGACGAAACTTTGCCCTTTGGCAAAGCCTCGTCCGAGTTCCTCTCTGCTGAGGCAGAGAGTTCGACAGTTACGAAGTCTGGGTGACTGATCCCCCAAGGCCTTCTCTCCTATTAATCATATAGTATGCGGAAGAGTCTAACATAGACTCATTATAGGGAGGACACCACAACAACAGCAAAAAAAAAATTTCAATAGAAATTTCAAAATCGAATATATATAGCTAAGTTATTTAAGAAAAGGCTAAAATGCCAAACAAGTTACTTCGGCAAATCGAAAGATTCTTCCGTTTACCTAAGGAGATCTTACAGTCGTCGTGAGTTTGGTTAGCATTTTCGACTTTACTTACTCATATATATATATATATATATATATATATATATATATATATATATATATATATATATATATATATATATATATATATATATATATATATATATGTGCAAACTTTTCAGCTCACCCTCATATATCTAACGTAGGGGTAGCTGGTATTCTTGTAAAGTTTTGAGTCCTTGATATTATTGTTATTTTAAGTGGAACTTTGGTGATATTTTGATGCTGGCATCAGGGTTCAAGTGAATCATTCCTATAAATATAAACCAAGTTTTCTACAGCTATGTCGTACAGATGTTTCCTTAGTAAGACTCACTATAAAGATAGCAGCGACACATATCACGTCGCCTATATCACAAATCAGAGTAAGTGTATCTACAAGAGAGTATCACGGACAATTGGAATTGGCTATTTGCAGAAAAAATAAGAGTAAACAAGCCTCGAGCAAAGTTAACTGTAACGTTGAATAAAATATCATCAGATGTAACTGGTATCAAAATAAAGTAAATTTATTTTAAGAACGTATCTTACATATCTATGAGTCTACAATTCGCCCATACATTTTATATTACTATCAGAACTAATCTGCCGCTCCTGCTATATATTTAGAGATTTTTGATAAAATACAAAGAAATATCGGTAATTTATCCCCGCCATAACCTAGCTGCCCTGTGCGTTTTCATTTAAATATTTTCATGGTGACTGTTCTGATAAGTTTTCCTCGTTTCTCTCTCGATTTTATTCATTTAAGAGTAGGTCCAAATTGGCAACAAGGTCTCATCATTTTACAGTTTATAGATATAAACGTACGTCCTATGCTAACAGTTTCTTCTCATGTAATCCTTGCATGTAGAACTTCCTTCCGTCCGCTAGCTTTCCATTCAAAATTTGATATTCAAAAAATTAAATGCAATGACAATCTTTATCTTCATAATCACTATTCTTTAAATTCGTTTGTGAGGTCAGTATTGTTTCTCTTGGGATCAAGAGTCATTTTTAATAGGCATGCTGCTAGGAAATTTACAACTTATAACTGAAACGTTTCGGAAATTTTGTTTTATAGTCTCACTAAACCGGAACAAGATATTAATGTTGGGAATTAAAAAAAAATATTCGAAAAATAAGAAAAGTATTGTACCAATAAAGCGCAGATCTAGAGAGAAAATTGCAGGAAAAAATAATCATATCACCACTTCTATTTCTTATACAAGAGTAAACCAGTTTTATTGCCTGTACATTTAAGCTTAACTAAATGAAACGTTACATATTTAATTTCCCTCAGCGTAACTTCATTGTCTTAAAGTAGAAAGCTGGAAAAAAAATGGGTTTATTAAAAATGTAACACAGGAAAGTGAGCCCGAGTGGTTAGAAAATTCGCTTTCTGATCATGGCACCCGAGTTCGAATCTCATCATGGTCTATTTGTCAGTAAGTTGACTTCTGGGGGAGATTCCAGCGTGTGGCAACCATGAAAAGTGTCTGAAAACCATACCACGTTTTGTGAGTGAAACTGGGTAGACGTCATCGTGACCGAGAGCTTGAACGTGCTGGCCTTTCTTAGATAACGCGCACTCTCCCGGAAACAATAACTAAGTTCCTCTCAGCATAGTTGCAGCATAAACCCCACGTGAACTCTGTGACTTGAACAGACACAAACGTTCCTGAGAAGGCGTCTGCAACAGGGATGATATGAATGACTTAGTAAATTGGCATCCTTGGATACAAGTGACTGGGCCATTTAATACTTGAAAATTACATGAAAATTAGTACCCCGAAATCAGTGCTCAGGATCCTGGCTTTTATACACTGACTGCCGGTGTTGGTGAAATAGTCAACTAATCATTCTATCGAATAATACTTAAAACGTAGTTTTAAATGCAGACGTCTAAGGATAGCAATGGAGAACCGAACTCGTTGCAGTATTTATATTTAAATAATTTATGTTAAGTTTACGTTCCATTTAAGGCAACCAATGTTGTATTTATACATTGAATAGTCTGCCATAAGAAGAGGATGTCGTAATGTTCGGTGAGAAGTGATGTATTCACTTTATATGATAATTCTTTTTCCAGAAGAAATTTTTGATTATTAGGCGTTCCTCTATGTAGATATTTGCAATAGAAATGTCCAACGCCTAGTTGTTTTCGAACACACCCCTCGGCCGAGCTGTTTAGTTAAACTCTATTATAAAGAAGCGAATAGTGGTTTATAATGCAAGTATGCTGAACATAAAAGAATGGTTAGGATGTTCGCTTTACGACCATGAGGTGCACGTTCGAATCTCAGCAGGGTCAATTTGCTTAACCGATTTTATCGGTGTGAGAGGCGATCTCAGCTTACAGAACGTTTAGAAATTAGCTGAAAAACCATACAAAAAGACTGAGTAGACGGATTTGTCCACCGATAGTTGTGCTAACACGAAGTCATGAGTCATAGTGTGTGAGGCTGTGAACGTACAGCCTTTTTGGATCACGCCAGATTCTGAAATCTATCCCAGAAACTGAAACTAAGAGCCGCTCAGAATAATTGTAGTATAAACCACAAGTGGGCTGTGTGGGTGTTGAATAAACAAATATGTCCATGATCAGAATGCTGCATCAGGGATATACTAGCAACTCTAGTGGACAGGGATACTTGGACAAGAGTAGCTAGCTGCTGTTGTTATTATTGTTGTTGTTATTATTATTATTATTATTATTATTATTATTATTATTATTATTATTATTTTGAGTAGACCATAATTACAGTTTCTAGAGTAGCGCACATCATTTGGCGCGATCAATTCCTTTAACAAGGCCTGTGCTCTCAGGACGATAACATCTGACTTCATTCGTGCACGGCTTCTGCAGGGTGCCGTATACAAAATTCTACCCAGAAAGCTTGTGGAAAGCCTTGGTATCGTTTTCAAGCACTTTCAAATGGTGCCGCTGACTTCGCTTCCCCAAGACGATAACATGACGAAGATATTTCCCTAACAAATCGACCATGGCGAAATTCGAATCGAAGCCTCATGGTCAAATAAGCGAACATTAAAACCACTCGGCGAAATGAAAATATATATATTTGAAAGTATTTTTCAGATTTTTTCTATTGTACATAAATGTATTGATGACTAGAAAAATAAAATATTTTTTGTGCTAATGGTCAGGGTTTAGTGCTTTGAAAAGGTTGCTTGGTTCAAATATTGATTATAGGCACTGATATGAAGTATGCTATTAACTATGTCATAAAAATACTCTCCTATATATATATATTTTTTTTTTTCAGAATGTTTTGCTGTCTAGTTTGAAAGGGTAGTTATCTTTAAATGTAAACATGTGAACTTTGAGCATCTTCGATCAAAGTCTTTTGATCGAACGAGAAAGAAAATTCTATCATGCTTCCAAATTTCGATTATTTTATTTTTTATATATGTATGAAATTTTCGCTGCTTCACAAATTCTTAAATATATTTATTTACAAACGCTCAATTTGGAATATTACCCATCACAACTGTGGCGTAGATCTTCCCCATCGTCTTCTACGTGCTGTATCCCTTTATATTCTTGGCGGTCATGGCTCTCCACAATTTCTTTTTGTTTGTAACTGACAATTCATTTTGTCTTTACGCAATCACTCATAAAGCCTCCTCCGCCATTCATTTATCCAAGATCGCTAGATATGTTTTGCGTCGTTTTCCCTGAACCTCTTTCCTTCAATCTGCCTTGTGATAAGCAAATATTCCAAGCTCTCTTTCTTCGTTTTGTGTCCAAGGAATTTTAACTGACCTTTGCTGATATTAAAGTATAGGTATACTTTTTGTTCCATTTTTTTTGAAACCTCGTCTTGGCTCACATGTTCAGTCCATGATATTTTCAAAATGCTTCTATGAAATCAGACTACTATTGCTTCAAGTCTTTTCTTACTTTGTAAGGAGACTGTATATCATCCATTAGAACTGGTATTACGTAACAATTCAATACTATTTTCTTTATTTCTAAGGAAATCTTATTGTTTTTTTAATACTTTGCTTATCTTTGGAATGCCGCTATCGCTATCCCAATGTGCCTTAGGATTTCACAATTGTACTTTTCATCCTCTGTTAAAATACTTCCTAGATATTTATATATAAAAAATATATAAAAAATGCAATTGGTGTTTAGTCCTTTCTTCTTAATTTTTGTAAGAATTTCTATAGTATCATTTCTACGTCTGCTATCAAACACTGTGCCAATTTGTATATCTTATTTTATTAAGTTTGTAGCCACCAATAATGAACCTTTTATGACGTCTAATTCTGTTTAAATCTCCTTAATACACGAAATAATTGTTTTGCCAGAGGAGCTTCCTTTACATCGCGACCATTTAGGAAGGCAAAAACTATTAAGAAAGAACAGCGAGATATTTATATCAAATTCAGCATCTGCTAGTTCATTCCAGGAAACATACATCTGAGGGAGTGCTGAACAAGTTGTTCATCATAGCTTTTCTGAAATCATTTTCTATTTTTATGGGAGTGTCCTTGTATTGAAATGGATTGCGATTCGGAAGGACAAATAAGTGAGACGAAATCGAATTCCGGTCGAGTTCATTATATTCACTTACGTGAAAATACAAACAATTCTCTCCTCGTTCTGGATTAAATAGTTGAACTTGTATCGGGGAAAAAAATTGTCATCTCTGAAAAACTGTTAATACAATATTGCCTGGGAAAATATCTTGAAATCAATAAAATATGTTGGCCTTCAATCATCCCAAAAGAGTAGATAAACCGTAAAAAATAAATCATTAATTTTTTTTATATGTTTTGATGATATGGGCAATAATCGTTTTCAGCATTTTCCTGTATTTTGCTACTCTAATTAAAATTTTACCTTTTACCATCACTCTTTGTCCTTATTATACAGGATTATTTTTATAAGCAAGTCCTTTATAAGTCACAAACTTGACCTAATATTAAGAAATTCAACTAATGCTGTCAGTTTGCCTTAAGGAAGTAAAAAAAAATTAAATAATATATAATAAATAATTATATAATATATATATATATATATATATATATATATATATATATATATATATATATATATATATATATATATATATATATATATATAATGCTCTGTAAATTTAAATCTACATTGAGCACTATTGTGTAAAAATAAAAATATCTATAAGAACACCGGATTATATATCTTACTGTTCTTTCTTTTTATTTATACACACACACACACACACACACACACACACACACACACACACACATATATATATATATATATATATATGTGTGTGTCAACCTTGTGCTTCGAAAGAAACAATGCAATAGTTAATATGAAGAGTTGAAATTAAGATATGCTAGATATCACATCACTAACATCACTCCTGCATAGACAGCTTATTGAATTTTAAGAACTACCCTTGTATAGTGGTCATTGCGTGTGGACCACAATACACACGCTCTCCATCAAAACAGCATAGCAATACTGATGTATACATGATATTCCATTGTATTCAATAATTCTAGCACATCCCTTTTTAATTACATTAAATATCTTTCATTTTTTAAATGGTGCGGCCCAAGAATAAACGAATTCTCGCCTGTGGATCTCTCTTCCAGTTTTCCTGTCTCCTACGATCTTGAGAAATGCAAATACAGCAACAATCGCTATCTTACGTATTCATGAATCATGTTCTTTTATTGTTCATTCTCTTTACTAACGTTTTTCCATTTTCTTTCACGCTCAGTAACCTCTTGCATATCTTGCTCAGAGTTAAATAATTAAAAAAAGACTTTGACCTGAATATGTTTCGCTAATCACATTGTCCGTGCTGCTTATTGCCGGACAAATCACGCGACCTACAAAGATCTAAATGATTTAGTCAATTATTCCATAACTCGACACGTTTCAGATTAATTTTGTGCTGATATTTTCATTGTAAATCGATCGAGTTATATTATTAATGAAACAAATAACAGCATTAACACGGAGATATAAAATTTGACATATAAAATTATGGATATACTGAATTATCTACATCAATTCAGTAAAACATCTTGTCCTATATTCTGGGTACACTCGGGGTTAATTGTTGTTTAATGTAGTAAAGAAATAATTGCTTTTCCCCAGCGCCAAGAAAATCGTAACAATACCTTTAACTTTACTTCGCAAAAGACACTCCTTAATTTAAAATATCAAGAGTTTCTTTTCAGACATACTTGTCTTAAAAAGCGTAAAAGAAATGTAAATACCCTCCCAACGAAAACTAATGCAAGAGCTGTCATCTGAATGGTATTTTTGAACAGTAATTCCGGCCGCTAAGTGATGTGTTGCTTTCACACCTTGGCTTAAAAGCCTTCATTCATTCGCAGTCGTTATTGTATTTCACACATATTTTTAAATTCATTTGTTTACTTATAAAAGTGTTCAGATGGTTTTATCTAGCGCTGAGGTCAACTCCAACTAGAGTTTGCTGATATACAGGGTATCCATAAAGATCATATTCAGTGTAAAATACTTGTAGCTTTGTTACTATACATGATAGATGCGATATAAACAAAGAATAAGTAAAAAGAAGTATTTAATTTATTATTGGAATTCTTAATTTTCAACATGTCCAGAAAACATTAAGCATTCGAAGTTAATACGATTCCGTCGTTCTCGGAAAATATTTTGTAGCTGATTTTCAGAAAGACCTTCAATCATATCCTTTGTCTTAGCGTGTAGTTCCTGTAAAGAACGATGTTTATTTGAATAGACTTTTCAATTTCGCAATAAAAAGATATGCAACAAGACCAAGTAACAATTCTTTAAAAAAGTTTCAAATTTGAAGAAAAATAATAATTTTGAAGTTTCAAGGAATTGCAAGATATATATATATATAAAAGATTAAACAAATAATGAAAAAAAAATACATTATCGCTCAATTCTAATAAATAAAAAAAAACTATCTAAATATCGATCTTGTTCTCAGAGGGGTCTTTCCTTTCCAACCATTTCTGAAGACAAGAAATTTTCCAAATACTTCCGAAGAAAAAACAAAAACTAGAGGTATCAAGCTTTCTTATTTTTTTTACAGTTTTTTTTTATATCATATATAGTTGCAAAGTTACAAGTATTTTAAATTGATCACATACTTTATGAACACACTGTTTTATTCTCGAGAGCGAGATTAGTTATTTATATTTTAGTTGTATGAGGTTGCATTATAGAAGCTAATGATTATATATCATTTTCCTATGGTGGGCAAGTAAATGTGACTTGCAATAAATAGTTTATTTATCTTGCTCTCCGCTCCTGTTACTATACAAAACAGCCATTTATAATTGTTGCTAACTTGTAAATGTTTCCTATTTTATATGTAGATGATGTACTGACAGGAGCATGAAAAACTTTTTAAGGCCAATCTTCGAAATGGGCCGGTAAATGATGCTTTGGCATTCGCGTTCTAAATACTTACTCAGGTTCAAATATTGTTTACAACCACTGTGGCGATTTATGCAGCTATTTATTCCATAAAAGCTGTGTTAAACATTGTTCCTCTATTTTTCGAGTTCCCGTTAAAAAAGGTACTACTCTTTCAATATAAACCTTTAAACTTCAGTAATTATCACCCAAACTCTTCTGATCTGATTGCACTCAAATGGAGACTTAGGATCAATTCTTTCTAACAATTTCTGTCATCCATAGCTCCACTTAATTCTTTGTTTCTGTTTCCTTTGTTGTCTATAAGTCGTTTGCTGCTAGTATTTCCTGGATCGTCTTCTGATCCTTTCCCATATTTCGGATCTTACAGAAAAAAAGTTGAACAAATTCCTGTATAAGTCAGTTCAATTTTAACAAAAATATTCTCTGTCAGTCTCGTACAGCTTAATGTTATTACCGTGAATTCGATTTTACGTAATTATTGAGAGATCGAATATGTGTGGGTTGCATGACCCGATGTGCAAATAATACAGCATTAAAAGGAAACATGTTTTTAACGTTACTTTTATAAAGCCATAAAGACTCATAGGTAACAAAGCCCTATTTTGTTTCCGAATATACAGGCTGCTGCAAAAAATATCTTGCGCATATACCTCCCAGAAATATATCCTAGGGAATGATAAGACAGTACAAGTATTTCTGGCTGGTATATTTCTGCAGCAGCTCGTATATGAGCATTAACGCTGCAGTAAAAATAATACAAAAAATATATGAAACATGATCACGTAGAACGTATTAAGACGGACATTTCTGATCATTTAATTTCCAACCATTTCTATCATTCATTCTCTATCCAGGGGTCCCTTTCAGATTCCGCTTTCGTCTGTGATATGATCAATGAAAATTCCGGTTGGACGAACTCTAGATCTTTTCCCAAATATTGGATGCAACTATAGTGCTACACCATTCTTGTTTAATTCTCTTACAAGGAACACTAAACCACGTTCGGGTTTCACATACTGTCTTTATTCTTTCAGAGGTTTCCGTATAGTCCTTATATGGGTATATGTTGTTTCCAGCAGACGTTCAAGACACAATCAAAGGAAAATTGAATTCAAAACATAAAAATTTCAACGTGCACATGTGTACTTCTAGCTAGGGAAATATCACTGAACCAGTTGCGTCTAGCATGAAACAGTCTGTCACCTTTTAGTGTTAGCTTCAATGTCCACTTTTATATTTACACACATTATATATATATATATATATATATATATATATATATATATATATATATATATATATATATATGTATATATATAAGTTAAACCTAAAATGCAGAAAACCGTGGTAGGTTGTCTGGCTCTTTAGGTTTCAGATACGTTTGCTCTACTTAGTGTATCGAGCACTTTAATTAGTTATTTTACGTACTCGTATCGGTTTTTTTTTCTTTGAACTCTGAACTTGGATGCTAGACGATCATTTTCGGATGACGTACATGTTCTCTGTTCTTTCTTTATTTGCACCAATTTTTCTCTTTGGTATTAGTTTGTTTACTCACAAATCAAGGTTTTCCGGACGAGTATAATTTCTTACATTTATAAGATTACAACTAGTATATATATATATATATATATATATATATATATATATATATGA
>OZ038478.1:85253649-85273649 GCA_964036315.1 Acanthosepion esculentum
ATTTAATCTACGGGGAATATTCTTGGAATTGACTTTTTTGTGCTATGACTGTCCTTTTGACCGATTCATTCACCAACCTTCTTGTGTCTTGATGTCAGCCACAAGAGACCAGTTCAGTTGGTTTCCACACTGTGCTCATAAAAGGGCGATAATAATTGAAGTGTTATAAATGACATATACTCCAGTAATCGAATCGTGAGAGCGTGAATCTAACAACAATTAACGCGAGCAATGAGATATTTTATTTTACGTAAAAATGTGTTAAACAGAAAACTGTGGGAGATATTTGGTACTTTATTTGAAAAAAGAAGGTTGTAGAAATGAGCAATCAATAGGTTTAGGCACAAAAGTATAGATAAATAAGTTTGGGTATTCAACTGGAACGAATCTTAGCTGACTTTATTCTTCTTCTATTTGTTATCTACAGATCATTCTCTGCGAAATGTCCTGCCCTTTGTACCTCTCAATAAACTTTCTCTTTTTTTCTCTCCTAAAACTTGCTTCGCCACCATTTGCTTAAAGCTTGTTAGGTTTGTTCTGTCACTATATCCTTCCATATGTTTTGTGAGTGTCAACTTTTACAAGCCATCTTTCCTCTTTATGAGCACTAAAAATTCCGGATTTTTGTTTCCATTTTCTCTAAAACTTCATCATTGCTCACGTGTTCTGTCTATTGTATTCTTAGGATCCTTCTGTAGAACCACTCTTCTGTTACTGCAAGTCACTTCCTCATCTGTGACTGATATTATACAACAGTTCAGTATTTTTGTTTGTTGTTAACGAAATATTTCTTTTTCTTAAAACTTCGAGAAGACATCATTTGTCATGCCCAATGCGCCTTCGGATTTCGGTGTCACAATTTCTGTCCTCTGTTAAAACACATCCAATGTATTTAATTTCTTTGTACTTGTGCGATTTTGGTATCTCCAATTCGTAAGTTGAATGTCGGACTCTTCCCTGTGCTAACAATCATGTATTCTGTCATCTGCAACTTATGCTTAGTCCTTTCTTCTCGCTTTCCTTCGCTACCTTCTGTAGGAGTTCTTGTCATTTCCTTTCTGTGTTTGCTATCAGCGCTGTTTCCTCTGAAATTATTATGTTAAGATTATAGCTGCCAATAACGAAACCTTGTAGGATTTCTAATTTCATCAGAATCGTCACACAATATAGGTTGGATAAATCCGGCGAGAAGACACGTCCTTTTCTGTTTTTGTATATTTTCTATCTGAATGTAAGTGGTTTGCTCTCAGCATATTTTCCTGTTTATAATAAAATCCTTCCCAAATGTGTTAAGGTCACCTGGCAGTTCCAACATTTTTTCGAGATGCACTACATCAAACGCTTTTGCATGATCAATAAAAGGTGCCCGCCCTTCTGCATTTGTATTTCTCTTTTTGAAATTATTCTGATCATGAATCTCACATTCAACATCCCCGTGTCTTTAACAAATCCATACTGTTCTATTTCCAGTCTGCGCTCTGTTCATCAGAATTCGGATGATATGTTTTGTTATATGTCTCATGAGGTTGATTGTTTGATGCATCACACATTCGTTTTCACGTGGCTTCTTAAACAGTGTTATAAAAATAGATCTATTTAGGTCTTCCGGTATATCACCACTGTTGTATATTTCATTTAATATGTCTGCTATCTTGTCAACTCATCTAAAGTTACGTCCGATCCCGCTGCGTTCATTCGATTTAATTTGGCCAGTGAGGATCCCACTTCAGATTTTCATATTTCTTGTCCTTCGATATTTCTGCGTATTGTCGATTGTTCTATTTCATTGTGAAAGACGTATCCGAGGTATTCGCTCCTCTTCTGAGTTATTAATTTGTTTCTTTACTATCAGTGTTCAGTCCGTTTATTTTATGCCTCTTTTTGTTGAGAGGGATAGAATATCACAATAATCATCAGATATACCATACCAACCAATCAATGTAAACCTGTTGATGACCAGACAGTATTTGGTGGGAAAGTTGTGTCCATAATAGGATCTATTTTGAACAAGATGCGAACAAACTATCAAAGAACGTACACGCAGTTAAACAAAAGAAAACGTAGTAATAACAAACAACGATAAAATCTCTATCTATAAAAGGCAGTATGTGTGTGTGTGTGTGTGTGTGTGTGTGTGTGTGTGTGTGTGTGTGTGTGTAACGAATGCACGGCCGCAATTTTCGACGAATTTGCACCAAACTTTACATGCACATGTTCCAAGTTAGTACAAAAGCGAAGACCGACTTTGCATTTCCCAGCTTCCATCGATAGTGGATATAATCGATTTTTTGATACTTCTACGGCAGTTTTCATGTAGTTTGTGGCCATTTTCTACTGACCAGAGTGAGAGCCTACAGCTGGCTGACACGAATAGGCAGGAAGATTCTATTGGCCAGCGTGAGAGCCAACAGCTGACTGACACGAATTTTAACTAGCATGCTAGCATGCCAAAAAATACTGATAGCTGCATTTGTCACAAGTGGGAAAAATTTAAATCTGCATGGCACTTTACTCCAATTGGTTCATTCGCTTGCTTAAACTCAACGTTGATTCTGATTCCGCAGAACTGGATTGGGTGTGAAAAATTATATGTTGTTAACATTCTTTTTTCATTCGGTTTTCCAGTTACGAATCCTTTTTTAAAGCTGATCGTTTTGTGTTCATTTTCTTTAGTTCTTTTTTCGTAACAGATTTAATGTTTAGTATTGAGCTTAGAAAAAATTCGCAGTGTGAGATAGGCAAGAAGTAAGGCATGTAGCAACATCAGCACGGCAAAGGACACTCCTTTAAAGGCAAGGAAGAACAAAAATATTTTAGGTCAAGTGATAGTGATTTCTGTATGAGTCGTATAATTTTTGAATCAAGCCCAGGCAACGCCGGGCCATGCTGCTAGTAATCAATAATATATACAAATTTAACTGACAGCACTATAAATAGACAAGAAACGGCATTCGGACCTAGAATTATCCCACTATTGGCCCTCTAGAATAATTCGAAACACAACCAATATATATATATATATATATATATATATATATATATATATATATATATATATATATATATATATATAAATAAGAATGCGTGAGAGGACAAAAAAGGAATGAGAATGATATAACAGGTAAAAAGTTTGGTACTGATGAGTGAGGCAAAAGAAAATTTGAATGGTAATATTGACACTACAAAAACATTTACATAATGCTTCTCCACGGATTGCCAACGCAGGTGTATAGTAATGAAAAAAAAACTCAAAAACTATTGTATCAATAAAACAAGCATATAAATAACAAGAAATCAATAATAAACGTATCAATCCCCCGCCATTCACACACTCTTCTTTACATGCAAAACATTTATTATTATCATATAT
The DNA here is from genome assembly GCA_964036315.1 of Acanthosepion esculentum. Lineage (NCBI taxonomy): Eukaryota > Metazoa > Mollusca > Cephalopoda > Sepiida > Sepiidae > Acanthosepion > Acanthosepion esculentum. The sequence continues at coordinate 85,257,020 of OZ038478.1, forward strand.
TAAAAAATAAAATTATGCTTTATAATATATATTATAAAAATAAATTCTAGTATTAAATGATTCTTGAAACTCCTGATATAATACGTGTAATACTGGGATAATACTTACTGTATACCTACGTTTGCATCACACTTTGTTGTCATCGAAAAGAAGACAATGTCTAGGAAAAGGAACAAGAAAAAAATAAAAATAATGGACTATTCTGTTTTTACCATATGAAAACACGGAATTGGCATATCAGGGAAATTACTTGGTTTCAGTGGGAAAATGAAGAAATAAAGAAAGAAAGATAAAAGGAAAGATATAAGTGTTTGACGTCTGTTTCAAAACTTTTCATTTGTACTCCTTTATTCTTAAAGTAAATTAATAATCAGCATTCATGCTTTTGATTGCCATTGCAATATTTTTTAATCTTGTTAAACTGAGATATTTTACCATGCGATATGGGAATTTATATGGATATTTTATTGTTTATAGGACACGCCATAAATTCCTTCAGTCATTAACTTAATATTTAACACTCACCAGGAAAACCGTGAAACTTTCATTTGTCTTTCTAGTGATTTTTTTTATTCTATTATATACGAACAACTAAATGAGATGTTAGGCATAGGCTGTTTAGCGCTATCGGTTATCGGCACCGAAGGTGGGATTAGTAAACCGAGTGAATTTCCACCCTTTTCTGTTTCTTTCACTTTCAAACAAGTGAGTTAACGACGTGTTAAATAACAGGTTCCAGTGGTCTGTCTAGCAGTGTCTAAGAGCAAACTTAGCAGAATGTTAGGTCAGAATTCAAAACCGCAGTGAAGGCAACGGCAAATACATTCCGCTGCCCTTCTCAAGAGTATTATGAGAGATGATTGCTGACGTCCGAAAGGGAAATGGCATTGGAAACAAGATTTATGATTATGAAGTCTAAATATTTAAATGAAGTTTTATAACAGACGAATGAAATATTAAGGCTCGTGATTGATTGTTTGTTTTTCACTGCTTATCAGCCATTTGTGGTGGGTACTTCGACGTGTTGTTTTGCTTAACAAGCTAGTCTCGCTAGATTATACAACTGAATAGTGAGTTCGATTCTCACTGGGTGTCCCATACATTCAGCCTTATGCCACATCTAAGCTACGCTTATAAAATACCTTCGACGTGGTGTAATGATTAGCAAGATAGCCTTACTAGATTTATTACGACTGATTAGTGAGTTCGATTCTCACAAGGTGGCCCATACTTTCAGCCTTGTTCCATATCTAAGTTACGCTCAGGAAGTTACTTAGATAATTCAACATGGTGTAATACTTAGCCTTATTGTCTGGCTAGATCAATTACTGACTGCGTAGTGAGTTCGATCCTCACTGGCTGTCACATACATTCAACCTTGTGCTACATCTACGATTTGAAACATTTGTGCGTTATTTATAGCTGAATATTTTGGATTGTAAGAACAATTTTTTGCGAGTGAATATTTCATTAATAATTTTTATGCAATAGAAGACTTACTATTTAAACAATACTTGGAAGAAGGGATAGATTCATACCTTTCTCAAGGCTCTATACTCTAAAATGAATGTAACAAACTATCACAGGAATTCGAACTCTGCTCTCCGATTTCTCATTCCAAACTAAAGCTCGTAACTTTGATGACAAACTTGGCAGTGTAAAAGAAGACCACATATAACGATGGTAATAAGAAAACTCGAACGATAGTCCTTATAATAAACGTACGAATAAAAGATAATTGCATAGACAAAGGGCGTCGAATCGGTCAAAGTAAACAAATATTCAACATTTATAAATCACGTGCGTCCGGTAGATTTCTTCCTTCGTTTAATACGTACAATAGGACCGCGTGTCAGTCTATGGCACAGTGATAATAATTCAGGCTTCATAGCATAAGTAGTATTCGGAAGATAACATACATTGCCAACGGATAAAATGTATTTGTATTATTGTCTCCTACCGTGAGTGAGACCGTTAACAGCGTAGATAAAATGTCGAATCGCGTTGTACTTTTTGTCGTTTTAGTCGTATTCCTGTATTGATTTATCTGAATGATTTGGTAGCCTCTTATTCGTGAGGGGTCGTTCTTCTCGTTCTAATCAACAAGTAATGACATTATTTTTCAAAATATATACCATTCTATGCAGACTGCTAATTTTATCTCAAGCTCATTTTTATTTGCTTATATTTTAATTCTGTTTTGTTTTTTTTGTACGGAGATTTTTTTTTATTAACAGGGAAGAAATGGCCGACGGTACCTTTTTAGTAAATCCTCTAATGTAAATTACTGTAAAACAAGCCACTTCGATGATAATGAGTCTCATATAATACCGAAAACAATGACAAAAGTATCATGTTTATATTCTTTAAAAAATATGAAGAATAAACATCTACAGCAACAATAACAAAATAATTTCTTAAAGATTGTTTCTCTAAGCAATCTTTCACACTTTACTGTGCTTCTTTCATCCCGATCTGACATCCATTCATAGAAATGCATTAGGTATCTTGCAGATTCCCTCTGCGCCTCCTGTGATTGTCAAATTTTCCAAGGGTGCTTTCCTCATAATTTATCCCAGAAATTTCAACTGTCACTTTCTGATTTTATATGTCTTTCAATTTCTCATCTTCTTTAGAACACTTTAAACTCTTCTGTCTTCATCTGTGTAGAATTCTTAATCATACAATAGGATAGATAGATAGATAGATAGATAGATAGATAGACTTTCTTTACTCCACTATGAAGTCTTCATACTCTCTCTTTACAGATTAGTGGCATTATCACCTTGCTTGTGGTGAATCGATTTTAAAAACATAGATAGACTGATAAGTAGACAGATAGATCAAAAACATAGATAGCTCAGCTTATAAGAAACAAAGGTAAAGCATCATGGATTTAGTTATGCAGAGGAAAACTGAATACCACTTATTGTTGCATCTCAGAATAAATGTATCAGGCAAATTATATCAAATCAAAACCAGATAAATTCTAAAAGAAAATATAGGGGCGGAAAAAATACACCAGAATATTCGAGAAGAAGAATTGGGGTCATGATACACACATGTCGATTGTTATCTGCGCAGCATTGGCTCTTTTCAGGTGTCTATCGTCGCACTTAGGAAATCATTTACACTCAGTCCTTTATTCAATCGCTATAATATCAATGGTGGTAAAGGGTTTGAGCGAGTAAAACCTGTTGACAAATGTCATCTTTTTTTGAACATTGTGGACTGGTGCTACGCAGTCTCAAACAAAGAACTGTACTAAATAAAAGAATATCTGTCTATAGATATGAGGTAATATGATTACTTACATTATTTGCAGTAATCGGACTGTTATCCTCATCTTCATTGCGAAATTCACAACGTTTCGGCCGTTGGAGTGCACATTGAATATTTGTGAAGGTTTATAAAATCGGTTATAAAATTTACATCATTTCGAATATTTTTTGTTGTTCAAAATGAACCCTATTTAATTTCGTTTGCCTGGTCGATGTAGTTACTCGCTTAGTCAAAATTTAAATAATGTCAGTTTGGTGGGAGTGCACCCTGTATTCTCAAACGTTAGAATTGGTCTGACCGGGAGCATTTAATCAATCTCCTGTCAATAATATTAATAATATAATTGTATGAACACCACCGAAGCACTGTTACGGAGACAATGAAAGCTAATCCCCCAAACAACCGCGAAAACAAAATGAGCCAACTTATTGACATTGCAGTCGCTGCAGACTATAATGGATCTTTGAAGATGTTCAAAAAACTATCAAAATACAAGAATCTTGAAATTGCACTCTCAGAAATATAGCACATGAGGATATCAAAAACTCCAGTTACAGTTGGATCCTTTCGATTGTAAAAGTTTCTAATAGATTCATTGAAGGGATTCCTGGTAACTCAAGCCTGAAAGAAATACAAAAAATTCACAAGTACAGCCCACACGTTACGAGGGGTTTTATCTACGTTAAATATGCATGATCTTAAGTTTTTCTTTTCCTCCAAAAATTTTCAGTGGAAAATGTCATGATGCCATTTCTGTACCTTAGGTTTCTGGCTGCGACCCAGAAAGAAGTAAGTATACACCAGGGATCAAAGAAAACAACAACAACAACAACAATAATAATAATAATAATAATAATAATAATAATACACACAATACACAATACACACTGACAGAACAATCAAAGCCAACCGCCCAGACATTGTTATTAAAGACCACAAACAAAATAAGTGCCTCCTTATTGATATGGCAGTCCCTGCAGACTGCAATGTATCTTTGAAGATATTCGAAAAACTGTCAAAATACAAGGACCTTTAAACAGAAATCTCAAAAATGTGGCACATGGGAACATCAACAATTCCTGTTGTAGTTGGTGCCCTTGGACTGGTTGGAAAAGATTCCAGTAGGCTGATTGAAGGGATCCCTGGAAGTACATGTCTCAAAGAGATATAAAAAATTGTTCTGACAAGTACAGCCCACACTTTACGAAGGGCTTTATCTATGTAATTATTTTTTTATTTTATTTTATTTTTTTGCAGTGGAAAGTGTCATGATGCCATTTTTAACCTTAGGTCCCTGGGCGGGACACGGAAAGAAATGTGTAAACGGCAGATATCAAAGGAAATAATAATAATAATAATAATAATAATAATAATAATAATAATAATAATAATAATAATAATAATAAATGCTCCCACAATGCATAATTCTCATTTGTTCTGATGTTGCTTTATTTGAGGCGTTAAAATTTGAATATATCATCTTGGCCGGTTCAGAGGGGTTACATGGGTTATGTCATTCATTACCACCGATTCGCTTCCTAGGTGCCTGGCATTAACGATTTGGGTTTGTCCCTTAAATTTCATCTATGTGCATGAGCAGAAATATTTGCAAACCAACATAACTGGGTGTTGAAAAGATTTTATTTTTAAAGTTTAAGGATGACGCCGCTTTGGAGACACAAAGCTTGTGAACACCCTCAATCGATGCATGTCTCGGCGGACTGCATTTCTCGATCTGAACGTATTTTAAGCGGGCCCAGTCTGCAAGGTTTTGCGTTGATTTTATCAAAAAAACAATCACTTTACATTTGACAGCGATGCACGTGCCTTGGCAATCCCTTCATAAAAGAAGCTGTGTCTTCACGGACATACTAAATTCTGTATATTTGTACCCCGGCATACATTATCTGTTAGTTTTCTCACTCAGTAATAATAATAATGATAATGACAACAACTAGTTTTAATCCGTAAAAATATGACAGGATAGTCCATTAATTATGTTATATTGAAAGGACGTTATTGTCGTGCGAACAAAGGAACAAACGAAGCACAATTATTATATGATAATAACAACAATAATAATAAATACAATATTATTAATATTATTATTGTTCTGTGATATCAAAAATATTTTGGAGATTCAAGAGTACACTGTTGTTCGATCGTCGGCATTTTTTCTATGAAATAATAATACTAAAATTTGGCTAATACCTCAAGCGCTTTTATCATTTCGAAGCATCGACTATACTCTGCCGATGATCAGCAGAAATCAATTGAAATAAAGTCGTAATGATACATAACCAATGATTGTATTCTTCTTCGAAACGAAGATAATAATTTGCATATGTTGTTGTTTTTTTGTGTCTGCAAGGATAATCAAGCCATTATATCTTTTTGAGAATGTTAAGTCTTTTCAAAACATCTCTTCATACGATGAAAACGCCGACAGTATACAGACAGCTAATATTTATTTACTTGGCAATGTTATATTTCTATTTTGTTTATTTAGAATGTAGTGTGTAATAACAGTATTCGTCAAGAAACGCAGTAAAGTACTTCCTCTATTATCCGGAAGTCTTGGGAGAGAGGTTGAATAAATATGTTCGTATAATTAGCAATTCCGTATGATTGAATGCTTAAATTATCGAAATAGAAGGAAGAAAAATAAACGATATGATAAAATAACATTTTCAAACGTTTTGTTCGTGGTTTTCTCCAGCTTATGTTCGATGAAGAAACGTGCCAGTTTTTCTCTGGTTTTAGCTGGCCTCACATTTTTCTTTCGCTAATTCTTGAAGATGGATTCAAGTAGATGAATTTGAAAGGGAGGATTCTGGTTGAAGATTTAACCAGCTTAAACATGATCATTGCTTTTTGAGATTGAAAGTGGGGATTTCTGGCCTGCTCAGACTATGACAATTATATATTCTTTGTATCAAAATGTTGAAATTAACAAGAATTAATCGAACTGATTTTATGAGTGATTTTTTTTATATCAAACTTTTAGAAAGTTTTTGTAAACTATCGAAACGTTTGTCTAAGATGAAATATTACTATGTGCTTTGTTAGAATATGTGAAAAATGTTCGACTTGGACGATTTCAATTTTTTTTTCGTTTAACGCCCAGGTAACCGAAGTTCGGAAAATCGAGGAAATAGTGAATTACGGTTTCGAATCCGAAAAGCGAGAAGAAATTCGCTGCAACATAAACAGGGAATCATATTTAATCGTTGAAAATTAGACGTCGATATGAATTCCAACGATTCCGATTTACATAGGGTGCCTTATTATGAATTTCGCCATGAGGTAAAACGATCGTTCTTTCCGTTGAATTACCTAGCTTTTGTGACATTTTTAAAATCATTTCAACCCATTTAAGGTGATAAAGTGTTGCGATATTATTAAGAGTGAAAGAGAATAGGAAGACTTTAGTGAGCAGAAAGTTTAATAAAAGAACAGTGTTCAGGAAGACATAAAATAGCGAAACTAGAAGAGAGTGCCATTGGCAAGATTTGCGAGAAAAGAAATCTATTAGAATAAATCTTCCGGTTACACTGAGTTGTTGCAACAGTAAAAAAAAACAAAAACAAAAAAAACTAGATCTGTCTCAGTTTTCAATTTAGTAGTACGCATAAATTCACGAGGCTTTCCCTGTCTTTTGGAATATCAGAAATAATTAACAACGTTTCGGACGTTGTACTCTCCGGCTTTCTTCAGGTGATTGGAATTTTGAACTGAACCCTTTATTTTGTCCAGATTGTTTTACTTCCACGTGCCATGCCTCTTCCGGATGTCCCGGTTATTTCCCTTTAACTCAACTATCCAAGGTTTTTTTGGTTGATCACTGCTGAGGTCTGGTATTGAACTAACAATTCTTTAGGCCCAGTCACTGGATTTAACCAACGCCTTTATCCACTGGACCATGTGGATAAAGGCGTTGGTCAAATCAGTGACTTGGAGAGTTGAGTTAAAGGGAAATAACTGAGACATACGGAAGAGGCATTGCACGTGGAACTAGAACAATCTACCCCGGTGGACGAAATAAATGGTTCGGTTCGAAATTACAATGACCTGAAGAAGGCCGGAACGTACAACAGCCGAAACTGTGTGAAATGCCAACGAAGACGAGGATAAAAGACCGAATAATATAAATAATGCAAGTAATCTTAATACCTCATCTAACAGATATAGACACATACAGAAATAATTAACCTTCAGAAGTGAACATAGGACATATCTGAAGCGAAATAATGTAAAAAGTCCATACAATAGGATATAAAGTTAAATGTATCAACATGTATTATTTACAGTGTTTACTGCTGAACTAATACATTACAATCACAGAGACTTGGTTGTTGGGCCCTACGGCCGTCCAAAGGTCGTATTTAGGTAATCATCCAAGTGGAAACAGGATACAGCTGCCTCCGGTAGATGCAACTAGTCAACTCGGGAAGGCGGTCCATCTAGAGAAAGGAAAACCCTGATTTTAAACCTCCGTTCCAATGCGGTCGTATCACCAAAACGGAAAAGGTTATGGAAGTAAATCCAAACAGAAAATCCGGAGTGGAGTCTCGAAGGCGGTTGACTGTCTACTCTGACAAATCTTGAAACTCCTGCAACCGAGCCGTGCATAAATATCATTAACCAAGATAGTATACCCCTAGATATGGCTAGCGCAATAGAAGAGAAGTGTTCAGCAGGAAATTCCCTGAAAGATAGACGGGTTTACAGATATCTGAAGAAGACTGGAGTGAACAACGGCTAAAACGGACGAATTATCAACATGCATATTATGTACGATATAGAGTGACATCAATAGATACACAAACTATACGAACACTGCATAGAAAACGAGAGACGTTAGTGTTAAGGCTCGACAAACATCTAGATAATCTGTTAGTCTTAATGTCGTCAGTTAAGACCCTTGTTAATATCCGGAATAGTATCATAAGGAACAAGCAAACGTTGAAATAACCTAAAAATAATTTCTCGTTGAAATTCTTGGCCAGTTAGTGAATATACTCAAAGATTTCTGGATATAAAATGAAACCACTACCACAGAATTATTGAATCACAAACTAAGCTTAATAAATGCTTATTCTAATTGTGTGATCGGTTAAGAGAAAGCCCGTCTCCCAAGATACTGATTGTTGCATCGCTTTTAAAAGGGTGATTAATTAATATGCCTTGTGACAAAGGTAGGATGTGTCTAGCAACCACAATCAATACTGATCATAGATGCGAGTAATTAAGACAGACAGACCAGTTGTCAGCTAAATGTGAGTGCACCTTAAAAGACTGATTAATCAATTTAGTTCTCAAGTTTCGCAACTTGTTATAGATATTGTTCTAAATAGTTCCATGGTAAAATAAAGAATGTCTTTTACTGTTATTTCTGTGAGAGCTGTCGGCTGTTTCTGACACGATAGAGATGAAGATTTAAAATGCTGACTTTTAAGACAAGGCGAAAGTAACCCGAAAATCTGTTGCAGTATTTTTCTCATTTGACCTTGTGCCGCACTTATCAAATGACAAGATGATGGAAATGGTTTTTCTTTATCTTCGTAAATGTTTTCTTCCCGTTTTATTTCGAGTGAGTAAATTTAAAAAGAATATCCGTAATCAGCGCCCCAACATTTTTAGATAAGACATAATTATCTCTTTCTTTATTATATGTTTTTATTTTTTTTATTCCTTATTGCTTCTGTCTTTATGGTTTTTATACAAGTCTCTATTAAGTTGTCTTTATACAGCGTTCGCTATTCCAACCACACACACACACAAACGCACACATATGTGTGTATGTGTATGTGTGTGTGAGTGTTGGCGTGAGTATACATATACTTCTTTAATAGCTTTAATGTTTTGCAAGTGTTTATGTACATATATGCTTTTTATGGACTTTAGGCTTTGTTGTGTTTGTTTTTTTAAATCTTTTGGGATGAGAAAATATTTGATCGTTCTCTTTGAGTGAGTCAATATTTTCTAATGGGAAACATTGATTTTCTCATCTTCTTCCTTCATCGTAAAGTTGAATCGAAGATTTTAGTTTCTAGCTTTTATTTCATGAAGTTGTTATATACGAGATTTGAAAAGAATGATCTTTATTTATTCTGTCAATAAGTTGCAGGGAAAGAAACCCTTTTCCTTATCGAACAGGTTTCAACTGTTTGTTTTTTTTACTACTGAAGGCTAGTGAATACCTACTGTGAGATCGGCAGCAAAATAAGCCATTCAATGTAGGGAAAGATTTGTTTTCTTTTTTTATATATTAATAAAAAAAAAGCCTAATAAAAATATCATCATGTAATGATGACTACTATACTGATAAGAAGTCGGCTAGCGAAAATACCTTCTAAATCCGAATCAAAGTATTAAGAACCAGAAACGTTTCGTTGGAAACAAAGAACAGAAGTTAAATGTTATGTTATATCAGTCGAAGAAGCTTGAAGCAATAGAAATATGATTCTACAGATTATTCTTAGAATACTATAGACTTAACGACATGCGTTGAGGAGACATTCGCGTACATTCGGGCTAATATTCAAAGTTTACCTAGCCCCTTAAATGTAGGATCGGGCACTTTGCATTGTCTATTTCCTTCCGCCGACTATCCGACTATAGATAGAGGCACAATCTAAAGAGAGCATGAACATCGCGTACCAAACATAGGACTGACTGACTGTGACAAACTCGTATTTGCCGAGTCCTCCACTAAGACGAGATATCACGTGATGAGGTTATAGAGAAAATGGAAACAAAAAAGACACCTATACGAAACATCGGGGAGTGACAGTTGAAATGTCTAGGACACATAATAAGGGTTTGGAAAACTTTATACTGACAAATCATATTGAATGTAGCGCATCACCTAACTAAGCAGCTTGTGTAAATGTTTAGCAGAACAAGATGTAGCGAAGAAAACAGTAGTAAGGTCTACAATAAATATAAGGAATTGTAGAGAATAATGGTAACCCATCTACTGAAGAGACATGTCACATTAAAATAATAATAATACTTTTTGTAACCAAGGGAAGGTTACTGAATAGAATAATCACACGGACGTCGGTAATGAACAATAGTACTTTGGACGCGAACAGCACATATAAGCACCAGTAGTAGTCAACTGCTAGAAGTGAGTCAAGTGAATTCCACAATGGATCTCCAATTTGCAGGATATCTTCCAACCACCCCAGACAGACAGTTGCGGCATAAGAGCGAATTTAATGTGGGGTATCCGAGCCCGTAGACTCGGCCAAAAATTCCCCGTAGACCCCGTATAAAACGGGGTCGGATACTGTTTCCCTAGATGAGACTGTCCTTCAACAGCCTCGTCTTGTAATCCTCTCTGCCCGGAGGCAAAGAGTTTGAACAGCAGAACTGGAAACGAATCTCCAAATGCAGACTAACATACACTATTCACTAATGTATCTATATGAATAGTCACATACACATTATCGCCCGTAGGTATGATTCAATACTACTACTACTACTACTACTACTACTACTACTACTAATAATAATAATAATAATAATAATAAAGATAATAGAAATATTACTAGTAATAGTATTACAAGTAGGTTACTTCAGGAGCAACGGGCAGAAAATACGTTTACCCAAAGACCTGGAAATGCATATTAGAGAAATATACAAAGCAGAATCTCAGTTGGCACCTATTGTAGTTTCAGAACTATTTCCACCTCGCAAGACTCTTTGGGGATACCTCACATCATTGTGAATGTGCAGGTGGTTGCGCTGCTTTGAACAACTCACATGCTAAGTGTTGTGGTAGGATCCACCTAATCTGCATAGGTGACTACCGACTATATAAATAATGGTTGGTACCGGAAGACAGGGGAGCGAATACAGAGATCCAGCTAGAGACTTAGCCAACACATTCTCCAGGAACGGTCTTCCCAGAAATATACAGAAATACTATATGTAAATATTGTGTACACTTTCTTGTTATAATACATTCTTGTTCTAAGTACATTTTGTGTTGGATTATTATTCCATGCATTAGTCGAGATTCAACAATGAGTCAAGACTCAACACTAAGGAAAGTGTTTTGTCTTTACGCTGCTTGTAAGTGCCGAGATATGACTATTAGCACCTGACAGAAATATGTACGAGTCGGAGACAACATTCAATATAATAGTAACAGTAATCATTCGAATCCGGAGTCGGGACCATGGAGCCAATGCGAACGAAACTGTCCGTAAATGTATAGGATGTGCAACGGCAGGACTACATACAGTTTTGAATTCAAAATTACTTTCTCCTAGACCGGTTGTCACCCAAGGCTATAGAACTCAGTCTGTCCTGCTATTTACCCATAGGGAGAAGAAGAGTATTCATACCCAAGGGTATTATCAAGTAAGTGAATGCAATGGATCCGACTGGAATTGGTACTTGGCTCTCAAATTCCTCAATCCGAGCCGCTATCCATTATTCCACCTTAAAAATGATAAAACTGATACTAATAAAACGAATTATTATTGCGCTGACGCTACACCTGTCATGGCTCTTGGATTTCTCATTCTTGTCTGGAGTCGGAAGTAAAGAAATGTTCCATTTTGATTAATAAAGATGTGCGAAATTAAATATCGCGTTCAGATGTGCTAATCAGTCGAAAATGACAAGTTACATAGGGGTTGACGTGGCGGTTTACCAGCCAAGGAGTTTTGGGAGTCACATCTAGCTTTTTGTGAAGATTCTGAACTGGAGTTCGTCAGAGAAAACTTGTTTACGTCACCGGAAATTATTTGTAACCGGGGTTCACTTTCAAGTTTATACGCTGTTTTTTTCCCAAACCATGTCAAAATATTGTGCAGAGTTGGATGTGCCTGATATACACTTCTCAGACGGTGTCATGATTGGCTTATTCTGTTTTGTATATTTGTAGACGGGTCTCCTTTTTTGGTACATTGCATTCTCATACTACTACTACTACTACTACTACTACTACTACTACAAGAAGAAAAAGAAGAAGAAGGAGAATGGGTACTGAAAAGGCCTCGTTCCACTAAATAACGGCACATGTATTTTACTCGCTTCTAAGATAGGCCAAGAATTTTTCATCACAATTACGTCATTTGATGCGACATCTCGTCTTGTTTAACAGAAATGTACCATTTGTTGTCTGGTGACTTTAAGAAAGGATCTCTGATAGCATGTCTCCTCAACGTATCCGCACTCATTTTTGGTATTCCTGTCAAGTTTAATAATGCTATAGTGTTGATAGCATTAATTCTTCCTCTAGTTTCTTGTCGTGTCAAACTTTTTTAACACTGTTCCTCATACCCCATTATCGACTGATATAACTGGCAAGTTGGCATACGACAATTTGTCAGGTTTTGACAAAATCCACATATTTATGCCATTTTTGATTGTCTTACAATCTGTGATTTGCAGGGATGATGACGCCACTTAACTGGCAAATCACCTTTTATTTATGTAATAACTCACTCCCAACGGTTATAATATTGTCTTAATAAGGCTACTCTCAGTGACGGCATTAGGTTTCTCTCCGACAGACTCCAACTGACTGGTATGTACCTATTGGCCACACCGAAACGAGATGTGACATAAGGTCGAGTTTAGTGTGGGAAAACCGAGCGCGTATACACGGACCAGCGGTCAAAATTTACCCAGCCCAAGCAACCGCATGATCAGGCACATTGAATTGTCTGTTTTTCACAGCCAAGTCTTCGTCTGTAGATAGAGCCTCGACAGAGTGGTGCTTTGCCCGAATGTTGAGTTTACTGTGCGGAACACGAGCGCGTACATTCGGGCTAATATTCAAAGATTACCTAGCCCCTGAAATGTAGGATCGGGCACTTTGCATTGTCTATTTCCCTCCGCCGACTATCCGACTATAGATAGAGGCACAATCAAAAGAGAGCATGAACATCGCGTACCAGACATAGGACTGACTGACTATGACAAAATCGTATTTGCCGAGTCCTCCACTAAGATGAGATATCACACAAGGTCGATCTTACTCTGGAGAACCCGAGCCTATCCACTTGGGCCAGTGGTCAAAATTTACCCTGCTCCTGCAAACACGGGATCGGCCATATTTATTGTCTATCAATTTCAACCAAGTTTCCGTCCGTAGACAGAGCCCCGACTGAGTTGTCCTCTGCCCGAAGACTTCACAATCGTGAGACAGAAAGCGAAATGCCTAACTCCGACGAACTGGTATTTACAAGTCAACTCATTGTGGACTAGATGCAATATGAGCGTACTTTCACTGCGGGGAACCCGAGCATTTCCACTCGAGCGATGGTCAAAATTACCCATTTCCGCCAAAGCGGCCTCAGGTACAGCACTTGCTTGATTTTCTCAGCGAAGTATTTAGCCAAAGACAGAGCCACGACTGAGTCACCTGCTGACTTAAGAGAGAGGTCTTGTTAATAGCAACGCAGACAGCTAGCTGCCCGAATTCAAGTTGTCTGTTTTTCTCAGCCGAGTCTCTTTCCGAAGACAGATCTCCGACTGAGTCATCCTCCGCCCGAAAACGGAGGTCTTGTCACTCTCTGCCCGATGATTTTCAAAATAAACATGTTTTCTTCTGCTTTTACTTTTATTTCTTCTAGAATAACTGGCAGTTGGAGGACTACATTGCATAAAATATTTTTAATTTCTATTTCACCTTTTAATGCTTCAATAACTGTGCCCTCAAACGCTTCAATATTTTTTGGTATCAATCGTGATAAACCATCAGCATATCCTGATATTTGGACCGCGGTATTGTATCTTGAAATCTTAATTTAATAAGATATAACTTCAGCGTTGTAATGTATTCCTTGTATGCGTAGGAATTCCTTTTTTCGAACCATAAATTGGTAATAGAGGACGGTTGTCCATCTGTAAACTAAAGCTCTTTCCGTGTATAAATTTCTGAAATCTTTTCACAGAAAATACTGCTAACACTTCCTTTTCGATCTGGCTGATTTCGTTGCTTTTTTTTTTTCATGTCCTGTCTTCTTTCCTCGTATCTTCTAAAATAAGGAAAAAAAGTTAATTCCATCAACTGAAGTGTATCTGAATTCAGATATGGCATTTGCCACCGCTTTCAAAGTGAAAGAACTTGGGAAATTTTCCGTTTTCTTCCGTATTATTTCAATTACATTTTGTTGTTGTTTCTGGAATTGCAACATATGCTGTTGTTACTGCTGGTGTTGTTGAATGTTTACCAGTAGGTTTAATAATTATTTCATATGTAACGAATATCTATTTTCCTCCTTCCTCTTTTTTTACCCACCCAAGGGAAAAAATATAAACCAACGCGGTTCTGATATTTCGTTGTCATTGTTATCATGTGCGCCGAATCAAAAGTAATTTTTCCTACTCCGTATGAGATTCGATCCGTCGTCGTCACTGTTATAACTCCACTCCTAGCGGTTATAATATTGTCTTGCTTAGGTTAATTCTACTTCCTGACATCGAGCTGTTTATTTAAGTCGTCTTGCCTACTAGATTTGTGCTACGGGGGGGGGGTATTTACTTTACGAAACTTTGTGTACGACGACGACGATGAAAATGATGATGATGATGATATTATTATCATTATTATTATCATTATTAATATTATTATTATTGAGGTAGGATGGTGTAGTGGATAGCGGCTCGGATTTAGGAATCGGAAAGCAGAGTTCGAATTCCAGTCGAAACAATTACATACATTTTTGAATTAGAGTCGAACCCATTACATTCACGTGGGAAAGTTATTATTCCTCTTCCTTTCCCTCCAGCTATGGGTAAATAGCAAGACAGACTGGGTTCTATCGCATTGCATGGCAACTGATCTAGGGCAAGGACAACTCTGAGTTCGAGACCCGCGGAGGGTTGTTTGGAGATCGCTATAATCAATTGCTGGTGTCCGGGCTGTCGGTTCCTAGGAACTGAGCTGCTTGACCCTCATACGTCGAATACGACGGGGGTGTCCACTATTTTTACTATTATTATTGTTGTTGTATGAGGGAAGAGCCCGCTAACAATGTAACACTGGGTTAAAAAGCCCAATAATACTATCGTTACACTCATTTGGATAAGTTTATACAAGGAACATATATGCCGGTCTAATGTGTGTAATATGGTGTAAGATTTTACGAATAAAGTTACGCCCACTAAGAAATACCTATATGTCGTATAACCGGTTCTCATAGACGGTCTCCCATTAAGGGTGTTTTCATGTATCTAGAGCTACCTGGTGATTTTGCTGCATTATGCTTTAAAAAAAAAGTCCTTCTAGCCACCCGAACCTGATGCTCTCGTTATTCCTTTCGTTCTTTAACCCGAATGCAGGGAGCTTCTGCCTCCGAGAAGATATCCTCAGCTGGATAATGCCGAGCAAGTAAGAAAAAAATCCGTGCTACTAAACGTGATATTTACTGTAAACAAATCTTAATCTACCAAGACAAAAAATATACATGTAAACGCCGCCAATTAGTTCAGATCAGAAGCCATGACAACCATTCTTAGTGTAGAATCAGAGCATGACATTGCACGTGCTAGTCTTCTTCTGACAGTTGTTCACGTTAGATAATGCGATCTCTCCCAGAAAGTGTAACGAGGCTCCGCTCAATATAGCTGCAGTATAAACCACAGTTGAGCTTCGTGAATGTTGAACAAACACAAATGTGCCTGAACAGGCGTCTGCAACGGGGATTAGCTAGCCGCCCTAGCGGACTCGTATCCTTGAATTCGAGTGGCTGTGACATTAATAATAATAAAAATAATAATAATAATAATAATAATAATAATAATAATCATAATAATAATAATAATATTATTATTATTATTGATAATATTTTTATTTCCTTCGAGTGGAAATTTTAAAAAATCTGGCATATGAATTCATCAATAATTGCAGTTGTGATCGGCTTCCTCCGTTTGACTGAAAAAGCACCTGATAGATTTATTTAAGGCGCCCCTGTAGCATATGCACTAAAGAAATACAACAAAATTGCTCTCACTCGTACTTCTCACACATTACGAAGGGCTTTATCATTGTAAATTTGCGTGCTATTAGGTTCAAAAATTGTTGCGGATTCCAGCTATGGAATCCTACACAACGTCAGTAATTGAAATAGTAAAATAAGTGTATTGAACGTAAGAATACAAACTTGAAATGAAGATTAGTAGTCCAAGAATGCGGGTTAGTAGAAAGTATATGTAAGCGAAGTCGTAATTATCTCTCTCTCTCTCTCTCTCTCTCTCTCTCTCTCGACTCTACGTATCTCAATCCCTTTCTCAACGTATCTCCATGTATCTCAACGTATCTCCATCTCTGTCAGTATAAGTATACTTCAGACGAATCCATCTTGTGCAAAAGGGGAGA
>OZ038478.1:85278649-85291149 GCA_964036315.1 Acanthosepion esculentum
ACGCTTGCGGTAAAACATTTTTGATCGATTTATAATTGAAAACACTAAAACTTTTCAATTAAAAGTGACATTTAAATTTTATTTTCTCAGTTGAAAGTATGAAACAAAAACAATTTCGTGTGTAAATACATTCGGGCATTACCCATGTTTACCTTTGATTTTACGCGCGCATATATTTGTTTCAACTGAATATTTGTACAATTTGCTTTTATGAATCGTGCTTTTAACAGACAACACAGAATAAAAGCAAGAGTGAATTACTATGTAAGTAACAAAAATATAATCATTGCATGTAACAATACGAGATCTGGGTTTGTTTTAGTAATATATTTGTTAGTTGTTTTTATTAGAATATATTCGGTTTCGTCTACTTATTATATATACTTTAAATTGAATATATATTTTACAAATTGTCTCATGTAATTAAACTTCAATTATTGGCTGTAATTTTGCTATCGAGTTGTAGACCTAATTAAGTCCTAATTGATTAATCTTCAGTCACGTCTGTTGTTTAATATTTTTAGCGGAAAATATTCTGCATCTAATAAGCATTTAGAGGGCAAAAAGAGAGAAAGAAGGGAAATAAAAGGCGTTAGGAAACGTCGTAGAAGCAACAAAATTTCAAACAAAATAATCTCAACAGCCATAAAGCTAAAAACATTTGCAACCACAAAAATAATTAAATAAAATCTCATTAGCCATTAGGAGATTTCTGGCAAAACAAAAAGAAAAAATGACAATGACCAAAATTGTCTGAAGGTTTATTTTCTTTCAGAAGAGTTTGACTTATGGGGGTTTGTTTGTTTATTTTTTTATTTATTTTTTTTCACGATTTTATTGTCGAGCTTAGAAAGCAGATGCCCAGACAGAAATTCATTTGAGATGAAAGAGAACGTTTCTAGTGCACAGCCATTATTACAGTATTTGATGTTCATTGGTAATGGCGGTTGGAAGCTATTGAATGAGTCAAGTATTCAAAAAAATTTGTACGAGTTAAGTTATAATAAAAGAGGGGAAAATGGGTGATTTTCTTTTGAGGAGTACTCTGTTTTGAAATTGGTCGGTTTGAATCGTACACAGGAAATGAATTTAAAAACAATTTTTGTTGTTTGCATCTTACAATCTCACTATATCAGTCACCTGATATGTTTAAGTCTAAGCAAACATTAGATATTTGTCCGGAATGTATCCTGCTATTTATGATCACTGGAGAAAATGCCCTAACAAGGACAGAGGCTCCGTATTTATTAATTGTCCGAGCTAGCTCCGACATTCATAGATCTATCACGGCAACCATCACAGTAACTGCATCAAAGTCGGAAGGACGTTAGGGTGCCATTCTGTGTCATAAACTAGATGTTCAAAGTAGTGGGGTTTGGGCGTCCGACTCGTCTAGCTGTATGGTTATGTGTCCAGAGTAGTTGATCACTCGCAATAGTTCACTTCAAACTATTCAACATTATGTCTTTACATACGAATTCCTACATCAATTTCACTTTTAAGACAGACTGCAAAAAACTATTTTTTTTAATCGATCTCAGTTTCCTTATCGCGCTCTGCTTCAGCTCGACTGCACTCTGCGTACACCTCCATTTTAACGACACATTTCTTGCCTTTCATATGATGACAGGAGAGCAGATAACTTTCTTAGAAACATGCGAATGAAGCCTGTAGATTTAAGCAATGATAGACCGCTAGAACGACATTTCTATTTCTTTGAACGACGTGGACAGTTTATTTCATTTTCTTTCTCACTTCTTGCTTTTTCCGGCCTCAGACTTTCCAGTTAATTTTTATTTTTTTCATGCAATGTCAGTTGGTATCTCCTGTCTTTTTAATTCTTGTTTTCCATGATTAATAATGTTTTTCTTTTTTTCATATTCTTTCACACTGAGTACCCAGTCAGTCATAATCTTATAAAGATAAGTTAGGTATATATTAACCCAGGCAGCGAGTGCTATTTGTAATTTATATATATATATATATATATATATATATATATATATATATATATATATATATATATATATATATATATATAGACATATAGATATATATACACATATATATACATATATACACACACACACACATATATATATATATATATATACATATATATATACATATATATATATAGACATATAGATATATATACACATATATATACA
This sequence comes from Acanthosepion esculentum, assembly GCA_964036315.1. Classification (NCBI taxonomy): domain Eukaryota; kingdom Metazoa; phylum Mollusca; class Cephalopoda; order Sepiida; family Sepiidae; genus Acanthosepion; species Acanthosepion esculentum. Next base: position 85,280,821 of record OZ038478.1, read on the forward strand.
TATATACACACACACATATATATATATATATATATATATATATATATATATATATATATATATATACATATATATATATATATTAGTTGCGGCCAAAATGTTCAGAACGGCTTTGTTTTCGTCAGAAATGTAGGTATACGTTTTTAACAAAGTTGTTTCATATTCTATCATTTTCACAGACAATAAATACGATATTTATTGTTATTGTCTGAGATTTTGGTGTAATTTGAGAGGATAATACAAAAGCTATGGATGATATAGTGATTTACTGCAAAACCCATGGCGACCTAAATGATCAGAACGGATGTTTCTACTCCGTTTTTTATTATATTTAACCGGCGAACTCTAATTTTTTTCATTTGTTTACTTGACGGTTCGTTTACTAAACATCAGTAAGAATAAAAGGCTTCATTTACTATAGATATCCACTAAGATTAAATAGTCGAAGCCGTCAATTCGTCCTGCATAATCTGCGTGTATTCTTGACCACGGCGATCAGTCTCTGGTCATGACTTATGTATGATTGGCGGTGCTTTGGCTGCTAAATGACAACCTTTGCACATTTCCACCATCTGAGTAATATCCTTGTCCATATTCTTCCAATATGCATAACTTCGCATTAGCGATTTCATTCTATTTTTCCAGGATGGCCCCTATGGAAATCCTATAAGATCCGCTTTTGTAATGTTTTGGGAATTACAACCATTTCGTTGTAAAGTAACATATTGTCGCATAGAGAAAAGCTGTCCGAAATTTGCTCATTTTTTTTCTGTTATTTTTTCTTTTGTTTCATTAATAAACTCGTCGTTTTTGGCTTCATTTTTTATGCCTTGCAGTGTGACTGGGAGGTTTCTAACTGTACAACATAGTACTGTCCTGATGTCTTCTTCGTTTCTTAAGGCTGCAATTACCGTATCTTCCAATGGCTCTGTCTTTGTTGGTATAAGTCTCGACAGACCTTCAGCATGCCCGATCTTTTTCGTTGGTAAATATTCCAATCTGTGATTATAGTTCAGAATAATCGTTCCCCATCTCAGTAACATATTTGCAGTGTAAACTGGTAGACCTTTTTCAAAACAAAACTTGTTAGTAACAGTTGTGATCCGTCTGAAGAGTAAAATGTCTACCATAGATGTACCTATGAAAACTTTTGACCGCGAAGATAATTCCCATAGCTTCTTTCTCTATCTGTGAGTAATTTTTCTCCGCTGGTAAAGGGTTCGAGAAGCATGTGCAATGGGTTTTATTATCCCATCTGGCATTTTATGTAATATACACGCTCCGACTCCGTAGGCGCTAGCGTCACTTGCTACAATACTTTCTAGTTTGGGATCGTAGTGTGCTAAACATAAATCTGAAGTTAACATTTTGATTATTTCGTCAAATGCTTTTTGGCATTGATCTGTCCACTGCCAAACTTTTTCTTTCTTTAGCAGCTCGTTCATTGGTGTGCGAAGTTTATGCATTTGAGGTATTAATTCCTGGTAGTAAATTACTAATCCTAGAAAACTTTGTAGTTCTGTTATGTTTTTAGAAACTGGCATTATTTAATTGCTGTTGGCATTTCATGGTCTGGTCGTCTACTTTCTTGATCTATTATATGGCCAAGGTATTTGATTTCCTTCATGAAAATATCGCAATTATTTTCTTTTACTTTGAATCCATAGCTTTGTATTCTTTTAAATACTTCCTGTACATGTTCCTTGTGTTGTTCAAAGCTTTCGCTATTAATCAATACGTCATCCAGGTATGCAGTTGTGTACTCTAGTCCGGTAAGCATCGTATCCATTGTCTATTGGAATATAGCCGGTGCGACCTTAATTCCAAATGGTAGTCTTTGGTATCTGTACAGCCCTTTGTGTGTATTTATGCATAGTAGTTTTGAACTTTCCTTATCGACTGGAATTTGCAGGTACGCCTGAATTAAATAAATTTTTGAAAAAAAAATTCCGCCATTTAATTTAGTGAATACTTCTTCTGGGCTTGGTAGAGGATAGCGGTAGTCTGGTTAATTCTTGATCAATTCTTTCCAATTGACGCAAAAGGTACGCTCCTTTTTTTTTCTTGAAAATAGGCTGAACTTTTTCCTTTACTTCGATATTAGTTGGCATTTTCTTACATCTTCCTAGGCCTGCTGAAAATACTTCGAGGAAACTCGTTTTTAGTTTGTCTTTTAATTTGTCTGCCTCGGTTAGTAAGCTTTTTACATTTTGGCATTACGTACTCATAGGAATATCCCAAAATTTAAATTTTTGAATCCAGTCCGTTCCGAATAGGTTTTCGGTATTTCTTAAGACGTACATTTTTAGTTTTTTCTTCATTCCTTTAAATGTTACGTTTGTATTTACTTCACTCTCGAATTTTATCTTTCTCTCCGTAACTGATTTTTGTCCGTTTTTGTAGATTTATAATAGTTAGGTCTGAGCCATAATCCTGCTGCAGCCTGACTTTTCTGTTTTGCATTTCAACTTGTACGTATTTTCTTATGTTAGTCTCATCTGCTTGGTCAGTGCTTGTAATTCTTATTCTGCTTTTGTTTTCTCTTCTATTCCAACATTGAGAACTTTTGTGGCCTATTTTCTGCATGATAGACAGGTTTTAAAACGATAGGTACAGTCTTTAAACCAATACCAAGACCCACAACGATAGCATGGACTGAGTGGTAGTTTTTTTTTTATATTGATTTTTAGAATTAGAAAATTTTGTTTTACCTGTTCTTGAGGGGGGAAATCGGTTTGGTTTGTTTGTGAGGAGGGTAAGTTGGTTTGTCTTCGTACTTTAAGTATGTGTGCTATGCCAGCTTCTTCTATGTCTTTTGGGTCTTTCTTCACACTGATTCATCTCGGGCAGTCTTCGGCTAGCTTTTGAAGTGTCAAATCATGTTCACTCTCCAATTTAGTAAGGATTCTGCGTCTCATTTCCGCGTCTTTGGTTGAGACCAGGCCTTGTACGTAAATTAAGCATTTGAAATTGTCCGCGCTGTGTTCTGATAGTTTGAAGTCGTCACAATATTTGTTGACAATGGACGCGAAAGTCATGTAATTTTCGTTGTCCTTTTTTGTAAGGTTTATGCATGTCCATCCTTTGTGGAATAGTGAAGTATTATGGCTGAAAAGTTCTTTTAGCAGTTTAATGGATTCTTTGAACGTTAACTCACTTGGTTTTTCTTGGAAGGATACAATCTACAAATTTGGTATATTCGCAAATGCCTAATTTTCTTAGTAATAGACGGACTTTACGTTTGTCTGACCATCTTTGCAGTCAAATTCATATAGATCTTCGTACCTTCGGAAGTAATTTGCGAAAGTTTTATCTTCGTCAGGTGCGTGCTTGAAATCTTCGATAGTTCTCCAAATAGCTTCTTGTGAGAGAACTGTTTTGTTCTCGGATTTTTGCTCCCTATTTGATATTACACGTTGCAATAATTCTTGAAATTCCAGATGTTTCTGCTCGTACTTTTGCTGCTGTTAAAATTGGGTTTTGATAAGTTCCACAATGGTTGATTTAAAATCTTCCATGTTGACATATTTTTGTGTAACCTGATATTCTGTAACCTGTATACGCAAAAAAAAAATTCCTTTGTTGCCAGTGAAATTTGATATCCAAAAAGAATTTTTTTTATGTGTTCGCGCAGAACTATTTTTTTTTAGTATCTCGCGTAGTTTTTTTTTTTCAAGTTTACTCGGCGACCACTGAGTTGCGACGGATAGCAAAAAAAAAAGGTATGTCCTCCGGGTAGAGAATTTGTTTTTTTTTGGGGGGGTGGGGGATAATCCAGGTCGCCACTTGTTATGTGCGACGTATAGCAAAAAAGTATGTCATCCACGAATAGAGTTTATTTGCCCTTTGGGTTACCTCGTCGCCACAGTTATGTGCGACGGATAGCAATATAGATAGATATATTACAAACAGAATATGTAAAAAAAGTAGAAGTGTTAGTAATAACAATCAGGTTAGGTTAGAGAGAACTATGTTGTCTCGACCAGTATCACTATTCCAATGTCTTACAGTAATCGTCTGACGCGACTCTGAAATACTGCTCCCTCTTGAGGCGCGGTATTTGTGAGGTACGGAAGAGACCATTCATATTATGAGTAAGTTCCCATAACACATATATAAATACATATATATATATACACATACATATATATATACATACATATATATATATATATATATATATATATATATATATATATAAATACATTCATATATACATTTATATATACATACATATATACATATATATATACATATATACATATATATACATACATATATACATATATATGTATATACATACATATATACATACATACATATATACTTATATATATATACTTATATATGTACATATATAAATACATACATATATATGTATACATACATATATATATATGTATACATACATACATATATATCTATACCTACATACAAATATATGAATACATACATATATATATATATATATATACATATATACATATACATACATATAACTACATACACATATATATATTATACATATATACATATATATAATTACATATATACATATATGTGCATACATACGTACATATATACACATATATATACATATATACATAAATGTGTATACATACGTACATATAAAAAATATATATACATATTTATATATATGTATATATATGTATACATTCATATATACAAAATATATGTATTCATACGTACATATATATGTATACATACATATATACAAATATATGTATACATACATTCATCTATACATATATATGTATACATACACATAAACATATATATGTATACATACATATATACAGATATAAGAATAATTAATACATATATATACATATATATCACATATATACATATATTTATATATACATATATATATAAACATATATATACATATATATACATATACATATATATGTATTTACATATATACACATATGTACATATATATATATCTATACATATATGTACATACATATATACATATATATACGTATATATATATATATGTATATACATATATACATATATATACATATATATATACATATATATACACAAATATATACAAGCATACATATATATACATGCATATATATATACATACATATACATACATATATATGTACATATACATATATATACATATACATATATACATACATATATATATACATACATTCATATACATACATATGTACATAGATGTACATACATATATACACACATATATACCTATATACATACACACCTATATATACATACACATATTCATACATATATATATACATATATATATCTATATATCTGTACATACATACATACACATATATACACATACATACATATATACATATATATATACTCATACATACATATATACATATATATACACTTAAATACTTATATACATATATATATACATACATATATACATATATATACATATATACATTCATATACACACGTATATATATACATACATGCTTACATACATGAATATATTGATATACATACATATATACATGTTTATACATACATATATACATAAGTATATATATATACATACATAAATATATATACATGCATACATGTACACATAAATATATATATATATATACATACATGTACATATACATACATATATATATATACATATATATATATTCATACTTATATAAACATATATATACACACATATATATATATACATACATACCTATATTGACATACATACATATATATACATACATACATACATACATACATACATATATATACATACTTATATATACATACTTATATACATATATATACATATATAGACACATACATATATATACAAACATACATATATATATACATACATACATATATATTAATACATATATACATATACACACATACATATATTTATATATATACATACCTGCATATATATACATACATATATATATATATACATACATATATATATATATATACATAATCATATATGCATACATACATATATATATATTTATATATATACATATAGATATATATATACAGTTCGTATCACTTAGATTTTTTTTAAAGTGCTCAATACACAATATACCAATATATTATTATATCGCCTGTGGAACTGCAATCATAGTATTGAAACATGAAAACTTTCGTGTAGCGTTGTAAAATGTTCTTTATTATAATCTCTAATAATATATATATATATATATATATATATATATATATATGTGTGTGTGTGTGTGTCTGTGTGTGTGTGCGTGCGTGTGCGTGTGTGTTTGGTTTCGCGCCCGCTTGTTTTTTTTGTGTTACAACAATGTGTTTTTGAAAATAGATTTCTCGGGTCCAGTACCTAGTGTATTATTGCTTCTTCACTATTGCTTGGCTTTTCCATTAACCTTTTTGTTTGAAGAAATGATGTCAACATTTTCATTATGTCATTACCTTTTCACTCGAATTACAAGAGTTTACTCATTTCATTTTTATTTTTTTTACTGTTGAAAGTCTCCAAATAATGTAGTATGTGTTATTCACTAAATTTCTTTGTTTGCGGTTCTGTAACGACATTAAGACTTTAATGCCTATTAAAGTATATGAGTAAAACAAAAAAATAATATAAAGGAGAGAGAGAAAGAGAGAGAGAGAGAGAGAGAGAACGCTTAAAACAATGGAATTAAGAAGACAGCATATAAGAAGAGACATTGCATTTAATTCTTTGAAGATCGAAATTGACTGGAAAACGTGACATCAGCAGGGAATACAACCAGCGAGAATTACGAGAGAAAAAACTTTATTTTTAGTTTAAGTCTAAACATTTCCAATGCAAAATTATGAGACCTAGCAATGCGCTTAAATTGAGGTACCACAGAGGAAATCTCATTCTGAAAATATTTTTATTGATAAGGCACGGCGAATTTACGTTATAAGGTTGGGAAATTAGCCAAAGCCGAATTGCTAGGAAAAGATCCCAAATAAAAAAAAAGAACTATAATCTGTTTTTCTTTAATTGAGATTGAGAGGGGTTTATGCATTGGTTAACTGATTTGTTTGTTTAACGGCATATCAACTCCTTATCGATCGCTCTGCTATAAAATATACAGTTGGTAATCCTACTATAAATATCTATTGTTGGTAATATTTTATATAGAAATGTATTGCTGGCATTTTTGCTATAAAAATCCATTATTATACATTCATAGTGTTTTGTTAGAGATGTTCTATTTGCCTATAATTTGGACCCCGGTTTCAGGGTGGACCTGGCAAAAACACTAATTAAAAGATGGTTCCACTCTCCTCAAAACCTTTAAACTCTCGATCAGAGACCTTGCTGACGGAGATTGTATAGTGACAATTAATATTTATATGACATGTTCTACAGAACACCGCAATAATACTTAGGAATAATTCAATATCCTTTCTGTGGATAAAGAAAACCCCAATTAAACCCTTGATAGATATATACTTGTACGTGTGATTATATATTTTTCCTTCTCTGAAATAATTGTAATTCAGATTGTGTTCATTCCTTGCAATTTCAATTTTACTACATATTGAACAGCAATATGAGTACCGGTTTATATTTCACCATCGTATATATTTCATTTGCTTCAATAAATTATAAGTTTTAGTTGGGCTCGATGTTGATTGTCGTCGATTCACTATTGATTTATGGAGAATTTCAAGTCACCTGCTTTTTCTTGGATAGAACATCTTGTCATATTTTTAATACCGAAACATTACGTGTGAAGATAAGGTATTGTCTGCATTTCGTCTACTTCTTTTTGTCTTATCGCTTCAGAAAGTAGGATATTATCTTCTGTCTTCTGAACCTCCCACCTTCAGTATCTCATGTCAGTATCAAATAGCCTAAGCCCGCTTTCCTCATTATCTGCCCTAGTAATTTCAAATATCTCTTTCTGATGTTATGCATAAGTGTCCTTTTTTTCTATTTTCTCTAAAATTTCGTTATTGCTCACATGTTCAGTTCTTGTTATTCTCAGTATCCTTCTGTAGAAACACATTTTTGTTGCCTCAAAATCGTTTCTTCATCTGTGAGGAGATTTACTGCCATAGAGAAAGATCGTTATTATATAACAGTTAAGCACTGTCTTCTTTGTTTCTGACTAATGTTTTTCTGTTTATCAATACGTTGCTTCACTTTTGATAGGCACATTACGCTATCTCAGATTTCCGTGTCGCACTTTTCATCCTACGCACATGTAATGTCTTTGGTGTACTGGTATGTAAACTGCGGGATGATATCCGTTCTTTTTTGACTGTAAGAACTATCATTCTTCCATGAGCAGTACCTTACAAATCTGCAACTTATTTTGTAGTTCTCAAGTGTAATATTGGGCAGCAAGTTCTCATTATTGTATTTTTGAAATTGCTAGCTGTATAAAATTATATTCTAATAGTTTCTTCTCTCACACTATAAAACGTTTCTGGCAGAATTTCCTATAAAATCTGCAAGTAATATATTACTAAAAGATATAATCTATAGAGTGGCCACAGTTGAAAGACGATCAGTGATACTGCTTATGTCGAATTTGTCACCTACAATTAATGTATAGCTGATAATTCGGAGAGTAATGACTATACTAGACCACGACATCAAAGATGGATGTCTACAGTGTGGTAGAGAGTAAACATAAGCAAGCAAGCTAAAATATTTACGGCATGATTGTAGAGAGCAATCTGTCAAAAGACCGTTGACATGAAAGTACGTACAATACAGATGTGTGTTTAATACAGTAGAAAAAATTACTTATTTAAAATTATCGACGTTTATTCAATATAGGCAAAGATCAAGCTGTGGATTTGAGCACAGTGATTTACGGATGCGTTTCAGTACTGGCAAAAGAGTTTTATATGAAAACCCAAATTCAGGTTAACCTTTCAAAAATGTTATCAAACGAAGCCAATGGTTGATAAATGGTGATAAAATTAGTTGAAAATGGAATCTGTCTCCATATGTTATTGTGATCCATCTATCAGTTATGGAATATAACAGAAATGAGTTGTGTTAATAAGTACGATTGTTATTGCAATATTTTGATAAATTGTTAAGCTTAAATACTTAACGATGCAAGACTGGTATTTTATAGACGCTGAAATCTCATGGAAATTATGCAATAATTGAATTAAGAATTATCGCTCATCAGATAACACAATGAAGAAAAACTGTGACATTTTATTTTTATATTTGTTGAATATCAGATATTTATTTGTTATCTAACATTTGCATCTGAACATACATGTTCCAGAGAAAAGTTTTGCTGAAACATGTACACTATGTATGTATGTATGTATGTATGTATGCATGCATCTATCTATCTATCTATCTATCTATCTATCTATCTATCTATCTATCTATCTATCTATCTATCTATCTATCTATCTATCTGGATTAATAGGCAGGTTACTACAATTTGAAGAATAAGAAAACGGCAAAATGTTAAAATATTGTCAATATGACTGATGTTATTTATTATATATTAGTAGGATGCGACCACCTCCAAGCGGTGTAATGGTTAGCAAGCGTGTCTCTCTAGAACAATTAAGACTGAGTAGTGAGTACGATCCTCACTGGATTCTCCCTACTTTAGGCATTGTGTCACATCTAAGCTACGCTTGGAAAATCACTATATTAGCAAGATTTTTGACTAAATTGAATCACGAAAACAAAGATTTTAAATTCGGAATTTTAGATACTCATGAGTTCTTTGTCAAGCAGACGTGAAATTACCAATATATATATATATATATATATATATATATATATATATATATATATATATATATATATATATATATATATATATATGTGAACTGTGGTTTCTTCGTGACATTTCTTAGAGACATTGACCCCTTTCTGTTTTTGCGTAAATTGGTTTCTATTTTTTGGTGCTTTTCCTTTCATTTTTTTCTTCGTTTCTTTTTCGTTTTCCTTAAACTTCTTTTTTTCTTTTGACAGGCTCAGTATCAGCAGATTTCTTCTTCGAAGCTTTTTCAATAGCTTGACTTCTTTTGATTATATGTATATATATATATATATATATATATGTGTGTGTGTGTGTGTGTGTGTATGTGTGTGTGTGCAAGCGCGTCCGCCAGCGTGTATATGTGTATGGGAGCTTGCTTTCCCCACACATATTGACACGCATACGCGCACATATGCGTGTGTTTGAGTTTGCGCAACAAGATACACTTAGTGCTTGATAATGATTTTAGAAGGTATACACATTAGCCATTTTGGGTTTAACTGGAGGTGCAGCGAACCTTCGGTTGTGAGGGCCAACCATGTTCCGG
>OZ038478.1:85296149-85313649 GCA_964036315.1 Acanthosepion esculentum
GTGTGTGTGTGTGTGTGTGTGTGTGTGTGTTTTGTTCTGTTTATACGTTATTTTTATACAAGAAAATTCTCTGTTTATAATAAACCGTATTAACTATATTTACCGGTATGTAAATGTAGTTAATACTGTTTATTATAAACAGAACATTTACTGAAATATTTGTATCTATAAAAATAACGTATAAACAAAAAATATATATTAAAATAATTGTCGGACTTAGTCCATTTCATAATATATGTTGTGATTTTTTACCTTAAGATACACTTCTAGCAAATATGATCGTTCGAGAAAAACATGGATATTTGTTGTTGAAAACAGTAATTCGACATTTCTTACAAGACTCTGTAGCTCAATGGTATTGCATGTCAGGTTTATTGACGGATACACGTTCGATTCCTGGCGTATGACAAAATATTTTCTCCGAAATTTCTCGGACATTCAGGCTGGTAAATGTAGTTATTACTATTCATTTTAAACAAATCATTTACTTAAATATATATATCGATAAAAATAACGTATAAACAGAAAATATATTAAAGCAATTGTCGAACTTAATCCCTTTAATTATATATAAGAGGGGGGTAGATAGATAGATAGAGAGAGAGAGAGAGAGAGGAGAGAGAGTGAGTATTTATCAAATTTACATTTACAAATTTTGTACACCAAACCAAGTACAAAAGTCCATATAGACATATGTTCGCAAATACTTCGTTTCTGAGTTATTATGAAAGAAAGATTATGGTAGATGGCGCTGTGTTGCCATGCATATTAAGTTACATTTATTATTTGTGTACAATTGTGGCTAGCATATCTTCAACGTTTAACTTGTGGAGTTGTGAGTTTTCCGTTTAACAATGGCAGTATATTCACGTCGTGTGAAGGAAGTAATGGTTGCGATTGGTAATGGACGCGAGGCTGCACGGCTGTACCATATTGCGTATGCAGACTGAAGGCAGCCGAGTAATCCAACCTTTGCTGCTCTTTGTCGTCGCGTTTCTGAGACAGAATCCGTGGCACCACAAAGTATGGATCGAGGAAAATCGAGTTCCGATATTACACGTGACAACGAAGAGCACATTCTACATTTTCTTTTGGACATATGTTTTTATGGACATTTTGCCTTGTTTTAGTGACAGGAGCCCGTCCCCAAAATTGTAATATATATATTTCGTTACAGAGGTTTCTAGGGAACCATATATTGAAGTCTGTCTAAAAGAAAAACAAACAAATAACACACACACATTAATATCACTTTGATCGTTTATATGACATCACACTAAATGACTTGAAAACGATTTCATCAAAACCTGCGAACGCCGAATTTAAAGACAGAACAAATAACGACTGTAATAACATTTAAAAGTACTCGGGAAGAAAATAAAATAAAATAAAAATAAATTTACCGATAATACAAACAACATAATTAGGAAATTTCAAAACTAAATTAAAAAAATTGATGATAGAACTTGTCCATATTATTAATCAAACATGTCTGTGAGAATTATTTCTGCCGATATATATATATATATATATATATATATATATATATATATATATGTATACAGATAAAGGGCACCTCGAGGCGGTGTACGTGCCGCATCTAAGCTATGCTTGGGAAATCACTATATATCCAGGTAAAATGTGAACAAATGGAGTATAATTCTACTATACGCAAAATCTAAATTAAAAGACGGATCAATACAGAACAATATTTTACCATCGCCCGAGGAGACACCTTTCTAGTGTTGAAACATAATTGTAATTGTGCAGCGATTTTTAATATGTTCTTTTTAATATCCTAAAATAAATAATATATATGCTGTTTTTCTGATAGTAAAAAAATTCTCTCTCCAAGACAATTAGTTGACAAGCAATATTGAATCGTTATGGTTTCATATTTACATTTAAGTGTCATATATATGATTACGAACACTAAACACAATTAATCTTTCATTCAGTCAGTTAAGTGCCATACGCGAATGGGTAATCATATCTCTTTCGATTCATGACTGACTAATCAGAAGTACCTGCAGTAGATTCTGTTTCTTGCTGCTGTAGACCTGTAACCAACCAAAGTTATATGGCCTAGTCTGTTCAACTAGTCAATACATAGTTGCAGGGAGTGAGGGTTGAAATAGATACATACCTATCTTAAGGGTATTTGCGCTTAGGTGAATGTAATTAATCCAACAGGGATTCGAACTTATATCTCTGATTTCTCACACCAAGCCGTTTTCCATTACACCATATACTGCAATAAATCTTTTATACAATACACTTGGGACTAGGTTTTTTTCGCAATTCGCACATTTCCGGGCTTTCAAATCATATGAATATTCTATATCCGGGAAGTAGACGAGACTCGAAGAACAGTCTTCAGTCGGCCAATACTCTATATGTACAGTACAACAATGCCGAGCGTTATAATATTTTACAATAAATCTTATGAATATTCCCAGTGAATTGGATAAAGAAAGACTATAAATAATCTGGCCGTTTATCTCTATAGTAATAAAGTGGCAAATGAATTGCGTAAAAAGATCATAAAATTATGAGCGCACATTTTATTTCTTGGTGAAATATTGTTTGCAAAGTGTCCATCCTCTCCAGTGTAAATGAAACAATAAGAACATCACCGACCAACAATAGCACACCTGACACAGCTGACTCATTTCTTGGTTTAAGCGTAGGTTACAGCGGGTCAAGATTGACCCGCAAGCGTTAACATCGGTGTACAGACGAACTCCACGAAAAACTTTTGGTGTTCCCTTTTCGTTATTCGAGATTTATATTAGAAGGAAGAAATAAAAAAAAATATTTGCAGAAAACATTTTCTTTGTGTTTCGAGTATGACCTGGTTAAATATCTAACAAAACAGAATATAGATCCAATAATATTTATTTGCATAACAGTCATACGGTTACATTCCAAATGTAATGAGATGGCAGTTTGTAAATTTGATGTCTGATGACGCAACCTTGATTGACGTCAGGGAAATGTCCTGATTTTTAAAAAGTAATATTCCCTCCAAGCAAGACATTAAACCCACTAAGACACAAGTGTTTACTTGGTATGGAAGAATTTGAAAGGAAGAAAACATTATGAAGGAGCGGGAACAATAGAAGAGTAATAAGGAAGAACAGTAGATAGAGATTGACATTGCATATATATTTTTGAAGATTAAAATATGGACCCGGAAGAGTGTTCCACAAGCGAGAAGTTCGAGTAAAGGAACTATTAGCATAGAACATACGGTTACATCTAGCCAAATAAACTAACGTAATTGGCCCTGATCTGTCATCTCGTCTGCAGTCGCCCTCTCACAGACGCGCCGTTGCCTCGCTCTGTCTTTTTTACAAATACTTTCACGGTAATTGCTCCGATGAGCTGCTTTTGCTGGTTCCCAGGCCTCATGAATTTAATCGTCCTACGAGGCTGGCATCCCGTTCCCACCCCTTCAGCGTTGAAACTGTTAGATGTAGACGTCTCTTCTACTCCAATAGCTTCATGTCTCGCACCTCTCCCCTGTGGAACTCCCTTCCTTATTCCTGTTTCCCTGACAAATATAATCTCCAAGTATTTAAGTGTAACCTCAATCGACATCTCCAGTTGTCTTGATCAATTCACTTCCCTTCTCCACATCCTTTCCCCTTTCATTCCTATCTGCTCTCGCTCCAAATCTTCTGTAACCCGCTTGCCTTGATCGATCCACTATCTTTCTCCACATCCTTTCCTCTACCACTACGATCTGCTCTTCCTCCAAATCTTCTGTAACCCCTTGCGTGCTAGTGGCTTCCAGCCTTGCTTGGAATGAAAAGCTTAACCCCCCCCCAAAAAAAACAACTGTAAACTGATGGAAAATATTTGCCAATCGGGTATTGCGTTTAAATTCATAAAGTCTAGGTATCATAACGAAGATTTCATCCAAAAAATAACTAAGAAAGTATTTATAGAAATGGCACAGAGATGTAACTTTAGGGTTGGGAGAAAGTGACTGAAGCTGACGCAAGGTCAGGATCAGTAATATTGTTCATTCTCCTTTGGATTTTATCGAGAATCTCTAAATAAGTAGCAGGAACACCGGAGCAAATGTGGCAACAATATTCTAAGCACGGACGAAAATCCATATATATATATAATGTAGATCCTGGAGAGAAAAAAAAAATCTTCTAGCACAAAACAGTCAACCATTTTCCTTAGCATCTGTTCTCGCAATGAATTCAATGTAGTCTTTCTACTTCATGTCGGCTGAGAACGTTAACTCGAGGGGTTGCAACGTGTTACTCTCCTGGAGGTGAGCTTCACTCAGACTGAAGAAAAGCAGAAAGGGGTCTCGCAGGTGATTTACAGAGAGCATTTTAGCTTTAGAAACTTATTTGTGACTTCACATCAGATGTGTCAGTGTAAACAGCGACGCGAATTTTCGGATTTCAAAGACACCTGTTGTAAGGTGGAAGGCGAATGAATCCTATATCCAATTCCGGAAATCGGGTTACATCGTTCGATCTATGTCAGGATGTGTATACTGGATCAACCTGGTAGAAGTTATTAGTACCCTTCGTGTGCATCGCAGTCACTGATCACGAGTCCTTTATTAATTTTGACCAGATGTGTCAAGGCTATAATTATTAGCGAGAAAAAGGCAAGAAATAGAAGATAAAATTATATGTATATATCCAGCAGATCAATCCATCCTCTTTTTTAACTTTCATGGAATATGGCAGGCGATTATGGAAAATCTGACTATATACTGTTGTGAGACCGATACTTCCCTACATCATAGACTCTCCCAGTACTATATTATTATGTGAATGGTATTATCATGAGAGTAGCACTATTAATGCTGGTGCTGTCGAACTCTCTGCTTTGGCAGAGCGGAACTCGGACGAGACTTTGCCGCAAGGCAAAGTTTGGTCCGGGGAGGTAGACAGTCCCTAAAATCGTGTATACGGGTTGTAAATGGGCATATTTTTGGCCGAGTCTACGGGCTCGGTAAGCCCACGTTAAACCGGCCTTGTGCCACATTCGACCCGTGTGTGTGTGTGGAGGGGGGTTGTTAAATATCGTAGCACCAGTAATGCGCAGCCGCGTACGATACCAATATCGGACACCACTGGATAGTAAGCTCTGCTTACTGTTACACTATTCTTTGTAACTTTTCTGTTTAATATATCTTTCTTACCTCTAACCCGTGTTCCGTGTTTTCCTTCCGTGGCCCCTACTTCGGCTCCACATCAGTGGCGACAGAGGATTCGAAACACGCACCCACACCGAAACCGAAACCGAAACCCCAAAGCCCCAGTCCCACATCAGTGGCGACAGAGAACTCGTTTAACCCTACTTGTTCCCACATCAGTGTTGAACTAGAATTTGAGCCGGCATTACTACATCAGCGAACGAAACGCAATAAACGTGCAACCAAGTATCGAGAACGACTGCTTAAAAAAACCCAGCTTGTGCACAAAACAAACTGACAAAATCAAGACCTCGAAGTTCTACGGTTGACTCAAGTTCGAAAAAACTATTCACCAAATTGATTTGAATTCCTACAAATCTCGTGCATAAAACTACCCTCCCCTCAAATTTATTGAGAAAAAAAAAGCAAAACAAATTCTCCCAAAAGAAGGGAAAACAATCCCATGTATTGCTGTCTAAGTGATATTTTTCTCCCCACACTTCTAAAAAAATATAGAAGTGTGGAGAAGATTTAAATGGTCACATTAAAATTAACGGAACAACGGTATCTCGAATGATCTAAACCAGTAAGTAGTTCTTATTAATTTCATTAATTGACAAGATTTGGTACACGGGTTTTCAAAGCAACAGTAATTGCTGTTATTTATTTATTTATTTCTGTTTTGTGTGTTCTTTCATTACTTGTCTACATATTATATAAATATGGAAGAATTCCAAAAAATAATTATCCAAATGTTAAAGGTATAGATGAACCACCAACAAAAATCAGATGGAAGACAGCAGAAATTGGAAGAAAGATTCCTCAAATTAGAGTCGGACCGACAAACAGAACAGAAACTTCAACAACAAAAAAGCGAAGAAAGACTGCAACTCCACCAACAAAAATCAGACGAAAGACAGCAACAATTGTTTATGGAGCTACATAAACAACAAATAAAATTCCAAAAATTTACACTTCAGAAAACAGAACTGCAGCAAAAACATCTTGAAGAATTACTTGTAAATTCATGTAAAGGCTCTAAAACTCTGAAAAAGATACGACATTTTCCCAGAGTACAATCTACAACTCGATTGAAACATTCGAATACGTACCAGAGGAAGACAAAACATTCGAGGCTTTTTACAGGCGTTATGAAGATATTTTCAATGTAGACTGTGAACAATATGCCTAGTGAAAAAAGGTACGTCTGTTATTAAGGAAACTGGGAGCTATCGAACATGTTAGGTTCATAGACTATATATTACCCAAGAAAATTACGGATCTGAATTTCTCAGACTATTAAGCTCCTAACGGAACTATTCGAGCCTAACATAACCTTGTTCCACAAACGATAGAAATGCCTGAACACAGTCAAGGACAACCAGCAAGATTTTCTAAGGTTTGCGGCGTCGGTAACCAAGCTCTGTAATGATTTCAAACTAGCCGAGCTGACGCCCGACGATTTTAAGTGCTTAATATTCGCACAAGGTCTAGTATCAGTAGAAGACGCCGAGGTCAGACGTCGGTTACTTACCAAATTCGAAAACGAACAGGGATTGACTCTCCAAGAGTAACTTCTGTCAAGTATGACTCAAAAACGATCGAGGAATCAGGTGTGGCTCAGATTAGAAAAATCAGATGAAATTCAACCTCTTATTTCCCACAAAAAGACAAAAGGCAAATCACATGTTCTAAATCCCACAATAAACAAAATACGAATAGGCTAAAGAAAACACCCGGATCATGTTACCATTGTGGAAATTCCTTCCATTCAAGGAGAAAACATATTGCAAAAATTGCAATAAAAATGGTCATAACTTAACTCGGTGCTGGTACGCCAACAAGACGAGGAAACACAAAAGTAAAATTAGGCAAGCCCAATCAGACAACATAGTTGATATTTTCAATAACTCTATAAAATTCCAGCTTGATTCGAGTTCTGACCTCTCGATTATCAACTGGCGTACTTGGTGAAAGTTAAACAAGCCGACCCTATTAAAGACGGATAAAACAGCAAAATACGTAACTGGCGAGAATATTAACATCTTAGGCCAGGTGATCCTTACAGTAACACTAAATGGAGTTACCAAAATGCTGAAAGCCTACGTACTAGAAAATTCAGATAACCTATTCGGAACAGATTGGATAAAAAAATTAAATCTATGGGATTGCCCAATGAGCACTTTTTGCCGAAAAATAAAAAGTACAACGTCCAATTCGGAAAATCTCAAAAAGGAACTCAAACAACAATTTCCCCAGGTTTTTTTTTGGCGTCCTTGGGAAATGTTCTAAATTTAAAGCTAACTTCAGGGTGAAGGACGGTGCAAGACCAGTTTTCAAAAATAAGCGGAATGTCCCTTTCGCTGCTCTAGAGCAGATCAACAAACAATTAGATAGACTCGAACAGGCGGGTATTCTGTCAAAAACAGATTTTAGCGAATGGGCAGCACCTACGGTCTATGTAAAAAAAAAGTCCATCCAAATACGAGTATGCGCAGATTTTTCCACAGGGCTAAACGATGCTTTGCAGGATCATCATTATCCTCTCCCAAGCCATGAAGAAATCTTCAACAAATTGAATGGCGGAAAAATCTTTTCCAAAGTAGACCTCTCAGACGCCTACCTTCAGATAGAGGTGGATGAAGAGAGTTCTAAATTGCTCTGCATAAACACCCATAAAGGTCTGTACAAATATAACAGCCTGGCTTTTGGGGTCAAGGTTGCGCCTGCAATCTTTCAGCAGGTCATGGACGCCATGCTGGGCGACCCTGACTACGCAACAGCCTATTTGGATGATATACTGGTGACCAGTAAAATGTCGGCAAAGCACCGGAACCATATAATAAACGTATTCAAGAAGTTACAAGAATGCGGGCTTAAGGTTAAGGAAGCAAAGTGTGTTTTTTTTTCTTACCAGAGATCAAATACCTATGTCACATTATAAATAGAGACGGTCTTCGGCCGGATCCAGAAAGAGCCAATGCAATCAGAAACATGCCGGCCCCAGTTAACGTTCAATCGTTACAAAGCTTCCTCGGCTTTGCTAACTTCTACTAAGGTTTCGTTAAGAACATGCAGAATTTGAGAGGACCTCTCAACGAACTTTTGAAAAAGGATAAAGCATAGGTATGGACCCCTGAATGCCAAGAAGCATTCGAGAAGATCAAGAAAACACTTACTTCGGATCTCTCTCTCACCCACTACGACCTTAATCTCGACATCATAGTCGTAAGTGATGCAAGCTCATACGGCATCGGTGCTTGCATTCTCCACAAACTGCCAGATGGTTCGCGAAAGGCCATAGCACACGCATCTAGATCTTTACTACCATCAGAGAAACAATATTCCCAAAGAGAGAAAGGGGCTCTAGGGATAATATTCGCCGTTACTAAGTTCCATCGATACCTACATGGAAGACGGTTCATACTGCAAACGGACCATAAACCTCTAATAATAACTTTTGGTTCCAAGAAAGGCCTACCGGTCTATACGGCGAATAGATTACTTCGTAGGGGAACGATTCTTTAGAATTACAACTTTAAGATCGAGTTCCTAAAATCTAAAAGTATTTGTCATGCGGACAGTTTATCGCAACTCATTCCTAAAAATACGGAAGTTTTTGAAGTCTCCATCATTGCTACACTAAGGACAAATTATGAAATCAAAAATATGATTGCGAATACAATTAGAGAACTCCCAGTTACTTTGGCCGACATAAAAAGGGAGTCTCGAGAGGATGAATTCATCCAAAGTATCAAACAAAATTTGCAACAAAGACCTAAATGTGCCTGAAGTTTTCCCCCTCTGTGAGGATGCTCTACTGTATAATGACCGAGTAGTGATTCCAAATAGCTTACAAAGAAAAATCTTTAAGTATTTTCACATGGGACATCCGGGGAAGAGCCGTACGAAAATCCTCATGCGCTGCCACGTATATTGGCCAAATATGGACAAAGACATTGCAGACATGATAGAAACTTAGGGATGCGTGCTTGCAGCAAAATCTCCGACCACGACGTGCAAACCATGACCAAACACAGACACTCCATGGCAGAGAATTCATGTGGATTTTGCAGGGCCCCTTGACAACATGTACTACCTTATTGTTGTGGATAGCCACTCAAAATGGCCTGAGGTCCTACAATGTAAAAAACCAACCACCAACTGCACGATCGGATTTATACATGAGCTATTCGCGCGTTTTGGCGTGGTAGATTGTGTAGTAACTGATAACAGCACTCAATTCACTTCAAGTGAATTCAGAGACTTTTGCAAGTCGTATCAAGTGGACCACATTACGACGCCTCAGTATCAACCCAGGTCGAACGATCAGGCCGAGAGGTTCGTGGACACTCTAAAAAGAGCTTTAAAAAAAGCACTAGGCTCATCGACGGATAGAGCATTATAACAGTTTCTGCAGGTGTATAGGATAACCCCTAATCCTGACACGCCTATGGGACGCTCGCCGGCAGAGACAATGTTCGCAAGAAAAATCAAGTCCGTCCTTGATAAACTCATTCCACGGCAAGCGAAGTTCAAGAAAACCGTCTCGCCCAGTAAGAAATATTTTAATCCTGGCGACAAAGTGCTTTTTAAGGCTTACAAAAACAACATAACATTCTGGGAAGTAGGCAACATCAAACAGAGAATTGGCGAACTGGTCTATATTGTCCAGGGACCGAAAAATACCCACAGACGCCATATGAACCAGCTCAGGAAATGCCGTTTGAAGGAATCTGAGGAAACACCACAAAATATTTGCGAAGAGCCGATCGACGTAATATTCGAACATTTCGATCTTGACACGCCCCAAGTCTCTCCAGAAATACAACGCTCGGGAAGAAAGAGAAAATTTACTCAAACACTCGACGTGAATCCCAAGAGGAAGAGGTATTAACAGTTTTACTTTTTTTTCCTTCAAAAAAAAAAAAGAGTGAAAAAAAGAGGAAAATTCGTGGAAGGGGGGTGTTGTGAGACGTATACTTCCCTACATCATGGACTCTTCCAGTACTATATTATTATGTGAATGGTAGTATCATGAGAGTAGCACCAGTAATGCGCAGCTGTGTACGATACCAATATCGGACACCACTGGATAGTAAGCTCTGCTTACACTATTCTTTGTAACTTTTCTGTTTAATATATCTTTCTTACCTCTAACCCGTGTTCCGTGTTTTCCTTCCGTGGCCCCTACTTCGGGTCCACATCATATACTCTCTATTGTGTAACGGTTATGAACTTAGAATTCGTCTTTTAATTCGACAAACACGCTGGATAAAATAAATAAAGGTTTATTGTAAAAAAAAAAAACAGTACAATAAGAAAAAAGGTAAAAGTTATGCGCACGGTCATCACAAGTCAATCCAGTAGTTAGTGCTAATATTGGAAGGTCGGTAGTTCTTGCGTAAGTCTCAATCGTACTCAACTGATCCCAGCTAAAAATATTTACCAACCTCCCCACGGGGTAGGATGTCGCACAAGGCCGAATTTAATGTGGGGCAATCCGAGCCCGTAGGCTCGGTCAAAAATTTCCCGTAACCCCGCATAAACCGGTTCGGGTCTGTGTACTTCCCCGAGCAAGACTCTGCCCTTCGGCAGAGTTTCGTCCGGGTTTCTCTCTGCCCGATGGCAGAGAGTTCTACAACAGCTAGGAGCTGAATAACAGATCCCAGTTAGACTCCGTTGTCCGTTGACTTATCGATAGCTAGTTACTACCTATAGTGTAGTTACTCATGGGGGTGAGAGGTTATTTCGTTGCATTACTTCATATAGTTTGTCTAACAACTTCAACTAATAAAACATTAATTGTCCGCTATGAAAAACTTTTTTAAAGTCATATATTGCAAGGTCATTGGTCAGAAGAAAGTGATTGATTAATTAGTATTGTATCGATAGATTTAGGTAGTTGCTCTTGCGTAAGATATAACATTTCGATTAGAATATTTATTAGAAAAAATAATTAACATGCGACTACGAAGATGGTTAGGTCTACTACCGAAGTGTTTGACAAGTACTGCTCTATACGGCAATACCAATGCTCTGCAACTTCCTTTCAGAAGTCTAGTAGAGGAATTCAGAGTCACCAAAATTAGAACTATATCGCACTACCAGTTATCCAACGATCCAAAGGTGGCTGGAGCAGGCATTGAAGTCTACTCAGGAAGGAAATGGAAAGTAGAGAACGAATTACGTATCGCTAAAGAAAGACTCCGAGAAAAGGCCATATTAGGCACCGTGGCTACTGGACGCGCGGGATTAGGGTATTTTCCTATCATTCGAGTGAACAGAGCTAAAGGTGAAGAAAAGAACCTTTTAATACAAGAAGAAGTATGTAAGGGTGAGGAGGAGAAAAGAGTGGCAATTATGGTAGGACTAAGACAACAAGGTGCGTGGACCAATTGGGGATCCATGATTTATAGGAAAATCTAAATAATTCAGACTGTATACGACACCCTTCCCAGTCCTATAAACCTCCACCTATGGTATAAAACAGAATCGCCCTTATGCCAATTTTGCTCGCGTTAAGGAACTCTAAAGCATATTCTAAGTAGCTGTAAGACAGCACTAACGGAAGGCCGGTATAGATGGAGGCATGATGAAATCTTAAAGGATATAGAAAAGATAGTTAGTATGGCCATCAGCACTAATACTTTAAACCTAGATAAAAGAGCTATAGAGTTTCATAGAGCTGGTGAGAAACCCCTAAAAAAGGAAAAGAACATAGCAAATACACTGTCATTGGCAACAGACTGGGAATTAAGGGTCGACTTAGGAACAAGACTAAAATTCCCTGACCACATCGTGCAAACATCATTACGCCCAGATATAGTACTCTTCTCAAATAATATTAAGAAAATAATAATGTGGGATCTGACAGTGCCTTTGGAAGAGCATACATAGGAAGCCCACGAACGGAAGATGCAATGATATGATGAATTAATAACGAGTTGTAAAAACAATGGATGGAAATCAAGCTGTTTGCCAATCGATGTGGGTATAAGGGTTTTCCTGCAAGGGCCCTATGCAAAGGCCTAACTGATATGATAGGTGCTAACAAAAGAAAGGCGATTCGGACCATAACTAATACAGCAGAAAGGACAGCAAAATGGTTATGGATTAAACGTGATAGCTCTTGGATTTCAATGTAACAAAATTGTTAAAATTATCAAGTCGTGTAAATCTGTAAATAATAATTATTAATATAATTGTAACATGGCAATAATATAAGCATCACTTTTTATGTTTAAATACACGGCTTGAATTGTACAGGTACAGTCCACGAATATATCATGTCAATTTGTAAACTATGTTATTTGTAAATATGTATTTTTATGTTAAACCCAATTTATACGCGGTAATTTTAAGTTACTATTAGGTTGGTGCAAAAATAATGTCGTTTTTTGACGTTCAACTTCATGTGAGAAAACGACATTATTTTTGCACCAACCTAATATTTACCTTTTAGCGGTTTCGGCACGACACATCTCGTAAGGCGTTTTGTCCTCTATTCTCATATTTTTTTAAATTTTATTTTTACACGAACATTTTGCATTTTGTATATTTTAATCGGAAACATAACACGTACATAGTGTATTTATAGTTTTTTTCTCTCGGTCATCGCTATATATCGTTTGTATATTATTTTTATTTTATCAGTTTAATTGTCATCCGTTTTAAGCTATATGTATGTATATATATATATATGTATATATATATATATATATATATATATATAATATGAATCTTCGTTATTACTTTTTATTTTATTTTAAAGTATATAAGAATGTATTGTAAAGCAGATCGCACTTCTTTCGTAGTTTTAATTTACTTTCAAGAGTATTTCGTAGTTTATTGTATTTAAATGACTTCAAATTTGTAAATAGTTTTAAATCAATGTTAAGGAATATTATGGTTCTATATCTATTTTTTCTATTATTTTTATTTTATTTTACTTTTTTTTGTGTACATCAAAAAAATATACGCATGTTTATGGGCAAGTATTTTCATTTTGCGAATACATCCATTTAAAGTTAATTGACTTATAATTAATGTTAAGAATAAGTCTAAACGATAAAAAATGTGATAGTAGTGTTGAGTTTAAGTACCCCCACCTCTAAACGTAAAAAAAAGCACAAATAAAATAAAAAACGGCAAATATTTAGAGTAAGACGCTACAAATTACTTAGGTAAAAGGGTAAAATTAAGATTACCTCCTCGGTTATCCACTGAAACTGTTATTCACCGAAAAAAGAAAAAAAGAAGCCAGTCCCCCACCGTGAACAATTTAAAAGTTAGTTCGCGCAGCGGATTGGTTGTTACAAACATTCAATCGGGTGTGCGGAAAACGTGGTCTTTCTTCGTCTAATTCTAATTTATTAAAAGGCCAGAGTAGATGTTTAGCGTTTGATCGGGAGGGATGGAAAGAGAGATCACGGAGGGCGAAGTCGACGAGGCATTGAAGAAGGTCGAGAGAGGCAAGTCGCCCGGTCTGGATGGTTTGCCCTATGGATTGTACTTGAGGCTGTCGCACATCTTTGTCCCGATTTTGAGTGTGGTGTTCAACAACTGGTTCCGGTCGGGGTCCATCCCTAACCGGATTTCCAGGGGTGTGATCACGCTGTTGAAAAAGGGCAAGGCTGTTGGGGGGGGGCACTTAGATGATTACAGGCCCATAACTCTGCTAAACACAGAGTTAAAGAGATGGGCCAACATCCTGCAGGAGCGCTTGCAGTCAGTTGTCGAGTCTCTGTTGGGTCCTGAACCGACATGTGCTGTGAGGGGCCGAAACATTCTGAGCAACCTGAATCTGATCTGCATGATCATAGAAGGTGTAATAGACGACGATGTGACCGCGCTGCTCAAATTAGATCAGTCCAAGGCATTTGATAGGGTTGACCATCGCTACCTTGCGGCTGTCCTGCTTATATCGCTCCACCAGTGCTGTGGTACAGGTGAACGGGAAGCTGTCGGCCGATTTTGCGCTGTCTAGGTCGGTTCGTCAGGGTTGTCTACTGTCGCCCCTACTCTATGCTTTAGCGTTAGAGCCTCTCCTTCGCCGGCTAAGGGACAGTGCGTGCAGTCCGGTCCTACGTGGAATCGCCGAAAAGGTGACAGGGACCAAAATAAACCGCGACAAGTCGTCCGGTTTGCGGTTAGGTGCCTGGAAGGGGGTCGATCTTCCGGGCCACTTTGGTTGGACGGACGGTCCTGTCCGCATTCTTGGAATGTGGTTGGACCCGACCTCTATCTGGAGAAAACTTGGTCTGAAGTCCGAGCAAAGGTCGATGCTGCCGGTCAGACTTGACATCGACTCAGGTTGTCCGTGAAGGGCGGAGGTGTGTGCTACATACATTTCCCGATTGTCTTTATCGTTTGTCCGTACTTCCTCTCTGTGACGACCATAGGAAGCCACTCGAGCGCTCACTAACCTCCATTTTATGGAGAAGACGCGGCAAAATCGACCTAGACAGTGCACAACGTCCATGTCATTGGGGGCTGGGAATGCCACACTTTGCGAGCGACAAACTCGCCTCGAGTTTGGCTTTCCTACGCCGCGCATTGACAGGAGATTCGATTATGGTGGGGATTGTTAGGGACGCTTTCCCTTTCCTTACTATCATTCCCCCCATCTCGCGGGTTGAGCGCCGTCGTAAACTGCGGGATCAATCGGATTTCCTTCGCAAGCGTTGGTCTGCCTTGTCATCTAGTGGAGGGGGTCGCAAAGGATTCTCTACGTGAGCGGGTCAACTCGACGGAGGATGAGTTTCGCTCTTACTGGTCTTGGGCGCCCGCGGTAGATTACCTCAGTAACCCTGAGTTTTCGCTTACCTGGCTATTGGCTTGGGATCGGCTACTTCTCAATGACAATATCTTCATATGTGGCTTCGCGGATTTGCCAGACTGTGAACGGTGTGGCTTTGGTTTAGAGGAAATTGTCACCGGGTCCGTCCCTTATGGGACAATTTCGGCGTGTTGATGGCTCGTCTTGCTCCCTAAAAACTTGTGCTCATTGATCCCGCATATTTGTGTGACAATGTGTCGCCCCCGTATTCCGGGGGGAAACGAATGGTGTTTCTCAAGCTGCTGGCCACGGCCCGAATGGTGATTTGGACGACGCAAACGGAGTAAGTCTTGCGAAGCATTCGTCTTTCTCATCAGTATCTGATTCGATTCTTAGAGCATCAGCTCAAGATGAAGATTAGAACTGATAGAAAACGATTGCATTCGACAGTCTTCAGCGAAACGTGGGTGAAAGAGGCGAGCTTGCTTCATTTGAACGGGGCTAGCCTTGATTTTCTCTTTTAGATCAACCAATGTCACATTGAGGTGGCTTCCTGTGCAGCCCTCCGCTGGTCAGATTAAATAAGCTTTGTGTACCTAGTTAATGTGAGTAAGTGTTGTTCCTGGCCTGTTTCCGGCTATCGCTTTGGTTATGATCGAAGTCGAGATTCCCAACCTCCCCAGTTTGTTTTGTCCACCAGTTTCATCTCGACTGGGTCAGCTTTCATATTTCCCATATCCTTCTATAATTTCTCCTTTCCCACTTCTTTTAGCGAGAGAGCTTCTTGATTTTGTCCCCTGGGCAGAATACAGCGGCCTCTCTGTTTTGAGGATTGAACGGGCCCTACTAACATCAGGTATTTTTAGTTTACTTGTGTTCGTATTCAGTTTGTTTTTGTTTTCTATGATGAAAAATGAGAGGGGAGGTCCACTCTCATTTTTCATCATAGAATTTTATATATAATAATTTATTATCATTAAATTTTTATGGCATGGGGGTATTTTGTAAGACCTACTGGGGAGGATGTGGTATTATGTTGCATGAAGGATTGATTGGTGACGGACGATTTTTTATGGTGAATGAGAAAATTGCATGAGTGAATGGGTCGTGAAACGGACTAGCTATCTATAAGATAATTAGTGTGGACCAACCTCAACCCCTCTAGGCTAAGTGAACTGTTCGACAAGTCACGTGCCGTAATTGTATTCTAAATACAATAAATATCGTGAGGGGGGGATCACGGATTTATCTCCCCTGATTGGGTCGAATTGGTGATGGGCAGTATTATGTTGAAAGTCCCGAAACTCCCTGATGAACCAAGTCAAACATTATCACTGACGCCCCCCTCGAACGCCTACTTAAGACCCTTTTTTTTAATTATAATTACAGGTGTAGGGCATATAATCTTGGAGGTAATTTCCATTTGTTTAGCTTAAACATGTATCCTAGATCGAAATGAACATGTACGTCTAATGTTTGGAATATTCTTCTTTTATTAGGTTGGTGCAAAAATAATGTCGTTTTCTCACATGAATTTGAACGTCAAAAAACGACATTATATTTTCACCAACCTAATACGTAGAATGTTTACGGAAATATCAGGTTGAAACGTACGATCTGTGGAGTTAAGCAACGTCTGGTCTGAACAGTACATAGATGGCCGAACGCTTAGGAATAACTGGTGCTGTTACTTTGGATGTGCAGATGGTGTAATTTATAGTGGTTAATTATATCGTACAAATAAGGAAGGTTTCATTCATTTCTTCCTAGTTGTTCGAGTGGTGCTCACTGTCCCCTGATACCGAATAAACAGATGTTGTCGTCATAAGAGACCGACGTCGCAGGATGATCCTCTGAAGATCCTTATTTGATTGGATACAAGAGAATCATTTGATTGTCGAACAGTTCACTTAGCCGTTGGCTATTTTATTTTTTCTGTAAGAAAACAGAATTGTGGAGAGTCATGACAGCCTACCACCTGAAGGGACACGTTACATAAAGAAGAATTTCAATTATCTCTTTATAATATTAAATATCAGTAAGTTATGTGTCATACCTGATACACGATTAGGCGATCATGTATCTTTCGATACATGACTGATGAGGCAGATTTTTTCCCCGCCAAGTATATAGAACCCGTCCTGCTATATTTCCATAGCTGGGAAGAAGAAGAGGATTCATATCTTTCCCAAAGGTATTAGCGCGTAAGTGAATGTAATGGATTCGACTGGAATTCGAACTCGGCTCTCCGATTCCTCAATTCGAGCGGCTATCCATTACTCCACCGTGTCTCCTTAATGTTGAGTGTAAGTGTCCTTTTTGCTTTGATTTTCTCACAACTTCTTCGTTGCTTACATATTGTTTTCATGTTCATGCGCAGTCTTATGTATATCAATGATATTGCTTTAAGTTTCTTCATTTTTGAGGAAACGTATTAATGTTTTTGGCAACGGTGTTTCAATGGTGCTGATTTTGGTCATAAATAATGCTCGGTCCTTTTTGATTGATGAAAGTTCCACTGTGAATAATAAAATATTACTTCT
>OZ038478.1:85318649-85326149 GCA_964036315.1 Acanthosepion esculentum
TTGCAATGAAGGAATATCATCCATGGACAGTAACGACAGAAGATGAGAATTGGTGTGTTGCGGAATGTTTCTTCAGGAGGTAGATGCATTTTCTATTGTTATTCAATGTGCTGGAAACTGACCGGGCGGTAGGAGTAGAAGTAGCATTCGATTGCAAACGATTTCCGCGCTGCTCCTCGGTTTCAGTAGCACGCGCAGCAGCAGTTGAATAGGCGTTTCTCCTCTGTCCTTGAGACATATGATTAGAATTTTCAGCATCACGCAGAGCTCCATTTGAGAAGGTCATTCTCATCAGCCGTTGAATCCTTCCATCGGCAGGTTCGGACTCACGAACAGCAGCAGTTGAAGTTTCGCCTCAGACGTTGAGTCCTTTGATCATTATTTTCAGCCTCGCGCGAAGAAGCGTTCAGGTATGCTCATCTAGAAAGCCGATGGCTACGTTGGTTTTTGGAATCAGAGGCTCTGAGTGAAGCTTTCCGAGATGCATTTTGAAACAGGCGAACTGAACGTTCTAAAGACGATTCGTTATCCCTTATTCGCATGGCTGACCTGGGGGCAGTGATTTTACAACCTAGGCAAGTTGTTTTCTTTGGTGGCAAGTATTAATTGTCAAATGGAATGCGTGGGCAAATACCAGAAAAAATGCTTAAAAGCTACAGGAATCAGTTAGCTCGAATAACTTTAGGAAAGGTTGGAAAAATAAATGTTTAGTAATAAAAACTTACTACGATGAATGCAATGCAAAAATTAGCAGGAAATAAACAAATTTAAATTGGGAACGGCTATAAACGACAAAGAAAGCAACGCCATAAAACTGTAGTAGTAGGCTTTATGCAATGGAAGAGAGACTGGTAGCTTGGCCAAGAGAAGGGGAATGTGCAAGCAGGGTTGGGTATACAGAAGTAGAAGCGGAATTAAGCGGTAGACAATCAGTATAATAGGGCGACATTTGATTGTACAAGTCCAATCAAATGTCGCCCTATTATACTGGCTTCGTTTAGCCAATGGGGAACTCGAATAGGTGTCGCATTCCCAAGGTCATGTGTATGCGCGTGCATCAGCGCGTGATATAGAGCGTGTTGCATGGCCACACGTACACGGGTTGCTGCACGTGCTAATTATCAAGGTCAGCAGCAACCGATGGGCAACATTTAGAGGTGTGAATCACGCCAGCACAGCATGAGTTAAGATTGGAAAGTTATGCGTGAAAAAAATAATATTAGGAAATGTATTATGTGAATTAAAGTGATGGAAATGCCAAACAAAACTTGGTAAATGAATACATACATTTGCAAAATGAGTGGGTTTGCTCGTGTGCAAGCAGAATGGAGTCTAAACAATCCTGATGTCTTGCAACTGTAAATTATTATTTTAGGTTCGCTACCATTGAACGGTTGTTATACGGGGAAAATGACGAAAATAGTATGTCCCTGACAAAAGTTATCTTGATTGTGGAATCATCAACTCCCTCCTCCAAAACATGTTATTTTGCATGCATATTGCCTCGTAGAGCCAGGCATTGAACAGCCCTGAAAATGCTACATGTCCGTCTTTTCTTTGCGCTTCTTTTGCGTTAGATTTCAAATATCTAAATTGATTGTACGCTGTTTCTTACAGTCATAAATTTTCCTTTTGATTTTTGCGCAAAGTGTAAAATATCCGTTTCTTTTCGATTTTCACCTTCAAGGTTGCAATTTTACAAGATACTTTCGACACTATACTGGCACTGAAGTATTATCTATGAAACCAAAAAAAACTCATCGAAATTGGATGAAAACTATGGAAACGCATAAGCAACAACGGATCAAAGACACACACACATACATAAAGACACATACATACATACATACATACATATATACACATTTTGAGAATTTTATACATATACATACATATATGTATATATATATATATATATATATATATATATATATATATATATATATATACCTACGTTTGTAGATATATGTATATTTATTACTATTTACTTCTTAGCTCTATCTAACTGCATTGAGCACTGTTTTGTTTACACTTTAAATTAAATTAATAAATATTTATTCAGTTGCTATATATAATTATTTGTTTTATGACCCCACTTATATATATATATATATGTATATAAATATATATATATATATATATATATATATATATATAAATATATATATATATATGTTGTGTGTGTGTGCGTATTTATTTATGATACCGATGAGTCATATTTAGATTGGCAAAACGTTGTTAAGCCAGTAATAAAAGAAAATGCACTCAAAGAAAATAAAGTGTTTGCTAAAAGCAATAACTACAAAAAGCAATCAAACGCCAGTGGCACTAAAAATAAAGTTGGAAGAACCAAAACCCAAATGCAGACCAAGTTCGTCACTTTCGTGCCAATGTTTGGCATGGGGCCATATGCGTGTTGCTGAATTTGAGCGTCAAGGTCTGGCATCGGCTCAACCTCGAACAAACAGTAACTAACAAACCCATCAACAATGTTTTCATGAAAGAATAATGGAGAAAAGAATATGCAACAAAACTCCGACTTATGAAGTGACAATCCCCTTCTTAAAAATAGTTTACAAACAACTCTTTACGAATAACGGTACTGGTAATATTAGCCGTTTCCTTATAAATAAATATTTGGTATTCACTAACCGAGTAGGCTGTACTAATTTCAGTTGAAACATATAAAATCTTCCCTTTCAAACAATATTTCCGGAAAAAAGATTTTTGTTATCGTTCTTTCCGGTAATCATAAATTAGTAAATGTTTCCCTTCCTAACCATTTTGAGTGCGTCATTATTTTCTCTTAGAGTTAAATGTGTTATCAATTTTATTTATTGCTGGTGAAGGTCCTCAAGTGATGCGGTTTCTGTTATAAGGTAGGATTTTTTCTTCGTGTTTCTGTAGCACCAGTTGACATGTTTCGAAAACAGATGCATGACCACGGGCTTCACACGCTTAAAGCTATTTTAATCATTGATCTGAGAAAGTAGATCTATTCCGCTGACAGTTTAGATATTTTTAACCGGTCTGGTGTCATGAATGCCATACATATGAACGTCTCGATCTGACTAGGCTATTTAAGAACATGAGTCGAGTTTCCAGGTTCATGATTTCGTTTTGTAGCAGTTTGCAGTTCTGGGCGAAACTTCCTCTAGCGAAGCCTATAATATGTTCATTTTCCTTTTGCCCTAGACTAAAATTGTTATAACTGATCCTTACCCCAAGGTATATGATATGCTTAGTATTTACTAATTCGATCTCAAATTTTTTCTGATGGATGCAGAATGTTCTATCAGTGCATTCCTTTCAATATTGATTCTTTTGGGAAAAGGTTTATCTTGAGTTCGATTTCTTGGAAATCTTGGTAGAAGATAATGATTATATGTTCCAGACAAATTCCTATTTCAAATATGAATTAATATAAGCCCTCATAATTACATGACCTTATGTAGGAAAGAAGAATCCCCGTCTTCTATAGTAGATTAGTTTGGGATGTGGTATGGAATGCCTAAAGGATCTGCAGATCGATGCTTATGAACACACTAGGGAATTGTCTCTGAAAGGATAAAATAAACTAGGGTTTGGGTCTCTCATTTTCACCTATTCGTACTCCTGATGAGGTTTGAAATCTTTCCGTATTATGATCCTACCCAGATATTTAGCAATGCGTGATGCCATAAAGTTCCTCTATAAAGATCGATACATTCATTGGATTTGGAGCTTGGAAGGTGGTTTCTCATAGATCGGAAAAGGAAGTCTCTAATAATGAAATGAGATGTCAGGTACTTACAGTAGCTGTACAGACATCGACTATTTTACCCGCATCTTTAGCTATGGATCGTATGTACGCGTTCCACTTGAGGTCATATGTGATTTTAAGGCCTAAATGTCTCTCAACGTCTGTTCATCGTGATTGAGAGTACTACAGGGTCTGACCAGCGATGGAAGAGAATGAGTGAGATTATGACTATTATACTAGCGCAAACTTACACTCACGCATGCGGGCGCACACACACACACAAACAAGCACACACATACACACGCACATAAATATATATTATATGGTGTTACTTTGGCTTGGTATCTACAAGTTCAATATATCTACACCATACAATTTTTTTTTAATTATATCAACATCGTAATATATATATATATATATATATATATATATATATATATATATATATATATATATATATATATATATATATATATAATTAAGTAATTCATCGAGTCTAGAAACCTCAGCAGAATACAGAATGTACTGGACGGCCGTTTCGACGTATATTTGGCACTCATCAGCAGTGCGCATCCACTACAGAGAATTGAAACCCGGACAGTTACGTTGCCAGACAAACGCCATACCAACTTTTCCAACGGGCCTCGGTGACGAGGAAGTAGCGAATCAGACTCGATATAGCGCCTCTTGATCATATATTGCGTGGTGGAACTTAACTGAGTTTCCTTTTTTACCTATAGGACTGCGCCCCCTCGAGCCACCACTACTATCACGAAGACGCTCCAACTGGAGCATTAGAAGCCTGTTGAAGCTTAGAATATACAAGTAATTAGGAGGATTTGAGAACTATAATTAAGTAATTCATCGTGTCTAGAAACCTTAACAGAATACAGAAAGCACTGGACGACCGTTTCGTCCTAGAATTGGGACTCAACAGCAGTGCGCATCTACTACGGTAGACCAGCTGCCATCCAGTTATGTGTCATTTGTGATACACGCTTAGGCGATCATGTATCTTTCGATATATGACTGACGAGGCAGATTTGTTTCCCGCAGTAGGTTGCCATTTCTTTCTGCGGTAGACCAGTCTCCATACAAGTCTATAGAACCCGGTCTGTCCTGCTATTTAAGAAGAAGAGAGAAGGAAGGATTCATACTTTTTTCTCAAGGATCTTAGCACGTAAGTAAATGCAATGGATTCGACTGGAATTGCAACTCGGCGCTCCGTTTCCCCAATCCGAGCTACTATCCATTACTTCAGCGTAGGTAATAATTAAATGGTTACTTGTTAGATATTAAATTACGACGATTCTTACTTGAAATTTTGATCTTATCATCACAGACAGTATTTACATTTCTAACATTGCTTTGTTGTTATTATCCCAGCCTTTCGGTTGTTGTGCACTGCAACTTTTATTAGGTGTTTGTTGATAGTAAAAACAGTCAGAGATCTTCTAATTGAACTTCTTACATTATCTATGGGGGCAGATTGTTGTCGTTCATCTGGCCATGCCTTGGTATATATAAAGTTTATTCAGTACTCTTCAGTTATTGCTCGCAAGATCATAGTGCAGAACAACTACAAAAAAGAAAAGGAGCAATAATCTGTACACATTAATCCAACATCAAAATCATATAGTGTTGAAACAGGTTTCAATAAAGTTTTTAGTGTTATTTTGGCGATATAAATATTCATCGATGAATGTTCAGTCTAGATTTTTTAAATTTTGCTTTATAATTATCGAGATGCTTTCAAGTGCCTTTAAATCATGTCTGTTCCGTATCAGTTATTGAAGTGAACCAGCTCCACTTTGGCTTTACCCAAGGTGTAATCTGGGGCGGTGTTCTTATTGGGGAAAAAAACAGTGAAGCTTGAAATTTCAATTAAGGCGAATGTGTTTTTTTTCGAGTACTTCAATTTAACATTCCGTATTTATTGACAAGAATTTAGATCAAACTCCTACGATCCAACACCCAACGTTATTCTGCTTGTGAATATTTCTACTTATGCTAACTTAAAACTCAACAGAATATTTTTCCTTTTCTTTTTAATAATGAGGGGTAGGTAGGTTTATCTATCACACGGTTCATACTACCCACTTCTGTTGGACAGGATTAGAGGCTCATTACTAGTTTCCTGTTTAGGAGTGGGTTCCGGTTACCTTCTTATTCATAGGACATAAGAAAGCTGGTTATAATTACTTTTAGTGATATGATTGGATGGTGACTTCTCTTTATACTGAAGATATTGGGTTGACAGTTTCCTGGTTGCTTCACCCCGACTGGTAGTTAAGATCCTGAGCAATAGTCGCGAAATATCGGGGTTCTTGCTGTGCGACGTTGCGCATGAAAAAAAATAAGTTCCTACAAGCACTTCCGGTGAGCAAACCCGAGGCCACACTATGCTGCTGCCTGGGAAAACTGCCACTTCTACGCTAACAGTTTCTTTTCTGACACTTCTTACATGTGGAACTCTATTGTATTTTTCTTTCTTTCTGATAACTATAATCTTCAAAGATTTAAATGCAACGACGATCGCCATATTGTGTCTTCTTGAATACTATTCTTTTTTGTTATTTCCTGAATCCTCTCTATTCTCAGTCTTCTCATTGTCTTTTACTTCCTGTAAGCCCCTACGTTCCACTGGCATTAGTGCCTCATTTAAGTTGAAATGTTTAAAAAAAATAATTCAGATAGATTGGAAAACAGGCAGAGAAATTGATATTGAAAGAATTCGTAGGTATTTATATAAAGATAGATATATCACATTAAAACTATATGTATTTATATAAATTTATATTTACGTTTATCATGTAAAGGATGAAATATATTCGCTTTATTATACCGAAATTGTACTGCATTCCCAGTGGACATACTGGATTATTGGAACATTTCAGCGATTTCTGGAAGCAATATAACAAAAAGTACCTCAATTTGTCGATTACAATTACAATTTAACACGTTCAATGAACACAACAAAACTATAATGTTACGAACCCATTTGACATTTACAGACAATCAATCGTCCATCGCTTAATTCCGAGTAATTTATAAACGCACAAGATTTAGCGAAAAAAAAAAACTATATTCGATTAACACGTGTTATTATTATCGCTGGCATTATTTCCTCTTTGCTTTCGTTGTCAATTAACGCAGAACAGAACAACATCTGGTCAATATCAATGAAACGTTTCAGGTAACCCATTTGCAGCGTCATTAAAATATACAGTAAAGGGAAAAATAGTTGTAAATTTTATTCACAATCGACAAAGCTGTTAGCTAATATCAGACTATGATGGCGAGGTGAAATGTTTAATTAAAGATATACTTGTATCAGATCGTATATATTTCCCTTTTATACGTGTCATTTAACGTTCACCGGTATTCACCAAGTCATAACTTCGATCCTATTCAACGTGTAACAGAAATAGATCTAATTTTCCATTCATCTCTTTGTAAAGATACGTTTAGTACTGTGTATTTGCTAACAGTATACTCATTTACAGTATTTACATAGTTTGGACTGTTGTCGTGATATTTGCTGTCACATTCACGACGTTTCGGTTATTGTATATTTCGGCCTTCTTCAGGTGGTATTTGTCGGAATTTAGACCTGGGGTGTAGACTGTTCTAATTCCACGTAACATACATTTGGATGTATAAGTTTTAGTTAATTCGCCTTGATAACTCTCCAAGTTGCTGTTCTCTCATCTGCGACCAGAGATTGAACATTTTTGGCTAAAGTCACGTTTTGGATC
>OZ038478.1:85336149-85366149 GCA_964036315.1 Acanthosepion esculentum
AGGTTTAATGTCTAGTATAGAGCTTAGAAAAATTCGCAGTGTGAGATAGGCAAGAAGTAAGGCATGTAGCAACATCAGCACGGCAAAGAGCACTCCTTTAAAGGCAAGGAAGGGCAAAAATATTTTAAGTTAAGTGATAGCGATTGCTGTATGAGTCGTACGATTTTTGAATCAAGCACGGGCAACGCCGGGCCATGCTGCTAGTTGCCACTAAGATTAAAGGATTTAGTGAGATGTGAGATTATGTGAAAAAGAAGGATACTATTAAGAGAGAATAGTAAAAGAACAAGAATTATGAAGACAAAAGATAACGAATGGCATTACATTGGAATTTTGAAGATCAAAGTTAAATTGTTCTAGAAAACGGAAGAGAGTTCCACAAGCGAGAGTTGCAATAGAAAAAACTTTTAGCATAGAACGTAAGGTTACATTTGTCTATTTCAACTGTAAAATGATGAGACCTTACCCGCAATCTAGTAGGGCGCTTACATTCAGAAAGCGGAACAATTAACTTGAAATTATTCCTACAAATCGCACAGGGAAGTTACGACGGTAGGTTAGTGACTGAAGGCAAGACGCCAGGTTAGGACAAATAACATTGCAGATGCTTTTTTGGATTTTATCACAAATTTCTAAGTGTATAGCAGGAACAGCAGACCATATGTAGCAGGAATATTAAATGCACGGACGAATGATGAACTTAGCACGGTATAGGAAACCAGCTTTCCTAGCAGCAGTCATAGCAGTTGACTTAATATAATCTTTCCACTTCAAATGTTAAAAATGGCAATGAGTCATAAACCTAGACGTCAACATCAGCTATGCTGATTGAACGCAGAAAAGGGTTGCTCAGATGATTGATAGAGAGCACTTTCGTTTTGGAAACGTTAAAATTAACCAGCCTTTCCATATCCCTGTCAACAGCAGATTGTAGGTCATTTTTGAGTTCAGCTGGCAATTATTATTATTATTATTATTATTATTATTATTATTATTATTATTATTATTATTCCCCCATTGTGGTTAGTATTATGGTTAGTTCCTTATGTTTAATGTAATTTTCTATTTTCTGAAATGTCCGATGTTACAGTTTGTGCTCTTTTAGAAACAAGTATTTTGAATGTTGGTTTTCAAGACAGTAGAAATATCTCCAAGAAGATTATTGGCGCAGCATAATCATCCTGTAAATAATGGATTGTGCCGTTCAAAAATTAGTGAAGACAGCGAGTTAGTTTGCTCGGAGAGTGCGCCAATGGGATACACATGTAATAAGTATCGATACTATCGAATCGTGGTCAAGTAAATTATTTTTCGGTGGACCGAGGTCGGAAATTCATGTGTCTACCAAGCCAACCACCACTGTACAGCATCAGACCCATTAGGGTGACAGTCTATGTCATAGCATGGTCAATATTGGTGATTGTCTGGTGGACATCCCGTCTTGCGACATGACGATATAGTACAGAGCAGTAGATCACTTGCATGTTCTCGCTATGCTCGTCAGTAGTTTTCCTGCAAAGCGCATTCTACATTCGCGGAAAATTGTACAAATATGAGGGACCGGTCGAGAGAGCTGTGTTATAGTTGGATGTAGTCTTCAACAGATATTAAGTATAGACCCCAGTCTCCGAGTGTAGTCCCATCAAGTGTTTTAGTTAATGTCCAAGCTGTAGCACCACACAATAAAACCACCTTTATATTTGCGCGAAAGAATCTCCGTTTGAGGTTCTCTGTTAGATAAGGTTTTAAGATTTCATCCTTTAAAATAAAAAACGATCCAGTTATACAAGGTTTAAGTGACGATTTTCCGAGCGGATATTTAATGTCGGCGAATATTTTCCTTTTTCGATTTTCAAACTAATAAATTTTCACGATCTTGTTATTTCTTTACAACATTTCGTCCTACGTACTTATGAGTCTCTCATATACCAAATCTTATCCCGAGAAATTAGGGTCGGGGACTACACATCACCCCTTGTACTGGTCATCCATATGGTTATATTCGAGCAAACTTAATTAGTTATAATAATTATTTTAATCTCTGTAAATATTTAAGAGAAACATCTTAGTCTATGTCCATCACCCCATTTCTGGGTCGAACAATATGTTATTGGTAAAAATATGCTACAGCTAAATGAATACTAAAGCTACTAATATCTTCTCATTATGTGGGAGGTATTTCTGCCGCACACTGTATAATTAATAAAAAAAATTTTCTAGACATATAATAAGCTTGTTAGAAACCTATAATTAACCCCGGATTTTATCTTAATTTTAAAAATTAATACCGGATTCTACAGTATAGGTTAATATTAACCTTGGACATGCATATTTGCCTCGGTTGGAGGTCAATCACTTTCCTGTTATAGAGGGTGTCC
Source organism: Acanthosepion esculentum (assembly GCA_964036315.1). Lineage (NCBI taxonomy): Eukaryota > Metazoa > Mollusca > Cephalopoda > Sepiida > Sepiidae > Acanthosepion > Acanthosepion esculentum. Next base: position 85,338,528 of record OZ038478.1, read on the forward strand.
CAAAAGTCCCTTAGTTATTTAAAAATGTCATAAAATATTTTTTATAAGTTTTATTTATTTATTTATCGGAACTTGGATTAACTTACGGAGATTACTCATAGGAAAATTTACAACTGATCAAAGAACTAAATCTTTGAATTTTTATTTTGGATTTAACGAAATGTTTTGGCCATCAGATAATTTCACAAAATTCCGAAATTTTATGGTCACTACTACTGCTTATCTGACGCCTCCCGATGATTTTGTTTCGGGAGTGGCTATATTCAAATAAACAGCAGATAATTCAGCAGATCAAGAATAACCTCTGTGCAGAAATCGGAGGGCATCATCCATGATTATTATCCAATTTTATAGAGAGCCATAATGAAAAAGAAAACCTGTTTGTAAAGTTTAAATTGGAGGATATCTGTCTCGTATCATTTTTCATAATTGAATCTGAATATATTACCAGTTTTTGACTGAGTGAATTGTTTGCAGGTTATATAATGTCAGAAATATTGTAGATTTTAAGAATGTTTTCCGCATAATGATAATTCACTGAAACAAATTCTACTAATTAATCCATAGCTGGAGGGAGAAAACGTGGATCCATACATTTTCCAATGGTATTTGCTCGTAAGTAAATATAACGCACCTGACTGAAATCTCCGATTTCTAATTCCGACCCGTATCCCCCACCCCCACATTAAAGTTACCGCTTTGTATTCGCAAGCGAGCACCCATATAGTTGTTGATCAGACTCTACGTTGCTCACCTTCAGTGATCTTACGAGAAGCAATGTTTCAACGTGATATGACCGTATTTCCCGTATTTGAATTTTCATCCTCTCCAAAACTATTTATGAATAATAAATTATGTTGAAATTGCTAGATTTATAAATTCTAAGGTGACTTCTGGAACACCCTGTATATCTCGCTGTCTCCAGAAGACGTCTACCAATCAAAATGAAATGAAAGCGATAAAAAAGAAAGTGAGAAATAAGTTGAGGCGACTGTTCAAATGATGGAGAGGTGTTTAGCATTGACGGGAACGTAGGACTGACATTGCATTATCTGTTTTTGACGCGAAAGAAATTATTCTGGTAATATAAAATCTGCGTCGTGCCATGAACAAGCATATGTTTTGCGATCGTATCAAATTTTGATGGGTACCAACTTATAATTATAATTTTCACAAAAAACGCACACAGGTTTATATGTAAGAATGGATTGACGTATACACTATATAAAATAATATATACACATACTTGGCAGGCAAAATCTATTTGCACGGGCATCTAAGAGCATTTATGTATCCATATATATTTTATACACTATGGAAGCTATGTATGCATATAAGCAAACTAACACATACATCTATATATGCACATACACTAAAGATATATGTGTACACACAAAAAGGTATCGGTCTAACCCTCAAGCAAAAATGTGGCCAAATAATCAGAAAACAGAACTGTTTTGGGAATGCTGCTTGCTTGGCCAGAGAAAGTTTCATCACAAGTAAATATATAAATCCTAGTGAGCCAGAAACTAGCTGCCTATGTTTCACCTCAATGGATGTTCAGGGCGAACTGTCTGGAGAGGATATGATAGAGTATTATATTATCAATTAAGCGTTATTTTAGTGAATTCTCGTATTTGAGTAGACGCTAATGTCAGAAATTTTGTAGATTTTACGAATGTTTTCCGCATAATGATAATGCACTGAAACAAATTCTACTAATTAATCCATAGCTGAAGGAGAAAACATGGATCCATACATTTTCCAATGGTATTTGCTCGTAAGTGAATATAACGCACCCGACTGAAATCTCTGATTTCCAATTCCGACCCGTATCCCCACCTCCATATTAAAGTTACCGCTTTGTATTCGCAAGCGAGCGCCCATGTAGGTGTTGATCAGACTCAGTGATCTTATACATACAGCCGCACGAATGGTAATGGACGCGGTTTTGCACGGCTGTATCAAATTGCGTTTCTAGTCCGACGCAAATCGACTTAATCATCCGTTGTTGCTGTTTATCGTCGCGTTGCTGAGACAGGATCTGTGGGACCACAAACTATGGATCGAGGAAGACCGAGATCAGCTCGTACGCCTGACTACGAAGTACACATTCTACAAGCTGTCGGAGACGATCCAATATCAGCACACGTCAAGTGGCCCTAGAATGTCATACATCTCATCGTACCGCATGGAGGGTAATTCAAGAGCAACTCTTGCATCCGTTTCATTTGCAAACAATACAGGTTCTTTCGCCTTCCGATCACTCACAAACGGGAGAAATTTTACCCATGGTTTATTGTCCAAAGTGTCGATCAGTTATTTATCTCGTCAGTCTTGTTTACGGATTGGAAGTGATTAATTAATAGATTTATACAACCACCATTTCTGATGAGACCGGAATCGCCATGGTACAATGAAGTCTAAACACCAGCGTCAGTTTAAGTTTCATGTGTGGGCTGGAATTGTATATGACTGTCAGTTCGATCCATATGTTATCCCAGCGCGTCTTACAGGATCTGTCTGTGGGAACATTATTTTAAACACACTCCCAAACCTGCTACAGGATGTACTCTTGCAAGACGAATGTGGTTTATGCATGATGGGTCTCCGTCACATTTTAGTCACAGTGTTTGCTATGTATTGGACGACACCTACCATGAAAGATGAATAGGTAGGAGAGGACTGATTCCATGGTCAGCACGTTTCAGCGAGCTCAATCCATTGGATTTTTGTATCTGTGGGGCCAGCTAAAAGTATTTGTATATATATATATATATATATATATATATATATATGTAAACAAATAAGATAAAAAGCAGATGGAGTCAAAATCCACAGTTTGTATTGTTATCTTTTAAAAAAATATGCTCAATACAAAGTAAAGCATAAATGTGTTTATTATAAACTATTATAATAAAAATATTATAATAACAATATATATATATATATATATATATATATATATATATATATATATATATATATATATATATATATCTTTATGTATATATATGTGTGAGTGTGTGTGTATGTTTCTCTGTAATTATTGCCCGTACAATCAGAAACAGAGAGGATATATATATATATATATATATATATATATATATATATATATATATGTGTGTGTGTGTGCGTGTGTGTGTGTGTGTGTAGTAGTAGTAGTAGTAGTAGTAGTAGTAGTAGTAGTAGTAGTAGTAGTGGTTTTCCTACTGGGAGATAAATAGTTTGGTGTATTCCTTGTAAGATGGATGAAATTATTGTAACGGTACTGTTGGTCAATACATATACCTAAATAAAAGTTAGGTTTCGAATATCAGTTTTCAAGACAGCGCATGGTTGCATCAGGAAGCATTATTGCAATCATCACCTTTCGAACGTTACTTTTTATTTGTTTCAGTAACGATCAGTGATAAGTTTCATTATTGACAATGATAATACCCTCAAACATATTGGAAGAAAGTAAAATAAGCATGAATATAGATAGATAGATGTTTAATACATAAGGTAAGTATATACCATATTACGAAGCAGTATTTTAATGTATATTTGTTATCAAAGTTGATGCACATTAACAATTCGTGATATAATTCACTCAAATACCATCTAATATCCAATGGCATTAAAGGAATAGGTATCATGTATGCGGGAGTGTAATTAAAACCAACTACATTTTCTTATGTGTGTGTTATTCATATCAGTATGTTAATTATATTTTAAACCTTATACAATCTTTGAGTGCATAATAAGTACCAGAGTAATTCAGAAATATTGAAACTGTGCACAAACGCTTTCTCAGGTCAATGCTGAAAAATGGCTTTGAGTGAGTGAAGCTTGTGGACCTTGATGAAGACCACCCTTCCTCGAAAATTGTGCACTACCGCTATAGAATAACGAATAAAGATCTCTGCCAGATAACAGAGAACAGATAAATTAGGGACTTTTAGCCATAACAGAAGCTAAAATGGATAACTCAAAGAGAAAACAATGATAAAAGCAAGATGTTAAAATTCTAAACTACTTCAAATAAATATTTGGAAGGAAGCATCAATATAGAAAAAACTTATTACAACTCCTCGACTTGCGAACACTACTTTCCTGTAATAGTTTTAAGAGATAGATTTTATGAATTTAAAACGACAATAAAATAAGTCCTTATAAGGAAACAGCTAATATTAGCATTATCTGTCATCCTTAAATGCACACATTTTTATCACTGATGTGTAGAAAAATGATGGAAATTTAGAGAAAATAATTAAGGCACACAACGCTAATATGAATAAACACTTAGACCAACACCAAGGAAATTTAGACAGTATACAAATAAGGAGATGAAGATAAACAAAAATTATGTAACTGCAGAAATCCTAATAATTGTCCGTAATCATTAGTATACAAATGCAATGTCTCATCTACTGAGGATCCTGACAACGTAAGATTCTACATAGGATGTACAAGACACGAGTTCAAAAAACGCTTTAACCAACATCAAAGTTCCTTTAGGATAAATACATACCGAAATCAGACGTCCCTATCGAAATATTTCTGGCACTTAAAACAATAAATCACCTACAGTAAAATGGAAATTAATAAAAAAATATCTAGAACATGCTAGTCATTAACTGACACATGTCCTTTGTGCATACATGAGAAACTATATATTACTAGGTTTATAACAATTAAAACTTTACTGAATCAAATAAATGAAATAGCTATTCTTTGCCGACATTGTCAAACATTTTACTTAAACAATATTTAATAATATTTAATAAAAAAGGGAGCTGTAATACACATACGTATATTTGAGATTTAATAATAATAGTAATATACGAACTTATATCAGTTATTTAATAATAATTTTTTATATAATTTAAGTAATTCTATTACATTTTTTAAAAAATGAAATATAATCTATTAGTAATTAAAAGTAAAAATGATATTGTAAAATTGTAATTCAATACAATACATTCTAATCCAAACAGAAAGAATCTTTATGTATACAAGTACATATTTAACGGATAAAAAAGCCGAATATTTTTTGTTGTTTAAAAAAAACAAACAGACGACATGCGTCGAACGGATGTCACAATAAGGTGGAAAATGCACCCCTATCCCACCTAGACTTAACCTATTTTCGAAAGTAACTGATATTTGATACAAAAGTTGTTAATCAAAATGAACATGCTACCGCCCCTGACTAAATGATTGGATTTCTCTGTATCCTTGGAAACAAATATTATGAAATGTTTGCTTTTAAAATTCACTAAATTTCAATATAAGTTATTCCAAAATTCGCTTGAAAAAGAACAGAACTAGTGCTTTTAATTTAATTAAATAATTGAATTTGAAGTTGTTAATTTCTGTTTTTGAAAAATGGTAATTCCTGTGTAGCGAAGGAACCATGTTGTAAATTGGTCAATATATATATATATATATATATATATATATATATATATATATATATATATATATATATATATGTTATATACGCAACGCACATATTAAATATATATACATTTTTAAATTTAAAACTCCTTGCATCTCTCGTTTGTGCGCAAGTGTAGTCGAATCAACGTAAACATATGCATATTCCGATGAAGTCTTAAAGGAAGAACGTCAGACGAAAACCTTTTAAACTTTGTTATATAATTTCGTCTAAAGTTTATCTTGAAATATAAAAGAATCATGTATCGTCTTCCAATATATATATATATATATAGAGAGAGAGAGAAGTATATATATATATATATATATATATATATATATATATATATATATATATATATATATATATATATATATATATATATATATATATACAGATATAGATACGGATATATAAATATAAAATTGAAAATTGAAGTCAACACAGATTTCAAGAATGCATTCGTACATGAAAACGCCATCTACAGGGCGTAATTTAAAAAAAAAATGAAAATTCCTTTATTGTTTGTTAAATGGCATGTTTTAAGGTTTGAATTACTATGAATTAAATATTTTTCTTCCATCACTCTTGGTTTTATTTGATTTTTAAAAAGTTCCCGTTTTTTGGGTCCCCCTATATATATATATATATATATATATATATATATATATATATATATATATATATATATATGTATATGTATATATATATATATATATATATATATATATATATATATATATATATATATATATATATATTTAAGTGAACTGTTCCATGCTGATTGCGTCCAGCATGAAACTGCCTGTTGACTTCAATGTTCACTTTTATATATATATTTACATACGCTCTATCTCTGATATTGACCACTTTATGCCATAATTATAGCACACCTTAAAATTATATTTCTTCATATATATATATATATATATATATATATATATGTATATATATATACACACACACACACACACACACACACACACACACACACACACACACACATATATATATATATATATATATATATATATATATATATATATATATATATATATATTAGTGTGTATCACAAAAGATTATATGATGCCCATATTTAGTGATATTCGTACACTATAACCTGTTCTATTTGAAAAAGGAACTAGTAAATGTAGCATTTTTTTTATTATGCTATTAAAATATATCAGTTAAATGATCACAAAATGTCCGTCTTCGGGTTTTTTTTGTATAGCGATTCTTATCATTTACCTTATCTACATTTCTAAAAATGATTTTAATATGACACCCACCTTTTTTCATCTCTCCCTTCTTCAATATAACATTTCAGGGCATTTTAAAATTGAACATGATTGTACATGCTTCTTGTTTCGCTGGCTGATTTTCCTTTTTGTGAGAACAATCTCAGCGCTCAGTATCACTCACTCGTTCGAATATAAATAATATAAATAATGAGATATCATCATTACAGAAAATTAGAATGAAATTTGTTTGTTACTCATAATCTATGCATTGCTGGATATCAAATATATTCCCCGAAATATTGGATATTCTATGAGCCCAAGGAAGCTAGAATTAGATCAATATAAGACTTACTGAATTGGATATGAGCCGTCTAGATAAATAGATAACATCAGCAATAATCAAGAAAGATGCGAGTAAGTTTCCAGCCAGAAACTCATTACGTCTCCTCCGACTGTAACAATGAGGACGGGTCTCATTTGAAAATGGCAATTAAACTATATCATCTACCAGATATCTTGCTTTGATTTGCAAATAAATGTGTCAATTCTCGACACTTGTGAGACATAAAACAAGCCAACCGATTGGTCTCCACTTTTCTTGAACATAAATCAGGCTTCATCGGGATTAGAAACGATTATTTGGAAATACACCAGATTAATCTCATTAGAACTACTAAGCTATTAATTTTATACAGGACAAAGGGCTTTAGTAATGTTTAATTATCATCAAACGCGTGTCCTACTGAGATTACTTTTGCCACGAGAAAGAGAAACATAGATGATGAAGTTTCATCTTTTTCTATGTACCGTGTCGCTTCAGGACTTTGGAGATCATGGCTCTCCATAATTTCCTGTCATTTATAGCTTTTAATATTTTTATCTTAGAAATTCCTACTTAGAAATGCCGACTTCCTAGATCAGGGGTTCTCAACCAGAGGAGAATTCCACCCAGGGTGGGAATTTCAGGGTTTACGTGAGGAGAGAATTATCTTTTACTTTTACTTGTTTTTTTTTTTTTTTTTTTTTTTTTTTAGAGAATTTTGTTTATTGGAATACAATACGCTGGCATTTTATGCAAATCACGGTAATTGCTCCGAGGAGCTGCGTTCGCTGGTCCCTAGGCCTCATGAATTTAAACGTCCTACGAGGCTGGCACCCCGTTCCAACCCCTTCACCGTTGAAACTGTTAGATGTAGACGTATCTTCTACTCCGATAGCTTCATGTCTCGCACATCTCGCCTATGGAACACCATTCCATCTTCCTGTTTCCCTGAAAAAATACAATCTCCAACTATTTAAGTGTAACGTCAATCGACATCTCCAGTTGCCTTGATCTCTCCACTTCCCTTCTCCACATCCTTTCACCTTTCATTCCTATCTGCTCTCGCTCCAAATCTTCTCTAACCCCCTTGCTTTGATCGATCCACTGTCTGTCTCCACATCCTCTCCTTTACCACCCTTATCTGCTCTTGCTCCAAACCTTCTGTAACCCCTTGCGTGCTAGTGGCTTCCAGCCTTGCTTGGGGTGATAAGCTTTAAAAATAAAATGTTTTCTTTTTTAAGTATTCTGTAGTTTATTTATTTAATAATTACCATATGCAAAGTAAGGCAAAATTTGCGCACCATAGGTATAATTTATTAAAAGTATAATTACAAATGAAAATTTTATTGTTATTTCATTGTTATATGTGCTTTTCAAAGTGTGATCATTCTTTTGCACAACACATTTCAATTTTTTGCCTGCATGATTCATTAAAAAGTCGGGGACTTTCCTCTGTCATGTTACTGCCTTCATAATTAATTCTTTCTTTAAGACAATCAATATTGCTTCAGCGTGTCTGATAAACAACTGATGTCAAATTGTTCCACAGAAAGAAATCCAAGTGTAACATTGGTGGCCACACAACAATGACTATCAAAACAACTTAAACATGTAAACTTGATTAATTAATTAACACATATGGTGCGCGTCTTTTGCCCTATCCTGTATACTTGCGTATAAGCCGACTTCAATTAGTGTACGACCCCTGAATTTTTGTATGAATTTAACCCCTCCAGGAAAAAAATGATACCTGCGTATAGTACACTCGGCAAAATGACATGGATGTGTTTTATCCTCTTCAAAAAAAAGTTACCTGTGTATATTGCGAACCTTTATTTTCTACTTATCAATAAAAACTGATCATAAAAGACTACCACTCTGCACGATTATATATGGTATCTATCCTAAACTTTGTTCCACTTCCCATTTTCTCACCTACGCAAGATATGTTATGCAATGTTTTCCAGTGTGTATCAGAGTTTCCAAACCACTTTCCTCGTTATGTACGCTAGAAATTTCAATTGTATCTTTCTGATTTTAAGTATAACTGTACATTGTCTTTCCATTTTCTATAAAAATTCGTCGTTGCTGAGATATTCAGTTCATATTATAATCAGCATCCTTCTAAAGAACAACATTTCCGCATATAGAAGAATATGAGCCTTTATGCGAATGTGAAGCAACAACGTAGCCAATAATTTTAACTTGGCTCACCGATGCCACTTTCTAAGGAGATATCTTGGACACGATCTGCCCAACCACAATAAAAAACATTTCTGCACATAGAAGAATATGAGCCTTTATGTGAATGTGAAACAACAGCGTAGCCAATAATTTTAACTTGGCTCACCGATGCCAATTTCTAAGGAGATATCTTGGACACGATCTGCCCAACCACAATAAAAAACATTTCTGCACATAGAAGAATGTGAGCCTTTATGCGAATTGGAAACAACAGCGCACCAAGAATTTCAACTTGGCTCGCGATACCATTTTAGGCAGAGATATCTTTGACACGATCTGCCTAACCACAATAAAAAAAATCATTTCTGCCCATAGAAGAATTTGAGCCTTTATGCGAACTTGTGTTTGGCTCGCCGATGCCACTTTCCGCGGAGATATATGTGACACGATCTACCCAACCACAAAAAAACACTATTTTATACCAAATTCTTTTAACAGATATTTAAAACAAGATATTATGTAAAATAAAATCAGTTAACATTGATGATCATTTAAAATATGCATATTTTGATTATAGAATTCAGTGACTGAATTTGATACTCTCTTTTATTCGCATTATAATATAAATGCTGAAGAAGAGCATCATTTCATCTTAGCGTCAGACTGTCTTCATGTCTTCTGCAGGTCTTTCACGTGACTAGTGTGTTAGGAATATCCGTTAAAAGAGAACAAGAGTGGAATCTTTGATATTGCAGAATCCAAACACGCTGATCAATGAACCTTATGGCTGAGACATTACTTGTCAGCTTGCAAAATAGCAAGATTCACAGTTTTGCCTATTAATGGCTCCATTCGATTGTATGTATTTTCCAACAAATACTCATTCATATCCATGGAATTCTTTGTAGAAAAAACAATGTACGTGAAATGTTTATAAAGTTGCACAAAAATGTATATTTTTCGACATTTTTCTTTATCTTTTTTGATTAATGTTTCGCCATTTTTTCCTGAAGCGAAGCATCATTTTCGATATTTAAGTGTCTTTTTCTGTTAAACATTCAATATTAGCTGTTTGTATATAACCCGGATTTGAATAATACATAACAAATAAATTACCTTTATCAGAACTGAGAATATTTGGGCAGTGTATTAATGTGGAAAGTTTGATAATTCTGGAAATAGAAGGAACAATCATTACCATTCTTTTAGTGTGTGATACTAGACAGATAAATACCGGATCTTTGGTAAGCGACATACACAGAATCATATACTTTTAGCGCAGTAGGTTCCCACCCCTGTACAGGCTGGAGAAAACGAATTAAAATGGCTTCTAAAAGAAGATAAATTCTATAAAGTTTGGTGCTCAAAGTAGCAACTCACTTGATTGAAGGGTAATAAAATAATAAATAATTAAATGATGACGTATGATATTATGTCGGAAAGCAGTAGTTTCGCAATGCAGTCTTATAAAATGCTTACGTTGACCACCATTGTTTTCAGCAACAGATTAGTGAGACAGACAGATAAAGCAGGAGAGGAGAATTTACTTCCAAGTATGGATGCCATTAACAGACGCTTGTTAGTAGTAAGAAGTAGAGGCGAAGGGATATATGTACCAGTGACATTCCCATCAGAGAGATTACAATGCCCGACACGAAACTTATGTTTACGGGTGAACATACAGCGAAACTTTCAGTTTTTGTACCGCTCGAAGCAAAAGACGATACTTAGTGAGTTTGAGTTGATGGATGGTCGAATAAGTTTTAAGAAAAATAACAAAAATACAAACTTTATTAAGAACTATTAAGGACGGGAAATTGTGGAGAGCTATAATCACCAACGTCCTATAGGGACACGGCACATAAAGAAGTATGAGACAGTAATATTACATTAAATTATAATTAGTATGAGATATCGAAATGCAAAAAGGGATAAAGGAAGGAAATAGTTTGTAAGTATATATTTGTTCCAAAAATTTAAATAATAGATTACAACAACACCCAAATAAATTGCCTAACAATCAGAAAAAGAATCCAAAATTCAATTCAACAAACTAAAACCTAGGCAAGGGCTGACTGTGTAGATACTTTTTTTCGTTATAAGGAAACTTAGATTAAAATTAAAGAAATCCAAAACAAAGCAGAAACAACAATACGATAGACTCACTAAAGACATATATTAATAGAGTTAAAAGCAATTATACAGTCGTAGAAGAGATTAGGAAAACACCTCATTGAAGAAAAGCAACAAGAAAAAAGAACTGGATAACAGATGAAATACTTCAGCTGATGAGAAATGACAATATAAAATGCCAAGAATTGGCTCTGTCTGTGGAAAGGTAAGCAAAAACATTAGAAAGAAATGAAAGTACGCTAAAGATGATTTAATCAACGAGAAGCCTACTGAAATAGACATTGCGGAATATAGACATAGCAGGCGTAAGTAAGAACTTAACAGAAGAGAAGATGTTTGATAAGATTTAAAAATATAATATTGATAAAAGAAAAAGAACAGATATTTAAAAAATGGAAAATAGACAATGGATGAGAATGTGGTAACCATCACCATTTTACATAGAAAATATATAACAAGCATTCATTGGTTAATCACCTTCAATCTAGCTCGCTGATTGGTCAGTTTCGACCAATCAAATCACCCCCACGCGACAGATCTATTTTGGCACCAACTCAGTTTGATCCTGTCACGTGATACAACATACTATAAAACCAAACACGAGTAATTATCGTTCTCTTTACTCACTCGTGCGTCTCAACTCTGCTGCCAAAATGTGACTCTTAAAGAACTCCCGTCTTGACTAATGCAATCAGACGTAAGAGAACTTCACAACATTCCATGCAAGTATAATTCTGAACTATTACCAACTTGTATAATACACAATTGCAAACATGCAACGACTCATACTTCTACAGTTTAATAATCAATTTATTTGTTATGAGCTTAGGTAGAAATATTACCTAGTCTAAGAGACACAACTCTGTCTAACCTTTCAGATCACATGCATGTACATCAAATACTTAATAAATGCAATTGTTATGTCTTCAACCTTACGTTCTGTTTTGTATTTTATACCATGTGCTATTTTACGTCAAATATAAATTGAATTGTGACCACCACATTGGATAGCGACCCCAACCATAATGGCATGATCCTTTCCACACATTTCCTAGACAAAATGAAAATAAATTATAAAAATAATTGTAGCGGGACACGCAACATAGCTCGTCCACAATACATTTGGAAACTACGCCGTTAAGGAAGAACCATTTCAAGAGAAAGAGAAAGTGTACAGATTGCAGTATCACAATCTGATGTAAGATCTTCTCTGAACAAGATGTAGTATTGCTAAAAAATCTGGGTAGTAACTGTTCAGTATTCGCTTTCCAGTCCAATAGATTCCAAAAGCGTCTCTGCAGCCTTCTAAATTATATCCCACCCGAAAAAACGAAGCGTTGCATGTCTCTCGCTATTTTTTTCCTTTTCCAGGGAAATTGTTAAGATGAACTACATTCCTTGGCTTCACCAGTTCTAACCTTCAGAACTAAGGCCCACCAAGCCACGCATATTGTTGTAAACCGCCATCATTTCCTGTGTATTTATATGTTTAGATGTAAGTCCTAATGGAACAGCTTTTTCTTACGGACCGGTATTTTTGGATTTTTCCCGATCACTATAATTTTAACCTCTTAATGTCTCGTATCAGCTGTTATAGTCCCCAAATATGCCCATAAAATTTGCCTCGTACTCCTTATTCTATAATCCTCTACCTCGAGTGGCTCATTTACAAAATTCTTGCAAGAAAAGAGGAACAGAAAGAAGGTAGCAGGACCAGACATTTTATACTGAAATATATAACAACGTCACAATAATGAAAGATGATAGGCAATACATGTTAATATTGATGGCAAAGATGCTAGATATAAAATAAAACGAACTCTATCGTACAATCAAATAAATGAACCAGAAAACTAAGATATAATTATGATTCTAATGAAAAAAGCTCGTAACAGAATGAGACTGTAAATGATCACGAAGTGTGTGGTTTTCGTCAAGGTATTAGAACAAAACACGTTAACATTATGAACAGAACATTATCAGAGCGAGCAATGCAATGCAGAAAAGCATTTTATAAGGTATAACCCATAGATTTTCTTTAACTGATAGGAAAACACAAAATATGGAATGCAGAATAAAATATAACGTGCATTGTGAAAGACCTCCTGCGTGCGTATAGACAACGAGTTTAGAGAGTACACAAAAATAGAGAATTCTAAAGCAATTACATTTTTCACCAGATTTATTTACCGTATTATTTTTTTATCATTTCACTCTAATCATTAAGATTTAGTGTGTGAGAGAATATGAGAAAAAGAAGACACTATTAACGAGAGAGTACAATAACAGAAGAGAACTTAAGAAGACAGAATATAACCGTTGAACTTGCATTTAGTTTTTGAAGATCTGGTATGCTACATTGGAAGAGAGTTCTACAAACGAGAAGTGCAAGAGAAGAAACTGTTAGCATAGAACTTACGGTTTCATCTCGTCAATCAGCTGTAAAATGAGACTTTGCCGCTATTCTAGTACTCCGCCTAATTTTTTAAGGCTAGGTATCAAAGAGAAAGTCTCATTATAAAAATTACTTTGAAGACATTTAAAGAATTGGCACTAGGAAGCTATGTTTAAGCGGTGGGAATGTGGCTGAAGCCGAGATGATAGGTCAGGTTCAATAAAATTGCAGATTCATTTTTGTGTTTAATTAAGAATCTCTAAATGCATAGCAGAAACACTAGTGATGATATGGCAGTAAGATTCAAAGCATGGACGAATAATAAAGTTATTAATGTGTAAAATAGGTTCTGAGGAGAAATATTGTATAGCACAACATAGTGAAGCACCTTTCTCAGAAACAGACCTAGATATTTGATTCAATATAATCTTTCCAATATATGTCTGCAGAAAACGACGAAAAGCCTCAAAGAGTCACAAGGAGTATCGTGGTTATACTAAAAGAACTACAAGACCTAGAAATATTCATTAGCGGACATAATTTTAACAAATTAACGTGCGCACATGGCACTGTGTTGATGGTTGACTCAAAATGTAAACAGAAAGAACTCTTTGAGAATCTAATAAATGATCTAATAATTGCTAGGCAAAAGTAAACAAGTTGTGACCCTCGGCAAGGCAGCCAGTTCAAGGTGTGAGCGATCAACTGACGATATCTATAATCTCTCTATTCTCACCTAAGCCACGTTGGTTTAGACTCGACTTCTGTCGACGTGCAGCCGCTCTGTTCGGACCCCCTTGTTCCGGTAACTGAATCCTTGCACGATTATTGCATTATACAGGTTCCAACCTGCTTTAGGGATTTCGTTTGTACTGCATTTATCCAATGGATTTGTTTAATCTATGAATGACAGTTGCAGCATTCTATTTCGAAGATTAAATTTCACGTTCCAGAATCAGGAACACGCTTTCACTGTTGAACCTATGACATTGAAAATGTCATAATGTCTTCCCCAATATCCTAGCTATAAAATCTAGGTGACGCTCAATTCTGAAAAGGCAACAGGAAAGGCCTCTACTGTATTTCCCAAAAAATGATTTCACAGATAAAGAAAGAAATGGAATGTATGTAGAGCCATGGTCACTTACACATTATGACATATGGCACTGAACAAGTTGTTTGGCTCAGATGGGAAAAGGTACGTTTGTCTAAAAGTAGGTGAAAAATTGTCGCCTAAATGCCTTAAGACGAGTGTTAAATTCGGTGGAGGAAGTGTCATGGTTTGGGGATGATATCTGGAGATGGTGTAGGCCCTTTGGTGCGATTATATAGAAAGGTAAATGCAGGAGTTTATAAACAACTTGTGAAAGATCATGTCTTGCCTCTCTTCAGGAATTCAACTAAGCGACCACCCATATTCATGCGGGACAATGCCCATGTCACAAGGTGGCCATGAACTTCCTCAAGGCTGAAAAAGGTTATTTTTATGGATTGGCCTGCTCATAGCACAGATCTCAACCCTACTGAAAATGTGTGGAATATTTTAGGAGACCGTTCGAAAGCCAGAAATCCTAAAACAATCGAGCAATTATGGAATGCCCTTCGAAAAGAATGGAATAATATCATCCAGCAAGAAATTGAAAATTTAATTTCCTCATGCAGTCGAAGATGTCAAAGTGTGATTGAAGCTAAAGGGCTTCACACTAAATATTAAATAATTCCAGTATTCTCTGTCATTTTTTTATTATTTTGTTATTTTTTCAACCGTTCTGATCATTTTGGCCGACATAGGTTTTAGAGTAAATCACTAAATCATCCATAACTTTTGTATTATCCTCTCACATTACACCAAAATCTCAAACAATAACAATCAATATTGTATTTATTGTCTGTGAAAATTACAGAATATAAAACAACTTTGATAAAAAATTATAACTACTTTTCTGACGAAAACAATGCCGTTCTGAACATTTTGGCCGCAACTGTATATTCAGTAAGGTTCGACCAGAAAATCAAGTGAATATTGGACCCCTTCCTCGTGCGGATGTGCAACTGCGTGCGTGTTTGACGACTACCAAACCGTTCACACGCCACATACCTTAATTTTCCATTGTTTAAAGTTGGGGTTAAAGTCCAAATCCTATGTTTTGATTTACCCATTTCATTCAAAGCGACTGCTTCAAGACTAAAACATTCGTCATATGATATATTAGTCAGAAACGAAATCAAAATCACATGCTCTGACCAATCAATTACGAGGTCACACCTGATCTCTCGACAAATATTCCTGCTTGGGAAAATTAATAAGAATTAGAATAATACATATCAATCCATTCGAAATCGTCGCCTTGCAATTTAAATACTACGATATCTGCCAATAAGAAGTTACCTTGTTATATGTCAAAATCAAGCCAGTAGAAAAACGAAAAGCAAAAGATTAATACAAGACAATTCATAGGAAAATTATAGCATTTCACAGCTCATAAATATCAGTGTGAATATAGTCAGCTAAGAGAACTGTAAAGACAGGCCCGCTGTTTCATCGTTACCCAGCGAAGGTAGGATCACTATCGGGCCCTGGAATATAAGAAGTCAACAATTTTTCTTAAAAGCGTAAAGCAGAAAAGGAAAAGGGTGTATGTATGATGGGAAGACTATCGGAATTTAATAATCGCCGACCGTAGGTAAAATGTCGTCAAGAGAAACAAAGTAGCAAAGGAGACGAAAAATATACATGCGTTGTCGGGAACTGGAAATTGACACTGTTGTTTTGGTGAAACTATAATCAATGGTATTCAAAGCGATATATGTATCGGTATTCAGCGAAGAGAAACTATATATTTTTTGCAATAGACAAAAAACAAATGCTAAATCCCAGAGAAAATAGCAAAAAAAAAATTAATCTTGGGAGTTAGGGAAAGGAAACAATTGTTTGTAACAAAATTATTCTGGAATGAATACTGAGAAGTATAGGTTAACTCGTGGACATCAAATAGTTAATTAATCTGATAACCTACTGGTGCATTCGCAGATTATTTAGAATCGCAGTTGTGCACACAAAGATATCCAAGCGCTGACTGAGGGAGTGATTTTTTCCTACTTATACGCAAATTCAGCATACAATTACAAAATTAAAAGAAGGAAAATAGTGATAATTATGGTCATATTTGCCGTTTCCTTTTAAGGAAACATTCTGCATTCACAGTCCGACGAGAGAGTGCTACTGTGAGATAAAATTCATAAAATATTCCTCCCCAAGCAATGTTTCAGGAATAAAATGTTTCCCGTGTTCACTCTTATCCCCTTTGTCTGCATTGATGGGGGCTTACTGCCTAACCTTTGTTTCAAAGTTGGGTGGAAAGTTAACGACATGATCACGCCATTATTTTCTCTTCGAGTTACATTTGAAACTCCTAAAGTCATGTGGCTTCTTTTGTTTTTGTTTGGTAGAGTTAATTGTGATTCTCTCGCACCAGTCCACGAAGTTCAAATAAGGACGGTTCACTCTAAGAACCATGTGTTTCTTTCATCTTGCCAAACATTCCTTCCAAAAGATAAACAGCGAAGACGAAAACGCCGTTAAAAACAAATGACGAGAAATGGAGGCGACGTGAATTTGACACTCAGAGGTCATACTGATGCAAAGTGAGTGCATATGGAAACACCAAATAACCTAGCTAAGGAGCTTTTGGAAATGGATATTAGAAGAGGTACCGCAAATGATGATAAGGCGAGAAACGTTACTAGGAACAAGAAATGATAACATGTTGTGAAGGGATATGATCGCCAGTGTTTTGATGGGAGACGACACATAAAAGTGGAAAGAAAAGTAATATCGTTATAGGCAACAAATTGCGTAACGGAGAAAAGGCAGCGCATCCGAAAGACCACTATTCTTTTTCAGAAACTGGACTTGGTAGTAAGGAAACAAAATATGCCATAGAACTAAAAAGAGGTGTGCTTTAATATTTGCGATATGTAGCTTCCTATATGACCTGGATGTTGGATTAATTTTTATCACAAATGACAAAAAAGAGACTTGAAGTAACAGCAACGCGGGTAAACGGACGAATATTGATAATGCCATGAATATAATATATATGAAACAAGGACAATTTAGGAGAATAGCGTAGAAAAATATTTTGATTAATATAAAAATGACATCTGAAAGATAGACTGACGAGTTAAGTCTTTCGGAACATTTTATTCACACCACATATGGAATGCAAACAAAGTAGATAATGTCAACAAGGAACATGCTTAGAAAGTGAGTAGATAGGCGGACCATGTAGAAGAAATAAAAGACCAGGTAAAAGGCAGCAATTGTAGGCGGGAGCTACATAAGACAGGAATTTCTGCAGAATCATGTATTTTATATAAAGTTATGGTTGTTAAATGGTGTTTTGTGTGAGTAACTTCTCTATATCTTAGATAGACAGACAGATAATCTCACTCGCAATAAATATTTAATTCTGTTTTTTATCTATGGAATATGATCAGACATATTAACGCAAGTACAGAAAGGGTTCATCGAAACTCAGAACACCGAAGGAAAAAAAGCATGAAGAGTCTGGGTCTCTAATGAAAGAGAAGGTGTGAGAGATAGTGAGGGAATTTACCCTCTATCCACACAGAAAAACAAAACGTACAGTTACATTCTCTCTCTCTCTCTCTCTCTCTCTCTCTCTCTCTCTCTCTCAGTGTCGTAATATGTATGTAAGTGGTGCTATTGCGAAACTGAAAAAGTAAAGTCTGCCCATAAACACACACACACACACACATACTTTGCGTAAGGTATTTGAGGATATATTTATGTTTATAGTAAAACAAATATCTAATAACAAATAAGAACTTTATTATTGAAATGAAGTAAGCATAAAAATACATGATCTCTTTTATAATTTTATTCAATAAACCACGTTCATCAAAAATTATCGAGATGATCGAATTCAATGGCCCTTGTCCATATTGGATATTACTTCGTCTATGACGTCTTTCAAAGAATCTTTGGTGTTATGGAGGTGTGCATTGACCTCACTCTCAACAAAGCTCCTCACCTAATAGTCCAATGAATTGAGATCCGGGGATTTCCGAGACCAAATGTTAGCGGTTATGTGATCATGAAAATTTTCAACCATTCATTCCTGCCTTACTTGAGCCTTGTGTGTTACTGAAATAGAAAACACTGTCTATCCAATGCTTAACAACAGCTTCCAGGACTTCAATATAGGCGGCAAAGTTAACTCCAAGGCCTTCGTGTAAAAAGTGATGAGTCATCACATACCCTTCATTGTTAACAACCCTAAAAACCATTAAAGTTTCTGGAAATTTGTGAGCGTAACTGTTACAAATACAGAAGGGTCTGCAAAGTAACATGTGTCACTTTTTCTGTGAAATTTACAATCTT
This sequence comes from Acanthosepion esculentum, assembly GCA_964036315.1. Lineage (NCBI taxonomy): Eukaryota > Metazoa > Mollusca > Cephalopoda > Sepiida > Sepiidae > Acanthosepion > Acanthosepion esculentum. The sequence goes on from OZ038478.1 coordinate 85,357,635, forward strand.
GGTCAAATACTTTTTCGTCTGAGAAAAAAATAAATTGCGTCATTTGCTGGAATTTTAAGAGACTTTTAGATCTGATTAAGCGATTTTCTTCTTTTTTTTTTCTTTTTTTTCGAATATAACTTCTCCTCTCCTCATCACTTATATCAGAGGTCTTCGTGTACAACATTTCTGATTGTTCCTTCTGACACGCAAGTGACTTCAATGGTCTACTGAACTTGCTGGATAAATTCAGGTCTTCTGATTATTTTAGAGCGTTTGGAATACTTTTTATTCTTTGATACTACTGATAATTTTTCATCTCGGGGTCTCTAACTCTTTCCGAACATTGTAGACGAAAGATCTGGTGGCTTTTAAAAATCGAGATATCTCTGAATCGCTATGACCAACCATTAAAGCCACAATTAAAGCATGCATTTCCATTTCTTCAGTATTATAAGCATATGCAATATTATTTTTCATTTTTTTAGTAACATGCAGCAATTTCACAAAGTAACTTACGCACCCTATATATATATATATATATATATATGTGTGTGTGTGTGTGTGTGTGTGTGTGTGTGTGTGTGTGTGTGTGTGTTTATGTATATAGGGCGCGATTGGTAAATTGTCGCCATTCTATATTTTTAATTTCGCGCATTCGCTTTGTTTGGCTTTGTCGACTACACAGCATAGTGGGGTCAGTTGGGCACCGTCTGTGGTAAAAAGAGCCCCATTCACACTGCCAGAAATTTAGGAACCGCATGCCGTACTGCTTGGCATTCGCACCGAAAGCTCCAATACGAAATAATCAGGGTGTTTGTGTGTCAATCTAAGGACAGTGAGGAGGATTCGGAAAGAGTTGGATCAGTCTAACAATGATTACGAAGGTGTTTACAGCGATCACTACTGAGAGCGACTTTGTGCCTCCATTCATATTTTCCACAGGGCTACAGACTCAATAGAGAGGACTACGTAAAATGCCTTGAGGGGGTATTACTGCACTTGATCAAGTGGGTGGCTGCTGGAAGATCTTATGTCTGACAATAGGACTCTGCACCATGTCACACAAACAGGAGAACCCAGTTATAGCTGTCAAACAATTTCTGCGATCAGATCAACTATTACATTTCGTCACATAACTCCCCAGACTGCACCGGCTTGAATATTATATGTACAGCGCAATTGATCAATAGACCATAAAAACGTCTTGTAACAATAAAGAATATTATGGCAGCATTCAGCAATTTAAAGATTAAGACGTCCAGAAGAGTTGCAGGAGATTTCAAAGTGTCTGGCGGCCGTGGTTGAAGCCATTGGCGATTTTATTACATAAATTTACTCTTTATTATTTAAAGATATTTTTGCGTAATTTTGGTAAATATATCATTTAAAATTAAATGCCAGTGTTATTTTGATCTTCGCGTAATTAAGACGACATTCTTATTAGTTCGATTAAGTCAAATTAGCGGCTGATATAAAAAAATGACCTCCAGTCTGTTGTGAACTGGGTCAAAGAATGCCTTTAACGTTCTAAAATCTAACTAATCTCTATTAATTATTAAAGAGACCCCATTCTGTCTCCCGTCAAGATGGCTGATGCTGTTATCCAGGTTGACCCTTCTCATGTTAACATCGAAAGGCTGATATGAAGTGGGAATATTCTATTGAATACATTTCTTGGTAAGCTACTAAGACATCTTGTCCACAATTTAACTTATATATCTATATGTCTACCATTCGTCCATGCTTAGAATATTTCTGCTACATATGATCCGGTTCTCTTGCTATATATTTAGAGATTCTTGATGAAATCCAAAGATGAATCAGCAGTATTACTGGCACTGGCCTGGAGTGCAGCTTAAGTCACTTTCACACAGCATAAAGTTGCTTCTCCTGTTTCTGTGACATGGTGCAGAGTCCTATTGTCAGACATAAGATCTTCCAGCAGTCACCCACTTGATTCATGGTAAATGTTTGGATGAGCTCTTCACTATGGTACCTAGAAGTTATTAATTTAGGCTTAGTACTAGATTGTCAAAGTCTCATCAATTTACAGTCGAATTGGGTAGATGTCAGCGTAAGTTCTATGTTAACAGTTAATTTGCTCGCACTTCTTGCCTGTGGAACTCTCTTCCAGCGCCTTGCTTTCCTATTAATTTTGATCTTCAAAAATGTAGATATAATATCAATCGTTATTGTTATGGTCCAGGTTCCTTGTACCACGGTGATGGTCCAAGGTAGAACCAATGCAGAATAACTCGGACACAGGTATGGAATAACACAGATATATTACAAACAGAAATACATACAAAGAAGTAGAAGTATTAGTAATGACTATCAGATTTGGTTAGAGTGAACTATGTTGTCTCGACAAGTATCGCTATTCCAATGTTCTTACAATTACTCCTCTGTGCTCCCTCTTGAGGTGCAGTATTTATAATGTCCGGAATAGTCCATTATTATTATGGGAAAGTTCCCATAACAGTTATCTACTGTCTTCATGATTAATCATCTAATTTTCACGTCCCTTAGTAATGTTTCTCTTTCCTAATTATTTCACACGAACATTTACATTTATATACCTTACCTGCTCAACGAGTATGACCAAATCCTCATAAATACGTTTGACACTATTGTAAGTGGGGGTAATGTGTTGTCTAAGCAGTCCACCACTAGAGGTGGTTTACCTATTGACGCCGCTGGCGATTATTGTATTTTGTTGATGTTAAAAATTTTACCATTTCATTTCCAACCTCTGTTTTGGTTATTCCTCATTCACAAACATTTTCTAGGTTATAACAACTTCCATGCTTGGGATAAATCCGATTAATATATATATATATATATATATATATATATATATATATATATATATATATATATATATATATATATATATATATATATATATATACGGCGATATAAGAGCTACGAGAGGTGTGAAACCAGTCTTTTCCAGTTCCCTTGGGGTTAATTAATGTTAGATGGTATATATCTATATATTTCACTTTTTTTTATTCACTTTCGATTTATGCCTCTATTCATTTATTTTATTTAACTCATGCCTTTCTTTATTTTGAATATTTCCATGAGTTTTAACTGTTGGTAATTGAAATAACTTTTATTACGTGACGTTATGGGATCTTAATTAGCTAGATGTTTCAAGGTAGGGTACAAGGAATTTGTTTTTGTGTGTGCATTTGGAAACGAAATATGTTCATTGTTTTAGATTTTATATTGCTATGAAAATATAATTATTGATAATTTCTGTTCTATGCAAATGTTAAAGACATCGAGGTGTTGTAATCCCCTGAAGACCTTGATATTTTCATGCTATTCTTCGTTTAATTGGTTTGCAATTTTGAGTTCCTATATATATTTAGTGAGGGTCGTTTTCACGTTGTGTGCTCTTGAATGATATCTTGTATTACAAGTGCCTCTATTCTATAGATAGATATATAATCTTTGTCAACAAATATTCCAGGATGTTCCTTCTATCAAATATGATCAGACCGATTAACGGAAGTAAAAATAATTCAGATTTTATTATCTTTTATAATCAAGAAAATGTTAAATGTTAACATAAAATATTCTTTTTTTTCAGTCAAGATAGATGAGTGCACTATTCCGATAATCAATCAAGCTATCTATCTATCTATCTATCTATCTATCTATCTATCTATCTGGCCCTGTTTGTGTCTTCTTTGTCTTCTATCATGTTTCTTTCAGTCCATATGTCAGTTATTTGTTTCAACTATTGCGCAACTGTACGTTTTATAGGCTTTTTAACGATGTCTTGAAACCTCCAATAGCTCCTGTCTATTTCTGAACTGCCATATAAAATAAATCTTTTCGATTACCTTCACAAGATCCTCGTCATAAAAACCTACATCGCAGGTTGTCATTTGATCAAACTCAAAGAACGTAAGTCATCCTATTTAAAATATAGCCCGACATAATTGTTGCTCTCAGTATTGATTAAGCATTGTTCAGGATTCTTGCTTTCACTTCAGATAAGATAATTTCGTTTCACTATGAGACGCATATTTAAAAGCAAAATATATTGCCAAGTAAAAGAAGGGTAACTAAATCGGTTTTACGTATCAATATTTTGATTAAAAATGATTTTAAAAATAATTCTTCTGAATGCATGTATCGTTTTCCTTGTTTATTTTTCGGATACGACGTTGTTTCAAAATATCGGAATCACGTATCGAAACCCCTAAATACATACAAATGACTCCTGCTTATAGTTAGATAATTTATAGCTGAAAATAAATAGTCCGGCGTATTAATGAATAAAATCTAAAAGGAAAATTTGTTTGGATGACCTTAATACATTTACACCCACGTTGTGTTATTTCACGTGTAAATCAATATTTTATTATACGTAAGACAGTAAGTGGTTGCTCAGTAAATATTGTTTTTCTATATTTGAGTCAATGAGGATTTATATGGTTAGTGAAAAGGTAAATACATCGTTTATAAAGGCCGTCAAAGTGTCTATACCAGTCTGATAGGCCAGCTAGCACATTTCCGTTCATTCAATACCCACAGAAACCACACTATACTAAACGGAATTAAATTACAGTTTCTGAGAGCGTATAATCTGGTGTGATGAACAGTTTGAACAGGGATAGTGTGCTCAAAACTTTAGCCTCGGTGACCTGTTAGTTCGTGTAAGCGTCAACGGTCACCGAGCACGTCTATCTACACAATATTAGTAACCAGATTTGAATCAAAACTTGGTATATTTTTCAGGCGTTTTCAAAGACGCCACACGCCTTGATGAATGTCATGCTAAATATTCCAAGCCATTTTATCATTCTTTGACTTTCAAATATCTTTTTGAATTTAAGTGTAAATGTCATTTTTGTATCTATTTTAAATTAAAACTTCATCGTTGCTTACATGTTCACTTCATGATATTCCAAGTTTCCTTCTGCAGAGCTATATTTATGTTGCCTGAGGTCTTTTCATCATCTGTGAGGAAACTGGACAATATTTACTGCCGTATAGGTGACCGTTATTACATAATTTCAGTACTCTTTTCTTTGTTTTTAACGAAATTTACCTCTTTCTTAATGCTCTGCGTAGCTTTCGGAAAGCACTTTTAACTATTCCAAGACGTCATCAGATTTTGCTGTCATATTTTGCGTCTTCTGTTAAAACACTTTCTAGATAGTATACTTCCTGTATACTTGTCTGAACAGACAATACATACAGATTGTGTAAAAGCTCTTGTAGATTCCATAATTGCAATAGATATGAAACTCGAAATATTAACTTTTAAAATAACTTACTTTTAGTCTTAATAGAAACAAAAAAAAACACTTTTTAAAAGAAAAATCTTTATTAAATAAATATATTGGATGGTGCATTCAGGCGTTTTTGTAGGTGAGATATTTGTTAATAAAAATTGCTGTTTTCTTTACTTTTTTTCAATAAAAATATTATTTTATTTTCAGTTTATAAATATGCATGTCGATAATCATACGCTCCGGAATAATCATTTAAAAATGATATTGTTGAATTTTTATCTTCCTCTTTTCATAATAAAAATTGTTTAAAATCGCCTGATAATTATGCACCAACATAATACTTAATACACCAAACACAATTGCCGGCACGAATAAATTTCCTCCAATTTTAAAAGCATTGTGCTTATCTCAAGGCATTCTTATTATTGTTAAAATAAGACTTGATTATTAAGTAATTTATTAGTATTAAACCAAAATTTTATAAGTTGAAAAATTACTACAATGTTGACTAATCCAGAAATATTAATAGTTTCCAAGTTTTCAATGTAATCTTTAAAATAATCTTGAAAAGAACCTGCAGTTAGTGGGTAACTGCCGGAAGTAATTCCTGGTAAATTTGAACACTTCCAAAACAAAAGGTTTTATCTAATCACCACAGTGAATTTTTTTTCTGCCTGTCATTAGTAATGTTACCTTAGTAATGTTTCTTTTTCCTAATATTTCACACGAACATTTACATTTATATACCGTACCTGCTAAACGAGTATGACCAAATTCTCATAAATACGTTGGACATTATTGTAAGTGGGGGTAATGTGTTGTCTAAGTAGTCAACCACTAGAAGTGGTTTACCTATTGACGCCGCTGGCGATTATTGTATTTTGTAGTTGTTAAAACTTTTACCATTTCATTTCCAACCTCTGTTTTGGTTATTCTCCATTCACTAACATTTTCTAGGTTACAACAACTTCCATGCTTGGGATAAATCCGATTAATATATATATATATATATATATATATATATATATATATATATATATATATATATATATATATATATATATATATATATATATTTAGGGGGATATAGGAGCTACGAGAGGTGTGAAACCAGTCTTTTCCAGTTTTCTTCGGGTTAATTAATGTTAGATGGTATATATCTATATATTTCACTTTTTTTTATTCACTTTCAATTTATGCCCCTATTTATTTATTTTATTTAACGCATGCCTTTCTTTATTTTGAAAGTTTTAACTGTTGGTAATTGAAATAACTTTTATTACGTGAGGTTATGGGATCTTAATTATCTAGATGTTTCAAGGTAGGGTTTGAAACAAATAACTGACATACGGTCTGAAAGAAACATGATAGACACAAACAGGGCCAGATAGATAGATAGATAGATAGATAGATAGATAGATAGATAAACAAACTCCTGGAAAACAATACTGTCCGCCTTCTTGGCGACACGGTTTCCACTGACATGAAGTGAAACCATTATAGTGAATCGAGACTTATGTCGAATGTAAGATCAGTTGGAACACTGCGTCGTGCCAGAAGATTTTTTATTGTCATATTCCACCTTGTATATTTATAAATCCACAATTCGTCAGTGCATTTAATACTTTTGCCCAAATCTGGTCTGGTCCTCTTGCTGTACAGTTCGAGATTCTGAACACAATCCAAAGAATGATCTATAATCTAATCGATTCTGACAAGGCGTCAAAAATAAAAAAATGCACCGTCAGTAGCCATCTTCTGTCTTCGTGAACCCTGTTTGTTTATTATCCTTTCTTCAGTTACCCCCATTCCTAGTCTTCTCAACTTCTTTCACTATCCCTTTCATTTTCACTCGGTGTAACCCGCTGTGAACTAGTGGCATTGATGCTTTGTGAAACGAGGAAATAAAGGATCTTTGCCAGTTTTTTCTTAAAAATATAACTGTAAAAAGAATTGACATGTTTTATAACCTGTGGTTTGCTTTTCCTGGAGAAATTGATACATTTATTACGCAGAAATAGATTAATGTTTCCAGTGAAACGTACGCATGTAACTACCACATCGCACTATAAATAAAAGACTCGCTCGATAGTTTCGTTTCGCCAAGTAAGACAACTTATGTTACATTTCGACAAGGAGAAACTCAAGGTTTTGACAGCTGTCATTTCGTGAAGTCAAATAGTAAAATGTTGGGTTGATTATTTGACAACTGATTCACCGATTATCATCAGGCAAACATTGGCAGGCGCTTATTTTTTTTAGATGCCAAGAATTACTGCTAAAGACTGGTATGATATTTCACTTTTTAGTTGTTTTGAATGTAAATATTACATAAGTGTGCAATACAATACAGACTTATACATATATAAATGTATAATAATGGCTCTCTCTCTCTCTCTCTATATATATATATTTATATATATATATTTTACACATATCTATCTTTCCATCTATCTATATATATATATATTCACATCATGAATATATGAATAAATTGCCTATGATATATATATATATATATACATATATATATATATATACACATTTGCATTAAAAAAATGCATATCTACTTGTATACATGTATAAATATATATATATATGTATACATATGCATATTTATGAGTAGATACACACACACATATATATATTTATATATATATATATATTTACCAATTTTCTAAGCTTGAGAACTCTTCCCTCATGCACACGCACACACACATATGTATATATATATATATATATATATATATATATATATATATATATATATATATATATACGAGAGTCATACAATAAATAAGGTGAATTTGTCGGTATAAGGACTTCTAATACAGATAGAAGCTTACTATTTTTTCAACGTAGTCTCCCAGCACTGTCACACACTTTTCCCATCTGTGCACAAGCTTCCGTATTCCCTCAGTGTAAAAATCTTTGGACTGATGTCTCAGCCAGTCGCTCACAACACTTTTGACTTCGTCGTCACTTTTAAACTTCGTGCCTCTTGTGAACGCTTTCAAGAGACCAAACAGGTGAAAGTCTGAAGGGGCAAGGTCTGGGCTGTAAGTGGGGTGAGAGATCAGTTCCCAGCTCGTTGATGGTCTGTACCGTTTGGGCTGCTGTGTGAGGCCTTGCGTTGTCATGATGCAAAATGACTCCTTCTGACCACTGCGTTTTTCCCAACAGATAAGCTCAAAGTCCTTGCACTGTCATCCGCTGTCACCCTTCTGTCAGACTGAATGAGGTCATTGACTGATTCGATCACCTCAGGAGACTTC